>JARHVA010005313.1:172500-400000 GCA_037957365.1 Torreya grandis | reverse complement strand
ATGAAGATGCAATGTATGGGAAAAAACCTATATAAAGGCTTGATTTAGTTTGATCTTAATTTTGACTAGATGTTTAACATGAAATATACTTTTAATGATTTAGACTAGATTAGATTGAATGAGTTACAACAAGATCTATGACTTGATGAGGGTCTAGACTGGACGAAGAGACTGATTTAGACTAGAACTGACTAGATTAAGAATAGAAATGGCTAGATTAAGACTAGCTGAAGGCCAATATGATTTGACTTGACTTGGGATGACTTGATATATAAGACAATAGGATTGATAGGATTGGATTCTATGTACAAGTCAAACATGATTAGACATAGGAAGAGTAATAATAAGGACCTTGATTTATAAATAATTATTTACCAACATAGATGAAGACCAACATATGATTATAGACTTGATATGATGAATAATATTGGTGAGCATATGATAAGGTAAAGATGGGTAGGACTATGATTTAGACTAAGTTTGTATAAAAAAGGAATATGATGATAGACAAGGTGATTAGGCTTGATAAGGTAAAGATGAGTGGAATGATTAAGACTTATTGAACAATGGGTTTAGACTAGGACCTTAAGGATGATATGGACAAGGTAAATACCAAGTTATGACTATGGTAGGATTAGGTTAAAATGTGACTATAATCAGATGTGATGGGGATATGATAAGTTATAGAACAGGGGATTATGATGATAATTAACCTAGGTACTATGTTTGACTATGGGATAAGTTTATGTGTTTGGTTTAAGGGATGAAAATAATAGAGTCCTAGATAACATGCAATAAATGAAATCAAGCCATAAACTAGAATTAGTGACTGACTCAAGAGCGTAACTCAATTACCACAATGTCTAATGGCTTTGTAGGTGAGGATTTATGATAGTGACCTATTATAGAATCTCCCAATCCCTCTCAACCCCATCTACACTTAACAATCATTTGGGCACTAATACTAACTTTGAAAACAAGTCACCTATTATGGCTAATGGGCTTATTCTAGGTTATATTGGCTCACTAGGTGCATCCTCGATATACACTAGGTACATGGGGTTGTTATCTAATTCATAGAGTTAACTCTTTCCCTTCTTTAAATACATGTATCGGGTCAATCGCTTGGCCTAAAAATAGTTGTACCTAATTTTTATATGCTACCACAATATGGAGTGTGGTTTAATATGTGGTGATGAAATATGTGTCCCCAACCCCTAATACTAATGGCAAGTGCATGGGGATCAAATCCACATCACATTTACCCCTAAAAAATAATAATGGGAGTGTTTATTATTGGTTTTTTATCCTCTGACACTCACCTCTAGGATGTAGGGAGGAGTGCATAAACCACTATAGTCCTCAAGATTTACACACAAGTGGTCAAAAGATTAATTTACTAATTTTGTGTGCAGATAAAAAAGCAAACAAGATAGAATAAAAAATAAAGTTTAAAACTTCACTTTGATGGGCATCCTAAAAGAAATTAATTAGTAGTTTTAGATTTATGGCCTTAGACTAATCAAATGTACAATCACATGTGTTATTAATTTGATAGGGAAGATCAAATGAGATAAAACTACCAATGAAGTTTCCACTATGAAAATCCAAACAAAATGTTAGTTTAATAATCCTTAAAAACACTTAAATAAAATCATGGGTATTGCAATATAAATTTTAAATGGGGGTTGGGACATGGGCATTTGGGGGTGGTAGCTTCTAATCAGGTCATGGGTAAGAACCCCTTGTAGTGTCTAGGGAAAAATGCAATTTTAGACATGTAGAACCCTTGGAATGAATAAACATTAACTAAAAATGATCCCAAAAAATGCACTAAAAATAAGACAATTTTAAAGTCAAACAAAGGTCAATTATGATTTTTCAATTATGTAAAATCATTAATGCAGTAATCAAAATAGCTTATACATAGCTAATGTTATGAAAAATCACAAACAAAGAGACACAATTTCTTATTATAGGTCAAAATCATAAATAGAGACAAGGGATGTTGCAGAATACGAGTAAACTATAATGTTTATTATATGGTTGGTTAGTTTAAAATCACTTATGATAAGTGCAAATTTGTAATTGTAAATCAAGATCGTAACTACATAAAAGCGATTTTGAATATTATATAAAAATTGATATATTTAAAGTTTTTGAATAAACTAAACGTTCTTAAAAGAGATTATATTATATTATTTATATATTTTTTATTGACATAAATTTTCAAATCTTAAATAGAATGAAATTATTTTATTTTCAAAATTGTAACTAAAAGAGTTGTGTTTTTACTTGATGTGATGTTTTTAATTTATCCTTGAAAATATATGTTAGAATTGATAGGCAAATATTTGTAGATAATAAATTCAATTACTGATTAAAAACTATGTAAAATTATTATTAGTCAAAATTACAATTGAGATGTCAAAATCGTGACTACAAATAAAAATTGTAACTAAGAGTTGGATTTTTTCACAACATCAAATTTTAGCTTGAACCTGAAAAGACAAATGTTAAAAATGGATTGAAATATACACAGATAGATAATATGAATATATGTAGAGTATGTACATACTTTAGATCATAAACATTAAAATGCCTAATATAAAGTTCAAAATCACAAATAACAGAGCCAAAATTGTAGCTAATTACTTAAATTCACGATTGGATAAAATTGATTTTGAATAAAATTTAGGACCTTATTAGTGTTAGACCACAAAAATTTACCCTTATTCCTACAAATAATATAGGTCAGATAGAGAACCAAAACACCATAAAATCTAATTATAAAGTCTTTTAGTATGATTAAAGATAGTTTATAATTTGAATCAAAATCACAACTATTAGAGTCAAAATCATAGATGAAATTCAAATTTGCAAATACTAGTAAGTGATTTTGACAAAATCACAATTAGACTATTCAAAATCATAGATAAAAATCAAAATCATGACTATCAAGAAGTGATTTTGAAAATCCACAACAAAATAATTAGATAAAATAATGACTAATAGCTAAAATTGCATCAAGTTCAAAATAGTGAATGTCTAGGTCAAAACGACTATGACATAGTCACTTCTTATAGAGGAAAATTGATTTTAACCTAGAACATGAAAGTTTTGAAAAATTGATCCCAAATTCTGACAAGTTTATTTCTCCACACTTCACAAACATAATGTTTATATCAAAGGATGGATGTCACTATGGTTTCCTTTTATAAGATGATAATTTTGAGCAAGTGATTTTATATTAAATTTATCCACTAAAATCAACTCAAATTATCAATCTATTATAAAATTGGAAACCATTAGATCAAAATGCAATAGAATGAACATATAAAATAACATTATAATATAAATCTAAGTGTTCCTAATCAATATTAAAGAAAGACTAAAGATTATAGCTATTGGATTGATATAATAGACTCAGATTTTTTTTTATGATAACCTGATATTGACTTAATACATTGACTCATAAACAATGGCATATTGGAATATTATGGACATGAGCAAGTTATTGGATGGATTTTGGATTTATATATTTCATGCACATTTAACTCATTATTTGGAATGGAGGGATAATTAAAGGGAATTAAAAATTCCTTGGAATCCTCTAGAATTAGAGGATACTAGAGAGGAGGGCTAAGATAGAGAGGATTATAGAATCAGATAATTCTATAATCTATTAGGAGGTGTTAATTATAATTATAAGGAGGTTGGATTAGTGATTATATAAGTGCTAGGTGATTAGGGAGTAGGCTTTTAAGAAATACTACTCCTAGGCTAGGTTAGGTGGAAGAGAATTTAAAATTCCCAAATATTAGATAAGACAAGCTTTTTTAGTGGATAACATGGAATTAGGTGAATTAATTAGGCATGGGATGTTATAAGATTATTTTAGGATGGGGGATATATTATAAATATTATATTAGGACTAGTATAATACAATATTAGTATAAATTATATGGAAATAGATGAAATTAGTAATATTAGTGACGAAGTGAGAAAATTTAGGTCCATACACTTTAAACTTGACATCAAAAATATAATTATTGAAAATGTTATAAATTAATAAATTTTAAACGTAATACCATAAGTAGTAATATCATTACTTAATATTTTTTTAGTGACTTTACAATTAGAAATGAGACTATAAAAGCTTCTTCATGTCCTCTACCTTTTATACCTAATATGGTTTTAGTGCCACTTCCTTATCGTATTTATGTTTTATCTTCCTTGAATACATTATATCATCATATTTAACAAATGTAATTTAATTGTGAGTAGGATTAGGTATCCATGTCTTTGTCAAACAATATTTATATAGATTTAATTCTAATATATTGTCTTTACATATATGCCTACGAACATACCATTCAACCATGACTAAATTATCTATAAGAACCTCCCTTTTATCCTTTTCTATCCATTTTATGCAATATATCTATGAAGTATAATCAATATTTTCAAACACGCATCATTTATTTATATCCAAATTTAGATTGAATGGAAGTTTTGGGTTTTTACCTATAGGTCCAATATATTGTTCAATTTCATGATGATTTTACTCCTGTTTAAAGTATTCCTTCTTCCCCAAAGATAGTTTTTTTTGTATTTCACAAGACATTAGAATCATGTTTGATTTCTATCTAAAATTCATTTTTGATTCTCCATTGTAGGAAACATATATTATTTTAGAGAACCATGGAGATCCTTATTATATTTTACAATATAAGACCAAAATGTGCACCCCTCTATATGTGACTTATTGAAATTTGAAATGATTTTTCAAGTGATAAATTAAGCACACTAACATTTATTTTATTAATATGGCCATTATCATGAATTACTTTATGCAATGATTTACTGTTCTCACTATAATAATACTCATTGTTCATAATTTTAATATTATCTTGGCCATTCACTTATGTATTTTTTCAATCCCTCTTTCTTTCAAATCCTTGAAAATGATATAATCTAGAGATCCGTGTGTTACATCATTTTTACCATCATCTAATGTCTTCCATTATTTTAGCGGTGGAGACCACTTGTCATCATAAACAATGTTCTTGAATCTCTAAATTGGGAATCCATCTTTTAGTATTAGTAAGAAATATTGAGCTTTTGTCAAAACACATATCCCATCTTTATCCTTTATTTGATATGATTTTATCAATATTTTAAAATATACCACCTCTTCAATAAGATATTGTATAAATATTCTTATAGTCTCAAAGGTTATAAATATGTCCATCATTTGTGGAAGAGTCCACATATCTCTTCCCTTCAAAGCTGTAGTTAAAGTGCCAAATGTGTCATCTATATCTTCATGTTTTTTACATATGAACAAGAATCCAATTTAAATCTCCTTGAAAATTAATCTATATGTTAGATGTGAGAGGTAATGGATCAGTAATTTGTTTACAGTTCATGAACATAGTTTAACCAAAAAAATAAATAGAATTCAATCATTTGACCATGAGGAGGATTTGTTTTTAAAAAATAATTAATATTAAACAAATCATATTCTAAAAATATAATATGAATTAAATATAAATCATTACTTTGTTACATTTTATCTATTTTTTGGTCCTTGTACAATTATCTAATTGAAGTAGAAAAACTAGTGGTAGCTTCTTTAACACACCAAGATGAGGCAAATCATTATGTTACACTTTATATGGAGGGTAGACATATTTTTTAAGGAAAACATCATAGAGAGGGTACTTACATATCTCATGAGTGTATTTTAGGTTTCTATATTTATTTTCATGTATAGCCTCTAAACCCTTTAAACATTTGTTTAAATACATTATAATAAAGTTTGACCCACCTAGAACATATGGTAATAAATAGTGTCCAAACACCCATTTTTTATGTCCATGTGTAAGGATTCATGCTAAGGATACCTCAAAAACTCCATGAATAGATGAATTTGATTTTTTTCTAATTCTTGGGAAAAATGTATTCCTTTTTGCAACCTTATCAATTCATTGAGATTAGAGATTAAAGGAACACATTGAGAGTAAATATAATCTATTTCAAGCCAAGATTAAAGGAAAAAATCCTTGCCATTGGACTTTATTTTGACATTCATTGCCACTTTATGATAACATTTAGGATCAAATACACTATAGACATGATTTTACCTTATATTTATATTTGTAAACATAATGAATTATTTTTGGGTTTTTATTATATTAGAACCACTATATGTTTATAATTATTTATACAACATTATGTTGTAATTGTTTTCTATAGACTTTCTCATATTGTATTTGTTTCTCAACTAACAAAAATCTTTCAGCCATCACTTTTTTTATAGTAACACTATTATAACTAATTTTTTTATATTATGTATTTGTCCATAGATTTGAGGTAATATAAAGGTGTTGAATGGTGCTCACTCTCTAGGAATTCAAAACCATTCCTATATTCAATTTCTCGAGGCCTCTCTAATGGAATAATTAATGTATTTCCATCTTTTATTTTTATATATTTGATTCACCATTAATAGAGTGACTTATCACATAGATCAATACTGTAAGATTGAAAAAACCCCTTAAATAAAATGACATAAATATCAAATTCAATGTTAGTCATTTTAACTAGTTTTAACCCTACTAAATTGAGCTATCTTTAAATTTTATTTATCCTTCTACCATGATGAATCCCAAAAAAAATTATTAAACATTTATGCAATATTTCAAATATTTTCCTATTAAATCCTCTATAAAAATGTATTAATCATAAACATCATCAACATAAAAATATTCTACTCTAAAATTATTTTGGTCATTTTTAAGTAATCCAAAATTATCCAAGTCATTCTCAATTAATTCAAATTTTATTGGGGCTACAAGTTTGGTGTTAACTACTTAATATACATTATTTTCTAGGTAAAGGCTGAATAAAAAACATTGTTAAATTAGATAAATGTTTTTTATTTAATATATAACTATATAGTGTTTTGAAGCATTTATAATCCGAGGTATCAAAAAAACTTCACGTGAGACTTTATAAAGTTTTAAGTTGATTATTGGGAAAGATATTTTTTCATAAAATTGGTTCTAAATTCCACACTTTCATTGGTAAATAATTTCTTATCTAATTCAACTATATTTTAACCAAAATAATTAAATTACTATATAAAATGAAATCATAAAATAAATTAAAAAAATTGTTATTGAAATAGATAACAATTGATTTAAAAAGCACATATTATGATACAACAAAGTGATATCTACCAATACCTTGTTATAAGACTTTCTTTATCATGATGTCATATATATTTAATAATTTTGATGTTTTTACCAAGTAATGTGTCTTTGGTTCCAAAACTTTTATGATGACATATTTTCATTTATTACATAATAAAATATTTTTTATGGATTTTTAAAAATATATAGTTTTGTAAAATAAAAATATTGTTAAATAAAATTTTAAAAAATATATATTATAAATTGATAAAAATGCTTATAAATTGGCATGACCATTGGTAAATATATGTATAATTATCAATTCCTTTTAATTTTCATAATTTTATTATAATTTGCCAAGAAATTCTTATCCACTTCAACATTTTTAAAATTCTAAGTGTTGATTCCATGAGAAAGTCTTATAACACATTCTATGAAAATTATAACTAAACCAAATTGGCCTTTCAATAGATGTGCAACATAATTTTTGGATTTGATATCAACTCTTTCTAATACGTTCATAACTTCAACAAGCATAATTAATTTTATTAAACTAAACATTGTTGGTCCTTCTCCAACTTTAATATCTCTAAAATATATATATCTACCCTTTGTCCACATGAAAATACCTCTTTAGTCAATCTTCCTAAAGTCAAGTTAAATTTTAATAAACTATTAAATAGCCAAAAATATAACAATTCGTATTTATAAAACACTTTTAACACAAATAAATTTGAGTTTGCAATTATAATTTTGTGAAAATTTATTAATGTTTAACAAATAAGAACAATATATATTAATGTATAGTATTATGTGATAAAAAATCTTTGACTTCCCCATAATTATGATTCGTTTCAACCATGGGGAGAAACATTTTACCTCTCCATGATAGGGAGCAATGTCAATCATATGAAGACCAAAATATTTTTGCTTCCTAATGGTAAGAGAAATTTTTATCTCTCCCTCATATAAAGGCCTCTAAACCATGGTGATAAATAAAATTTATCACCATTGTTTGGAGCCCTCCCAACCATGGAGAGGATTTTTTTCCCTTTCCATGGCTGGGAGAGATCCCAACTATTGAGTGGAAAAACTATGCCCTTAGAATGGTTGGGATTTCTCCCAACTATGGAGAGGTATAATGTTACCCTCACCATGATTAAAATCCCTACCAACCATTTTGAGCACAAAAAATTATTCTCCATGGTTGGGAAGGATCCCAATAATGGAAATAAAAAAATTTACTTTGTCATATCTAGAGTTGGGATGGCTACCAATAATGACTATGAAAATAAAATTATCACCATGGTTGGGATGGATACAAATAATGGAGAGGGAGATTTTTTTTTTTTGTAACCATGGCTAGGTTCCCTCCAAACCATAGAGAGGAAAATTTTATCCATATCCATGGTTGGGAGGGCACCAAACCATGGTGAGAAAAAAACTTATCACTATGGTTGAGAATCCTCTTAAAGATTAGGACAAATTTCAACCATGGTAAGGACATTTTTTTCCCTCTCTCCATAGTTGGTATCCCTCACAATTATGGAGAGTTAAAATCAAAATTTAGTATTATTAGGACCCCTCCTAACTATGGTGAGAACAAAAATATTCTCACGATGGGTGAGATCCATCCTAACCACAGAGAGGATTTTTTTATTTTGTTTTCTCTATAGTTTGGATCCCTGGCAGCGATGGATAAGACAAAATTTCTTTTCTCCATGGTTGTAATGGTTCCCAAACATGATGAGGGAAACTTTTTTCATATCTATGGCTATTAGGGATCCAAACCATGGAGAGGACAATAAACATCCTCTCTTTGGTTGGAGGTATCTTACGCATGGTGATAGAAACCATGGATAAGACCAAATTTTCCCTCTCCATGGTTTTAAGGATTCCCAACCATGGCAAGGGAAATTTTTATTCTATCCATGTTTAATATATGGCTCCAAAATATTGGGATGGAAAATTTTCCATCACCATGGTTGGGAACCCTTTGAACCATGGAGAGGATAAATATTTTCCTCTCTATGGTGATGAGGGATTTAAACAATGAAGAGGGAAAAAATAACCTTACCATGGGATACCAACCATGGATACAAAAAAATTTACCCTCACCATGGTTAGGATCTCTCCTAACCATGGTGAGTGAAAAAAATTTAATCTTCATGGTTGGAATCCCTTCTAGCCATAATGAGAACAAAAAATCTCAACATGGTTTGGAACCATCCCAAACATGGAGAGGGAAAACTTTGGTTTGTCTAATCCATTGTTTATATGTCCCCAAACCATGAATAGGGAAGTGTTTGATTCATAATGGTTATGATCCCTCTCAATCATGGAGAGGGAAATTTTTTTCCACTTTATGATTGGGAGGGATACCAACTATATATATGGGAAAAATTTTCTTTGCCATGGTCGGGATCCCTTTGAATCATGGAGAGGTAAAATTTTGTCATCTCTATGGTTTGGATCCATCCTAATAATGGAAAGGAAAAACATTTACCTCTTGATGGTTCGGATCCCTTTGAACCATGGAGAAAAAAACATAATTCTCACCATGGTTGGGAACCCTCCAAACCATTGATAGGAAAAATATATATTTATCCTCTCTATCATTTATATCACTCCAAACATGGAGAGGATAAAATTTTCCATATCCAAATTTCATAGGGATCCCAACCATTTTGAGGTAAACTTTTTCCCTCTCCATGGTTTGGAGGGCTCCCAATCATGAAAAGAGAAATATTTTCCTTCACCATGGCTAGGAGGGATTGCAACCATGGTGATGAAAAAAATTTCACTTTCCATGGTTGGGAGAGACCCTAACTATAGATATTGAAAATATTTCCCTTACCATGGTTTCGAGGTCTCCCAACCAGGACGAGATAAAATATTTACCTCTTTGTGGTTGGGAGGGATCCCAACCATGGAGATGGTTAGGAGGGATCCCAACCATGGATATGGTTGGGAGGTATCATAAGGCATTCCTTCTCCCAAACCCATATGTGTTTTTGTGTGTGGGAGGGAAGGGGTCAGGGAGTGGGGGGCATGGGGGTTTGGAGGAGGAACCAATCTATAGATCTATAACATTATTTTCCTATATCTTCAAACATTTTCAAATTTCCCCCAATTTCTTCCATCATTATGAGGGGAATATTTTCCATCTTTATGGTTCATATGGATCCTAACCATAGAGAGGTAAACATTTGTCCTCACTATGGTTGGGAGGGCTACCAACCATTGTGATGAAAAAATGTTTGACTCTCCATGGGTGGGAGGCCTTCCAAAGTAAAATGTGAAATGTTTTTATCACCATGGTTTGTATCCCTCCAAACCATTGTGAGGGAAACATTTACAAATACATGGTTTGGAGATATCCTAACCATGGATAGTGGAAACTTTTCCCTCACTGTGATTTGGAAATGTCCAAACCATTGTGTGGGAAAATATTTCCCTCTCCATGGTCGAGATACTCATAAAAATGATGAGATAAATATTTTATTTTTATATGGATGGGAGCCTTCTAAACCATCGAGAGGGGAAAATATAAAACATTGAGAGCTAAATTATTAGCTCTTAATTTTATTATATTTCCATGTAGCATCATATAATGTTAAAACATGGTAATTAAATTATTATATGAGATAATTAATGGCATAGGAAAGGTTTTATTGGGCCCTTGTAATTACAACATAGATAAAATATAGATGCCATAAACATGGTCTATTTTTCCAATATAATTTATTAGATATATATGATGTTGTTAGTATGGGAGGGGGAGGGGGTGAGGTGGTAGGATGAATTAAAATTTTCCTTCTTTCATGAATCTTGGATTGACATGGAAAAGATAACATGGTGATAAACATAAATATGATGTGTAAGAGGATGATTCCATTTGGAGATAATGTCATTTACATGTGTTAATTGTATATTTATCTATAAGATAACTTAGAAAAAATACCGTCATGAGATATGTTTCTTAAAATTGGAACTTGTATTCCAAAAGAGTTTACTTTATTAGTGGTGGAAGGGATATGATAGTTGAGGAAATAATTTTTTTCCATTGACATATTTTTTATCCAATTACGTGGTTTTGTTATTACCTACCTTTTAATGGGTTTAGTGTTAGGCTAAAATTATGACTCACTCAAACAAATTTAGGAACTAAATGATCTAAGTGAACAAAAGTAATATGTATCCCATGGGATAAAGAGTCCCCTTATTTTTAGGACATGCTAGTGATCCAAGATCCAAGAAATTCCAAATTATATGACATGGTTAGGATGTGCTTATTTAAAATAATGGTTATAAATGGTTCTTTATAAAATTTATAATCTCACTATTGGTATCCTCTACAAATATATTATTTACAATAGAATGGGTAGATTACTTCACATTAAATTTTTTTAAAAAGATAGGGAAAGAGTAGGGCAAAAAATAAATGAATTCCTTAATCAACACATGCCTTCCAATACTTAGAAATTAAATTAGTGTTGAATGAAATAAAATCACTCGTCATTATGTCTAGATAATTCACAAAGTAGAATATCACAATGAACAAGACTCAAGGAAAATTATGCTAAAAAAAACTAAAACTCTGTTCAAAATAAATCTAATACATAAGCTTGTTTCGATTTTCACACTATGATTAATGTAATCCTTAAGATAACTAGAATGGAATCTTAGACCCAATTAAAATGATTAATACATAATCTAATTATATATTCACTTGCACACCAATAACATGATAAACCTTCTTTGCATAATTTACTTCTTAAATAAAGATCTTTAGAAAACCATCAGGACAAAACTAGTAGGAAGGGAAACTAAAATCTTGGCTTAATCTCCATATAATTTTTGTACTGAAAAGTGTTAACCTATTATATAATCAAAGTTCAAAAAAAAAAATAGTAGGTGTAATCTTGGTGTGATTCTAACAACATTTTGGGGCCAAAATTTTCCTACCTTTTACAATGGAAAATAATGTTGTATATATAAACAAGGCTATGTCATCATGTCAATGATGATCAATAATAAATTAAATTATTTTTATAAACACATTTAATGGAATAATTTATTATAACTTATTTTTTGTGATAATACATCAGCAAGGAATAATATAAGACTAATCTAGTCATGGTACAATTTAAAATACAACTTATATGATTGAATTGGATTCAATCTCCAACACACTCTAATATCCAATGATCAAAATGCAATATTTGATATTTTAATTTATTCTAGAAATCATCAAGAAACCCAATGATAAGAATCAACCTCAAATTAAATTAATCCCAATAATTAAGGCATTGGTCCTTGAATTAAATTTTCCCATTACCCATTTATTATGTTTATCTTTAAGATAAAAACATAATACTTTCCATATGCACCTACGTAAAATTGGAACAATGGATTGGTCTAATCCTATAAATAGATGCATTCAATTTTCTTCATGAATTTAAATTTTGAATTATTTATTTACACAAATCTTTATTAATGCTCAAACCGTTACCACCTTATCTATTATTTTATCCTATGATTTACTCACTAGATCTTTAGTTCAGGTTATTTTCAACTGACTTAGGGTTCATAATGCTTAGGTCTATGCACTGTAGTTACATTCTCTCCTTTGTATGTTGTCTTTATTTTTAATCAAACACAATTTTTCACTTAGCCATCACTTGGTGTTTTCCCTATCCATCAATTTTTTTATGTTTTTTTAATTATCTAGACATCCACATGTTTATCACTAAGGGAAACACTTATGTATCCACTTCACTGCCACTTGTCTCCTTTTTAACTCTTCACTCCTTTTCCTTCTCTATAATTCATGGCTTTGCTTATCGGGTCCCACCTTTACCACTTGATAATATGTTAGAGTTCCCATAAAATACCTCATTATCTACCTCTATCATCACCATGTGACCTCTTCTTGGGTTTGTGGGATCTTCATGTTTTGATGGGTCAATATTTTTAATGCTCCAATATTTTGGGTTACTGATGTCAATCCTATGGGCTTGATGGATTCTAGGATGGTTTCATTTGGTAGAATATCAAGGACTCAAAGCCACAAAGCTTTACATATTTGATTCACTCTTTGATTAATGTATTAATGCCCCCAAGGTTTTGAGGTTCTAAGGTTTCAAGGTTCCTTGATTATGACATGTGTCATGATCTCAGGGCCTCAAGGAGGATTAAAATACGTATTCACTTTTAAAATACTTTTGACTAAGGAACCCTCTAGGTTAGTTCTATTTTAATGCATGGATGAAGGTTGATGGCTCTGAGATATCATTGTGAATAAAAAAAATCAAAAATAGACTCAGGAAATAGTAATAGGTTATTGAAAAACCAAAATCCATCTAAGCATTAATAAAACTAGATGAAAATGCAAACTAGACTTGAATTGATCATGAAATTTTAAAAAATTGAAACCCCTGAAGGTAAAAAAAACATATTTCAATATAAAATTCAAGACCAAACAAGCACCAGTCTGAGTGAAATAAATTGGTTTAACAACTAAAATAAAAAAATTCATACTATGAAAGACAAGACACATATTTCTATGCTAAGCCCACAGACAATAAAATGATCATGCATGAATCTACATTTCACTTGGCATTTTAAATTATATGAAGAATATATCTTGATGATGCACAAATAAACCATCATATGATAAACATGTTGGGATCATGAGTTGGAGCCTATAAATATAATAAATCTTTATAATTTGATTGGAATTCATAGATTAAGTCTTACCAATATGTAATAAAATGAAAATAAAATAGTTTTGCTAAAGAAAGAGGGTTCTATACAAAAATCTAAGTATAGGGCATGTTGGACCCAACATTTAGTAGTCATATACAAAAAATAAAATTATCTCCTTGTTAATCTCTATGCCTATAAATGAAACAATATATTTATTTTTCATATAGTTGTAATTGACTATAGTTCTAAAATTAAATCCCTATTAATTTACTATACCAAAAATAATAAAAATGTTAAATTTTCATTTCTTAGTTTTAACGAAATGTAATAAATTGTCTCTAAAATGTAAGACATTTATTATATTTTCCACATGATCAATCATATTCATGTATTTATGGCATGTTTATGGGATCAATAAATCATTTTATTCAATGGACAAATAGGATTCAATCCTATAGTGGCCTCTATCTAAATTATATATTCACTTGTTAATCTACTCAACCTTAAAATGCAATAATCTAATCATTTTTTCTTTCTTATTTTAAGCTAAATGTATTTTCTTTTTGAAATGTAAGACATCTATTATATTTTACACAGTTTCAATCATACTCAGTGGAATAGTCAGAGGATTAAGAATTCATTCTCCTTAAACTAATCAATAGGCTTTAACCCTATAATGGCCTGCATGAAGAATATGTATTCACATAGTCATCTATCTAACCAAATAATATAACAATATATTTAGTCTTTATTTCTTATTTTTTGAGTCTAATCTAGCATTTTTTTGTGAAATTTAAAACATCTATTATCTTTTGCATATTCTCAATAATATTCAATTACTTTTGGTATTGACAAGGAAACTAAAATTCATTCTCATTCAACATGAAAATAGGTTTCAAACCTATAGTGGGCTATATTTGAACTATATCTTCACCTAATATTCTACTTAGCCTGAAAATGCAATAATATATATGCTTTTCCATTCTTATTATAAATGAAATGCAACAAATTTTATGTGAAATGTAAGACATTGATTACCTTTTCCACATTCTCAATAATATTCTAGTCTTTTTGTTACATATAGTTTCATGCATAAGAAATATAGGTCCAATATCATGTGTTGATTTTCCAATATAGTTATAATTATTTCCAAGCTAAAAAATATTGATATGATAATATGGTAAATTCTACCCATCAATATTTTTTTTTGTTGACACAAACAAAAACACTTATAAAAGGATATAGGAATATTAATGCCATTATCAAAAGTTAAAAGTCAAAGTAGATAGTACATTAAATCTTATTATATGCATTCTAAGGATTCTATTCAGTTTTCATTTCTCTTTTTTATTCAGATGAAAAATGTTTTTTCTAAAATTTAAGGCATTTATTATATTTTACACATTCTCAATCATATTAAAATATTTGTGACATGGTTAAGAGAACAAGAAGTCATTATCCTTAAACTAGTAATTTTTTTAAAAATCTATAGTGGCTTGCATGAGAACTATATATTCACCTTTTAATCTATTCAGCCTTAAAATGAAATAATATGTTCAATTTTCCTTTCTTATTTTGAATGGATTAAAAAATATTTTATGTGAAATGTAAGAAATATATTACCTTTTCCACATTATAAATCATACTAAAATCTATGTGGAATGATTATGCGAACAAGAACAAGTTATCATTCAATTAACCAATAGGTTTTAAACCTATGGTGGCTTGCATCAAATATATATGTTAAGTATCATGTGTTGAGTTTTGAAAATGGTTATAATTATTTATAGGATAATAAATATTCATATGACAATAATTTAAATACTACCCATCAATAAATATGTCTTAGATATAGCTATCGAATCTTAGCAAAGGTTATAAAATAAAAATGTCATGAGAAAAAGTTAAATTCATAACTAGACATTATGATAATTCTTTCTATGTACATTATGATAATTATGTTAAATTTTCCTTTCATATTTTGAACCAAATGAAAATAAATTACATTGAAATAATATTAATGAAAATTATGAAATAAAAATATTCAAATTTTAAAAAACTGACAGTTTATTCCAAAGTTAAATCTAATTGTAGTGTCAATAACATTCAACCTCAAAAGCCACCCTACTCTACTTGAAAATATGGGATCTTTGGAATAGGGTAGAACATCCATTTTATAATAATACAAAACCTATTTTTATAAGATGTTGTACCTACAACTAACCTAATATATAATGAAAAATGTGGAATCACACAATCATGAATAGTTGACAAAATGCCTCATTCATCAGAAACCCAATTTCCATTCAATAAAATAAAAAGGCGATAAGATCAAAGAATGTGAAATATTTAACTTTTTTAAATACGTTAAGAAATACTATTACCTATAAAAACTATTTCATAATTTTATATCTATATTTTTTTAATTAATATGTCTTGTAGTTTGTTTCCACTAAAAATGTAATTAAAATCCTAACAACCATATTTTAATGAAAATTAAATTATAATATTTCCACACCATAAATTATATAAAACTTTAGAGGTAAGATAATGTGCTAAGGTATCATTCATATCATGATATTTATTTTTGACATGCTTATATAATTATTTAAATTTAATTAATTTAATTATTCCTTTTAATAAAATGTCATAAAAGAATAATAAAATGTCACCAAATGCATGAGTTGATTAGAGTGATGCGGATTTGATATCTCATTATTAATGGGATCCACCATCCAAGTATGTATTATTTTTTTTTTCAAATGACCCAAGTCAATATCATCATTGTTATTATGAGTGGAATGTATACCCAAATTGCTTATTTTCTTTCCTTTTCAATTATATTACATGTGACAAGCTGTGGTCATGTAATGATAATGTGCTGATTCTAAATAAGTCATTTGTCTCTCATGTCTCAATCAACATTTTAAGGTTTTTTAATGTTTTAAGAGATGTTGAATGGATTATAATAATTAATGGGTTGTTTTTCCACTTAGACTAATAATCGGAACACCAAAAATAGGAATATACAATGGTAGTGTGCTCAAGGGTCAATATGGAAGGGTGGTGTACAAACCAAAAGTTTAGTAATAGAGGAATCAAATTTAATTATTATTAATTTGGGTCTTGGATGTCCAAATTAATTTTATGTTTTTATATGAATATTAAAGTGGATCAAAACAATGGGTTGTGGAAGTGGAATGTGTCAATGCATAGTGATGATGCTTCATTTGATAGTATATATGTCGAGTTAAAATATTTTTATTATTATAAAAATAATTTCATATACTCACTATACTTGTTATAAAATATCTATTTTATGGACTCGAATAAGAATAAGTAGATATACATAAAAATTTCTATGTCATGTCACATCTCTCAATACAATTTGTAGTCCCACCAATTTTTTTAATTACCTTGTAAATTATTGAAAACTATTTCATCTCTCAATAAAAATAAGTGTCAAATGTCCAATGAATCCTCTAAAAAATAGATAAATCATCATCTATACATTTAGATGAGTGTAAAACCAATTAAATAAAAATGTTGGCCTATATAACCATATAAATAATAATTAAATGAATTGAAAACCATTTAAATTAAAAAAGGGAAGGCTTCCTTAATGAAATACATTTATATATAATATAATCAATCAATGTAGGATGCTATATGAAAAAAATATTTCCAAGCCTTTTTCCAATACCATTCTTAATAGCATTGTTATCAGCCATTATATTTATAATATTAATACTCATTTCTCTTTATTCAATAATGAAGAAAAGGATAAATAGCTATTAAGACCACAAACATTGTCAATTTTAAATAGTCTATTGAACCTTAGTTTGAATCCCTACTATTATTTGCATAATCTATACATACACTATAATATTTTGATGTATCCAAAATTAGACACCATCCCATATTTTATATATTCCTTTATATACACTACAACTACCATAATAAATACTTATAGTTATAATTTATGTACCATGCTGTATACTTTGAAATTCATAAAATAAATATTACTTGAGATTTAAAACTAAAAAAACAACTGATTATAATAGTAGTATTGGTGACATAAACTTTTGTGGTGGACCTATATATATATTGTCAATGTATTTCATGTCATTTAAAGTGCACATATTCAATTTGAAAAAATAATATGATGTTGAAAACCTATACATTACTATAATAACATGAAATGAAAACTTAAAACTTAAGAATTTTCCTTATAAGATACATAATCTAAATGCTTCGACAAATAAACAAAGGTTATTATGCTATATACGCAATACCTTAGACATTATACCTAGAAACCATTGATATTACAATAGCAAGGAGAGTGACATTAGATAACTAGTTTATCAGACATGTTTTAGTTCTCGTGTATGATTAATATATTTATTATCTATATCATTTACGTTTCCGTATTTATATGTGATACAATTTTTGTGAATTATGCACATGGTGAGGTGGTAATAAATAAAGAGAGAATATTTTTTCAATGTTCAAATCATGTATCTTTGATTTAAGAGGGAAAGTTTATTAATAATGTCAAAACATTATTTACAAGTGTAGTCACACTTCTTAGAAATGGAATTTTTTGAGTGCAAGGGATAATATTTAAATTGATAAGATATTGGATAATATTACAATGATTAAAATTAAATATAAAAATCATAAATGAAAAACTTTTAGTTTAAATAGCTTCCTCTTATTTTCAATAAAAAATAATTATTGATAAATATTGATAAAGAATAAATACAATCAATAAATCGAAAGGAACATAATTAAAATTAATGATACATTATTTAAATAGATATCTATTTTTTGTACAATCAAAACCATAATAGTGGGACTTAAATAAAATTTTAGTTTTTAAAAACTTCAAATATAATTAATTCCATTTAAATTGTGTCGATAAAGAATAAATACAATCAATAGGTCGAGAGGAACATAATTAAAATTAATGATACATTATTTAAACAGATACCTATTTTTTGTACAATCAAAACCATAATAGTGAGACTTAAATAAAATTTTAGTTTTTAAAAAATTAGAATATAATTAATTCCATTTAAGTTGTGGATTGATGTTAGTGAAATTTTAATTGTGATAGTGTTGTAGAAGTAAAAAAATTGAGTCTCTAAAATTACTTGCAATGCTAAAGATGAGTTAAGGACAACTAAAGAGCGGATACATATTGGATGAAGAAATCACATACAAAATTTTGTAATAATTGATGGGGAATTTGGTGGTGCAAGGCATTAATCCCAAGACAACACTCATGTTTGGATAATTTCACATGAATGAAATAACGAGAGTGGTGGAGTGGAGAGAGGGTAATAACACCCTTGACTATCTCTTATTTAAATAAAGTCTAAAACAAATCAAAATTTAAATACACATGAAAATTTTGAATTAAATATTTAAATATCTTATTAAGTTCACAAAAACATAAGTAAAGACTCACAAGTGATATCAACAAAAATATGTAAATAAATACAAGATATTAAGTGTATCCACAACTTCGAATAATATTTCCTAATCAAAATTATACAAAATGAGAGTATATAATAGTTGGGTCATCCCAAACATAATTTTTATTTAGTATTTGTGTGTTCAAGTCAATCAAAACTTATTTATTGATATTTTGTAATTAATACAAGGTCAAATTTTTTAAAGAAATATTCAATTATAAAATAAATAATTAATCCTAAAAACATTTAAAACTGAATAAACAACATGTATATTCCATTATTACTTGAAATATATATATTTTTATTAGATTGATAATGGTTGAATGAGGACCTTTCTTGTTAAAAGAAGCCAAAAATATAAAAATTGAATAGTTAAATACAATAAGAGGTGACTTAGATCAAATAATAAAGTTAAGAGAGAGAAAATAAACCAAAAGTAACCCAATTTCTAAAATTTATAAAATATATAGGCATAGATACACCACTCCGGATAACCAAAAAACTTGAAAGTTGAAGTAATACCATATATCCATAAATGACCTTAAATGAAGACCAGATAATCACCAAGTGACCCCTCCATTTTTATCTGCCATCTATGAATGCCAAAGGAGGATTGTATAAATGGATCCAAAATAGAACAAAGGAAACCACCGCAAAACTCAAATTTAACAAAAGGGACTAGGGACAAATAAAACACCATGATTTCTTAAAAAAACCACGGTCTGATTATCCAAACAAGCTCCCTACCTTTCCCAAACATCAATTACACAAAGAAAGAACCATTTTCTAATATATCCACCTCCGGTTCAACCAAATTTGACCAAGAAGATTTAATTTAGGCCAAGAATCATTCCAGTGAAGGATGATTCCAAAAAATCCTACAAATCATGAAGCGATTGCATTTTTTGTGTTCCACAGAATAGAGATATTCATATTAAATTTATATCTCTATAAATTCATTGGATAATATCATAGTGAATTAACATAATGATACAATAGATGCCTTAATCTTATTAATATCATTTTCCAGGTTAACACTTAAATTTCTTTGTTCAAATGGAATAAATCCTTGTTAGGAATGGTAAAAATATTTTATGAGGCTAAGATATGAAGAGTGTATAACAAAAACATCACAAGTAGTTATATAAAAATGGAATGCAATAAAAAAAATAGACCAAATGATTATTCATAATATGAGATAATGATATGCTAGTACAAAAAAAAGTATTTACTTATATAAGCAAGGTAAAATACTAAACTAGCTAAACTAACAAATGTGAGATAAATCTTCATATAATAAAAATCCACTACAAAAAAAAATCTATCTAAGACACTAGAAAACATGAGTAAACCCATGAAATACATATTCTAACACTCCCTCTCAAGTGAAACTAGGGGCTAACAAAAGCCAAAAAAAAAATAGTGGCATATCCATAGAATGAGTCCTGACAACAAGGCCTAATAAGGTACTCATGTATAATATGTATCCATGAAATGAGCATGGAAGATGTCCTCATGAACACCCCCCAAGGACAACTTTTGAAACCCCAAGCATGCCATGCAACTCAAGAAAATGAGGTGATGCAAAAGTCTTCATGAAGATGTCTACACCCTGATGTTGAGTCAGAATGTACTTGAAGCTAAGATTGTCATCCTGAATGTGATTATAAATGAAGTGAATATGTCCCTCAATGTGCATTTTTCATTGATGCTCAACTGGGTTATGAGATATATGAATTGCACTCTAGCTATCACACCAAAGTACAGTGGATGAACCCTGTGTGAAGCCAAACTTTGTCAACAACTGATGAAGCCAAAGACCTTATTGACTCACTGTAACTATTCTCCTATACTCAGCCTCTTTATATGAAAGTGTAATAGCCTATTTCTTCTTGCATAACCAAACAATAAGTGAAGAACCAAGATAAAAGATGTATCTAGAAGTGGAATGCCTATCATCAAGAGAAGCTACCCAATCTAAATCACTATATCCAACCAAGTATGTAGAACCCCTAGTGTAATGTGATTCAAAATTAGTAGTGCCTCATCGATATCTCAAAATCCTCTTGGAAACCTACAAATGAATGTCATGAGGGTCAGGCACAAACGTAGATATAAGTCCAACTACAAATGAAATGTCAAAGCGATTATGGGTCAAATACATAAGACTCCGTACCATATACCTATACAATGTAGGATAACAAAGTGGAGTAGTGCAATAAGTAGTGAGAGTCACTCCAGATTGAAAAGGAATATGACTTGGCATGCAATCATCCATGCCAAAATGCTGAAGAAGATCAAGGGTGTACTTTTGTTGATTCAAATAAATCCTTGTATCTGATTGTAAAATCTATAAACTAACGAAAAAGTGTAAAAGACCATGATTTGTCATGTCAAACTGTGTTGAAAGTGCCTACTAAATATTTTGAATATGAAATGAAGAGTTTCCTATGATAAGCATATCGTCAACATATAAGACTAGAATAATAATGTCCAACCCAATACACTAAATATGTACTATGGGATCAAAGTGGTAATGAACAAAGCTAATAGAGAGAAGAAATGAATCCATATTCTCATACCAATCTCAAGAAGATTAATTGAAACTGTAAAGAGATCTCGTAATTCAACAGACAAGAGAATAATCATGAACAAATTCAGCAGGCTACTCCATATAGATTTTCTCATGCAAGTCTCCATGTAATAAATCACCTTTAACATCCATATGATATACTAACCAACCCTATGATTCGACAAGAGAAAGTACAAGGTGATCATAATCCATCTTGATAATAGGCACACAAGTCTTAGAGTATTCAATACCTTCAACGTAAGAGAATCCATTTGTAATAAGATGTGTCTTATACTTGTTAATGGACCCATCAACTGCATACTTGTTGAGCTAAATCCATTTTCACCTGACCATCTTTCTTCCTTTAGGAAGAGTAACCAAATGTCAAGTGTGATTTTTTATCAATGAAGAATACTCATCTATCATTGCATCATCCCACTCTTGTATCCCATGAGCCTGTGAAAAAGACTATGGATCCCTAAAAAATTCTTGACATAAAATTATAATAATTGTGGAATGTGCATGACAATATAGAGTATGTTTAATATCATGTATTAATGTTGATGCCTCATAAAGTATATTACAATCCCACCTAGGCATAGTGGCAACATTAGTTCGAACAAGATCCTCATCCTCTATGACCTTCTTAAGAATCTCTTGTAGTAGCTCCTCAAAGAATGAATCCTCAAGAGGAGGTAAATCATGAAAAGAAGTAGGCATGGAAAAATATGAAGGTCATGAGATGTGAAAAGATCATCAAATTATATGTGTTTACAATTGAACATCATGAGTATCAGGTTATAAAATATGATAAGCTCTGAGGTCCTCATAATACCCTACAAAAATCAAAGGTTTGTTCTTCTTGTCTAATGCTTTCCTTTTCTTCTTTCATACAAATTCCCAAGAAAGGCTCCCAAAGACTCAAAAAAATGAGCCATCAGGATTGGTTCTAAAACAAGCCTCCTCCAAAAATATATTCTCAAGTGCTTGATGTGGTGTGCAATTTTGAATGTATTTCACACAATTTTCTACCTTTGTCCAATAGATAGGAGGTAAATCTAGTGAATGCATTATGGAGTTTTCCATCTCCTTCAAAGTCCAGTTATTCCTCTTTTTTAAGTTATTATTTTGTAGAGTATGTGCAACAGAATGATAATGAACAATACCATGGGCTACTAAAAAATTAGTGAACTCTCAACTGAAGTACTCCCCCTATTATTTGTACAAATCTTCTTGATGCAACTTGATTACTATTTTTTTATCAAAGCCTTAAATACTTTGAATTGAGAAAAGACATCACTCTTGCACTTGAGGAAGTAAACACAAGTACGCCTTGAGAAATTGTCAATGAAGGTAAGTGCATACTTAGCTCCATTGAAAGGAGTAGGAAAGACTATCAACACACTATGCACAAGATCTAGTGGTGAAGAAGCTCTTTTGGACATGCACTTAAGAAATAGATCATGATGTTGTTTCTCTAATACACAACCAGGGAAAACTCCATCAAGACATGAAAATATAGGAATAGCCTTCACCATAATTTGAATGCTCAACTCCTTCAAATATCTATAGTTTAGGTGTCCAAATATTTCATACTAAAGTCAACTCTTGGAATCTACATGAGAAACTAAACACATCCCTAAAGGAGGAGTATCATCAAAACCCTCAAAATAGTAAAGTAGAGAACTATGACCAATAACACCTTATGAAATGAGTGTATGTGGCTCCAACAAAGATCAAACTTTGGCACCATATGGTTTGAAAGTCACTATCTTGACCTGAATCAAATGAAAAATATGATAAACTAAAAGTAGATTGGTGGTGATGTCTGAAACGTATAATGCATCATTGATGTGGCCACCATATAGATATATGTCACCCTTCCCCTTAGCAGAGATAAATGAAGAATATCGAACCTTAATTTTAGAAGTAGAACTCAAACCAAAAGATACAAATGACTCCTTCAACTAAGTCATATGGTGTGAAGTACCAAAATCTAGAACCCAACTATCTAAAATAGGTAACTATGATCTCTCAACAACATTAAGTGTTTTTCCATGCTCATGAGATGGAGGAGTGGAGATATAAATATTGTGTTTACTAATGGTATCCTTTAAGACTTGCAATCTTTTGAAACACCTAGACTCTTTATGGCCAATCCCCCAATAATAAGAGCAAGATAGGTTAGACGTATTCTTAGATTTGGAAGATGGTTTAGATTTATATAAGCTAGTGTTGGTCTTAAGTGCATTTTAAGATGGAGGAGTGTCCTTCTTCTTACCCTTATATTTTCCCTTAGTCTTAGGGTGTGAGGCCACTAATATTTTTTGAGAGATGGAAGACTTAAGGTGAGATAATTTGGATTCCTCCCTAGTGAGTCTCTCATAAAACAACTCTAAATATGACATTTTGAATGTGGTACCTAAGGAATCCATACTAGAGAAAAAGGTAGATACAAAGATATGGAATGAGCCACTCAACTTACACAATATTAATTACACACACTCTTCATGATTCTTATCTCGTCCACTCCCCTTCAACTGTGTCAACAAATATTTAAATTTAGTGAGGTAGTCTACAATAAAATTAAAATCATCTGAATTAAGTGAAGTAAGTTCCACTTCAAGCTTCATCACTCTCAAGTATTCTACCTTCTCAAACAACCCTTTTAACTTAGTCCACATTTTAAATGGAGAATCACACCCATCAAAGTGAAATAAAAGACTATCACTCACATAAATCCCAATTAAGCCCATACATTATTCAAACTTACATTGATACTAACTTTTTTTAAATTTATGTATGAATTGTGGCTATATTTCATTCATTAGAAACCATAATCTTTTGTGCTTAATGATTGTCTCTATTCTAGATCTCTATGTGTGGTAATTATGTGCAGCCAAAAGATCACAATAATCAATGTCATATGTATATGCCATGTCAAATAATCACCAAGATTAGAAAAAATGTAAATGATGTACAAAGATTGACACCAAGAAAATTGCCCAAAATATTGTATTATAGGACCCCCAATTTAGCATTTTATAAAATAGTGTGTTTGTATAATTTAATGACAACAATAGATAGATAATAAAAAAATATGCATTTTTAAAAAAGAAAAAAAAATCCAAATTTGATTTATGGTTCAAAAGTTATAAACATTTTTATTTCCCATAAAAATGGGTCAAAACAATTAAAAACACTACAATCTAGTTTCACCATGGTCTTAAAATTTTCAATCAAAATGAATAATAGACTTTCAGGTTACCTTGATGTATATGCAATAGAATTAGCCTTCTCTTTTAAGAAAAAATATAGCTTGTAAGGCAAATTAAAGGAATGAATAGTTGTTTTAAGAAGATAATTAATGGAATACTACTATTTAGTAGTCCTAATGGATTTTAGACCTATCAAAGTCAAACAATAAAATTCTAAAGCAGCACTACTAAGATCTTGTCTTTCCACCACCATGTAGTCCATAAGAAGGCAAAAAACTCATAAAAGAGAATAAATGCCAATATTTTGTGTGTAGATCTGGTTGGTTTCCAATGCAGTAAAAGATCCTTCAATACCTTAGCATGAGATGAGACCTTCTCCCCTTTCAATGCTTAAAACAAGATATGACACCACAACTAAAAATAACTTTCACAACAAATTTCAATGCCTCATTCTGCAGATCTAGTAGATACAACACCTAGATTCTCTCTTTTCTATATGGTGCCTCCCAATAGGTTCTAAAAACAACATATTCATCATAACAGATATCACAAAAATTAGATTTCAATGCATTATATTTGAAACATATTAGAAAAAAGGATGCCAAACTTCATAGATTTAAGTAAGATTCCTTAGCTAATTACTTGGATAACACCTTTGTTTGAATCCAACACCCAAATCTCCATGCAAAACTTCACCTCTATTAGATATAAGTTTTATAAGAAGTATGAAACATAGCAGTGCTTCACCTCCATGCTCTTACAACACCTCCTCATATCTAGCACCTCATTCTGCAGATCCAACATTTGGATAATGATTTGAAACCTTGGAGAATGATGTCAAACCTTAGATAATGGTGCCAAACCTTGGAGGGTGATGCCAAAAACAATATTTGAATAAAGACACTAAACACATTATCGTTGGTCCTTTCTCTGCCAAGCTAGAGACAACAGATCCAAAGTGCCAAGTTCTCCAAAAAAAAAAATTCAGATCTAAAATCTAGAATTAGTGCAGATTTCTAAAAAAAACATAGATTAAGAAGCACCTCAAATATATCTCCAATGTCTTACTACATTGATTCAATGCATATTATTCAAAAACCAAATTAGTATTGAAATAATCTAAGGAAGCTTAATATATAAAATACATCAAACTACTCCTCTTGATTACTAAACTTAAGATATATGCAATAGAATAGATATTAGAAAGAAAAAAAAGTTTCTAAGCTCATATATGAAGTTAAACATAAAAAAACAAAGAGACAAATCCAATGCCTAATCTTTCTCAAATCTGTTAAGCAAGTTAATGGATGGTTGCAACTCTCAAAGCTCTAATACTATGTTAAGAATAGTAAAAACATTCCAAAAAATCAAGATCTAAAGAGTTCACAACAAGAGCATCACAAATTTGAATGGATCATTCTCTGTCAAATTTGCCTATCATCTGCTTACACCTGAAGTTCAGAATAAGGAGGTAAGGAAAAAGGTTTGGAATCATAAACTCATTCCAAAGATTAACTTGTTTTGGTGGGCTGCTGCCCATAACAAAATCCTTACTCAGGACAACCTTCAAAAGAGGGGGTTTACTTTGGTCAATAGATGTTTTCTGTGTGGTTCTAGAGAGGAATTAGTTTCACACCTATTCATACACTGTGAGTTTACCCAGGATTTATTGGGCACAATACTTAACAACTTTGGCATTGAATTGGTTTGCAATTCTAACCTTAAAGAAGTAGTTCTCAGCTAGAACTCAACCTTCACACATCCCTGGATTAAGGAATTATGGAAGCAAGCTCTACCATGCTTGAGCTAGACTTTATGGAAAGAGCGAAATCACAAAATTTTCAGGGACACTGCTAGAAATGCTGCTCAGGTCTTTAACTACTTTGCTAAGACCATCTTGGAAAGTGTTACAACAGCTCATATTAGTGTTGCAGAGAAACCCCTATCTAAATTTGAAAGTCAAATTGCTGCCAAATGGAAGGTTTTAAACCTTATCCCTGGGCATGATAATTTCAAAATTTTTCAGAGACTTCATACTAAATCGATACCACCTAAACCCAATTGGATGAAACTCAATTTTGATGAGGCATCCAAGTTGAGTGGTAAAGCAAGTGGAGGAGGAATAATAAGAAATGAAAAAGGAGTGATGTCTAATGTCTATGCTGGTGGCATGGGTTGGTAGAGCAATAACTATACTAAAGCTATGGCCTTACTTTGGGGATTAAAGTTAGTTGTATCCCTAGGAATTAGAAATTTAAATATTCAGGGAGATTATAAGTTGGTCATAGATGCCATTAATAAAATATCTAACGTTGGTATCCATCTAAAATACATCATTACGGACATCCAATTTCTTTTACAAAATTTTTCCGAAGTTGAGATTACCCACACCTATAGAGAAGGTAACAGGGTCGCTGATGCTTATGCCAACCTTGGTCAGCAATTCTCAGGATGGAGGGTATGGTGACAAGGGGCTCATATACCCCCAAACATTAGAGAGATCATTTAGAATTCGATGACAGAGCATGAATGATGCACATTGATGACGGAGATAGCTTTCGAAGGCGGTCCACGTGGAGAAGGCCATTGCGGATCATGGAAAATGATAACCTTAGTACTTCCTTGATTGTCATGATTAATTCCTTGTATCATGGGGTGGAGGTGTGAGATTTTCATCATGAAAACCAAGGGGGAATTATTTTCAAGCATGAAAGTAGACGTCACCGTGGTGGGCCATTTTGTAAAATGATCCTTCACATCTGCATTCAGTGCAAATGAAATCGAGGGCTTGTTACTTGTTTGAAGCTCAAGGTGGTAATTGGGGTATGAAGAGCCAAAAATTCAATAAATTTTAGAGGACACTGGTGGGAAACAAGCTTCTCAGGTTTTTGAGGTCACTGAAGAGCAGGGTGTTGATTCTAGGGGAACTGCTAATAATAAGGAGAAGATGCATGTAAAAGAAGCTGGTGAGAGTTTAGAGAATGAGAATGATTGGAAAACAAATATTGGGTCCTTGAATGTCCGCATTCAAAAGCTGGAAAAGGTCTTCGCCAAAGGCCTTCAAAATAACATTATGTTGAATTTGACTATGTTGGAAGCGGTGGGTAATCCAGGGAATGCTAACAATGCGGACAATGAAAATCTTAAGGATCTTGTTAATTCTATAGTTATGTAGTTTCATCTTTTCTGACACTGGTATTTCCAATGTTTTGTTTTGCTTCTGACTTTATTTCTCGACTATGCCATTGGTTCGGTGCTGGCATCTTTTGTTTGCCAGCCTTCCTATTTTTTTTGACTGTATAAAGTTCGACCCCTGGTTTGCCGCCTTAATTAATCAAAAACAAAAACATCACAAATAATTACAAATAAATGAAATACAACACAAACCAACCAAATTATTATTCATAATATGAGATAATAAGATATTAATACAAAGATAAACACTTTTTTATATAAGAAAAGTGAAATACTAAACTAACTAAACTAACAATGTGAGATAAATCTTCATTAAGACAAACCCACTACAAAACAAAATAACTAGCTAAAACACTAGCAAACATAAGTAAACACATAAAATATCTTTCATGAATGATTGATATCATAATTAATCTTATATATATATATAACATCTTTAGAAGACACAATCTTAACCTATGAGAAGAAAAAGGGTGCAATCTAAGGATACATCTATAATATTCATTAAATGAGTGGAAAATTTTTAGTGAATTATGGCACTCTAAATAAGGTTTTCTTAAAAAAAAAAAAAATAAGCTAAGTCATCTTCCTATAATGTGACTCACCCTTGAGATTCCACCTTTTCTTGACCTTATCTTTTACTCTCATCTACTTGGTTGAATCTATTCTCACATCTTTGCAACCCAATATTATATCACTACTCGTCATTGTTGCCTCCATTACACTCCTATTTCAAAAATGAGTTGAATCTATTCTCACATCTTTGCAACCCAATATTATATCACTACTCGTCATTGTTGCCTCCATTACACTCCTATTTCAAAAATGAGACATATAGATAGATTTTATGAAATAATTAATGGTGGTGGTTCATGGTTCATCATTGTCTTAGTGTGAAATTATATTAGTAAATAAAGTAATATGTTGTAGATAATCTATAAAATAATTAATGGTGGTGGTTCATGGTTCATCATTATATTATTGTGAAATTATATTAATAAATAAAGTAATATGTTGTGGTTACTTTATTGCATTTTTAGTTTATTGTATGGTGTGATACCTTTGTGACATGTTTTGGCTTTATATTGTGACCACATAAATATATTTGATATATATTCAAATTAAAAATATAATTAAATATGGAAAGCAAATAAATAAAATTATATGTTAATATAATAAGTCAATACAATAAGTGCCTTCATCCCAAATGTGCATTTGATAACAAATGTTTAATGAGGAGGAGCTTGCAAAAATTCTATAGATTTTGTAATGGTCTACAAACAATTCTAAAATTAATTTTTAATTTTAAGTAATTTATGTAATTTTTTTCTTATAAAATTATAACCCAAAAAATTTTATAGTTTAAATAAAAATATATTTGGATAAATCACCAAGGATAGATCATTGGTTACCGAAATGGTTTTTTTTTTTTTTTTCAAAAGTTGATGCATGAGAATTTAGGCACATAAGTCATCTTACATAATGATAAAGGCTTGAGAGTTTTAAATCTAATATATAGACTAAGAATCCAATTCACCCAAACCAAATATAGAAAGACAAAACCATATCCAACACCCAAACCAAATATAGAAAGACAAAACCATATCCAACACCCAAACCAAATATAGAAAGACAAAACCATATCCAACACACAAACAAGGGCGCAAAGCGCTAAGTCCCTGCGGATGTCGGCTCAGTTTATGAAGGACGATTGTATACAAAAAGTTATTCAGAGGTCAATGTATAGCCATGGAATGGAGCCATTCAGAAGAAAGAGTGAACATGGTTGATGCAAAAGATGCCAACTTGTCTGATCACTCATTGTCCTGCACAAAGTGAGTTTGTTCGTTACTTTTGCTGACTCTTTCCTTTCAGAAAAAATTCATAAGCATTACACATGAGAAAAAGTAAAATACAGTAAAAGATTATAAGAACCAGTACTATTATAAGAACCAGCACTAAGAGCCCCACATTACCGTGGTTGTATATACAATCTCAGAAAAAACAAACATGCAATTCTTTCACAAGACCAAATAAATAGGGATGCTAATAACAATAATTCCAGAACAAAATTTGGTATGTGTCTTGGTTTTGACAGAACCAAATGGATGACCTTCCTTGACGGTGGATGACCTTCCTTGACGGAGAATAAAGAAAAGTTAAAATAGAATCACTCGCACAAAGGTATTAGTTTAATTGTATCTCAAGAGAATGGAAATCTCATACAGTTGCTTTAAATATAGTTGCTTTAAATGAAGCACAGTGATAAGCCATTTATTTGGTGTCATTGGATGAAATAGACTCTTAAGTAGAAAGACCATGATATTTTGATTATTTGTTAGCTTAGGGTGCACAAATTTAAAATATTTTACCTTGGGGAAATTACATACCATTATGCAAATAGTATCATCTAGGGCCTCTAAATTCTTATTGCATCCTCCAATAAATACAAGAATACCACGCTTGTAATCTAAAAAATCTCCTACAACAGAGAACCTGGCAGAAGGTTCTAGGCCATTGGCAACTGCTTTGGTCCACACCCCCGTCTGTATCAGAATAAAATGCAACTCACATGAATGATTGGTTGTGTAGAACAGCCAAAGCAACATCTTCTTTTCAGCATTCTATCGTGAATATAGAACTTTCTGAATATAGGAAAAATCAATGCACAACATACTAAAGTTTTCCTTATACTAGATCCTAGGTTTTAGCTTAGTATTACCTGCTTGCTTGTTCAAGTAGAAATCCTTTCGACTCTAAAAGAAATTGAAAATTTCCTAGAAGAAGCTATCTATAACTGAATTGTCTCTAATCCTGCCCAAGCAGAAACAAAGCATCTCAAGGACACTATTTTAAACATGACCATTCTTTTTAAACTATTTCCCTACTCTCCAAACATTAACAATGTATACGTAGGTATAACTTCTACCATAGGATTTTAGAAACAAAATTCTTAATGTGGTGTTAAATGTTCTATGTACCCACAAATTACAAACTAGTAACAGATTAAAATAAGAAAGCATGTCAAGAGGGAAGGTGAAATTCAAAAAATTAGCCCGCTCGAATGGATGCTCGCAGAGTTTAATGGACTGATCTACCTCAGACTGTGTTATCTCTGAATGGGGAGAAGAATTCGAGGAAGATGAAGACTCTTTTTCCCTGCCCTGACAGACCCGAGTTGATGTAGATAACTATTGCAAAGTTAGTAATGGGCTTCAGCGATGACTTTTCCTTAACAAAGGACTGACAGGATCTGATCCCCAACGAACTCTGGGCCCTGGCACCCAATATTGCAGTTACAGGCTCAAACGCTGTTCCTCATGGCCGATTGGGTAGTTCAGCTCTTTTTCAGAATATTGTTAGTAAATTTGGGGTCTCTGCGCCATCGAGTCCTATTGTTCCTTCATCTGGTCAGACGGAAGTGGTTCTGAAAGGGGTTTGTGCAGGTGACGTATCTGTAAAGCCTTTGCCTTCTCCTCCTATCCGTGTTGAGCCAAGCTTGATCTGCTATTCCCACTTTGCAGTGCTTTGATGTAACAACATTCTACTTGGAGAGTCACAAGAGATAAAAGAATATATAGCTTCAATCTCACAACAAATTGTTGATTTCCACCACCTCTTTAAAAGAATTCCATCTACAACTGACATCTAATGAACAATCAGATCACCGAGGTTAAGTTGTGGGAGTTAGTTTTAAATATGTAGTTGCTTCTACCTAGATTAATGCTTGATTAATACCATATTAATGGGATTAAGACAGCAAGTTTTTATTTTTGAATCGGTTACCTGTAAACAACTGTGTCCCATTCGTTTTGCTTGATAGGTATCTTCTGACCACTTACACCAGTTGTTAAAACTTTACATTTCCGACCAATCGGATTTAGACAAAGACTTAACTGTCATTGTTAAAAACCCCATTGCTGCCGAGTATTTGATCTACGCAGAGTTTCGAACCTGCGAGCACAAAAGTACACAATGTGCAAAATATTATACAAACCTTATGAAGAAACCAAAAAAACAAGCGTGCATGCAAAGAAAGCGGAGTAGATCCGATCTAAGATGCCGCCATGGAATCAGAGCCCAACAGAACAGGTTGCTGTAATCAAGACTGTAAGCCTGGATTTATACTAGATAGAGGTGTTAAATTCTATGCCGGTATGCCGTTGAAAGAATATATATCTACATATCAAAACCGAGATCAAAAAGAAATCTCCATAAGAATGCAGATGGTAAGTAAATTGTTCCAGCTTTAAAAGCTTTTATTGATTATAACGGTCAATAATGAAGTAGCTGCAACTCAAACATTCTATTAAATGAGTATAAAACAAATTGAAACGTACAGAGTATAGTCCTTATACTTGAAAACAATCGAGCTGGGTGGCAGCTGGGACCATTGTTCTGAAGATGTAGAAATCTAAGAGCGGTTAACAGGGTGGATTTTAGAGGAGCAGTTACACACTATATAAAAAACCAAGGAACACCACTCACCAGACAGGCATGGGTAACGGATGTTTCACCGAGTGTGGCTTCTCTAGGGCGCAATAAAGACAGCTGCCACGTAGCATGGGCAAAGGAACATGCATTAATTTTTTAGAAACAGTTGTCAGCCTCTGGGATCGGAGTGGCAGTTTAATGCATTGAAGGGAAAACCGCTAAACAAGTTAATAGATGCACCGATTAAAAGGAAGCATTCTGCGGACACGTTACCCATGGATTATCTGGCGTTGCAGGGGAAAGAGAGAGAAGGGGACAGCTGTTAGCATGTGGGCTGCCCAGTAATTATGACTGTTATTCATCTTCAAGCCTTGATTGGTGCGAAGACGAAAATAACACAAAAACTTTCGAACCAATTAGTTTGCAAGAAGAATAATATTGGTGATAAATTCTTCTAAATACATTTGAATAAATTTGATAATTTAATGTGATTTTTTCATAAATAAAATAATATAAAACAAATTAACACACTAATCTGAATTAATTTAATTAAAAGAAACAAATTTAGTTTATAAATTAATGTACGTAACTTTTGATAACTTAATCAAATATTCCCTCTCTTTAAATTTATTCTTATAAATGTTTTATTTACACGATATTTATTTAAAATTTAATTGATCATGTAAATATGATTTGTAATACCTAGATCTATACCTGTCCACCCTTTTTTATACCTAAATAAAAGGTTTGACTTTCCACAATTTACTATTATTAATGAATCTAAAATTAAATGAAACTATATTTTGATTTACCGCTCGCCACCATTGATTCAATGTGAAAAACAATCAGTAAAAACCTTGATTATGCATTCTGTGTGCCTCAGCCTTTGTGTTTATAGTTGTTTCTTTATTTAGTCATACTTTATTTTCATATGCTATTATTTTTGGGAGCAAAAAAATAAATAAGCTTTATCAATTTATTTATAGGAGTATAGAGAAGATATGGAAATATATAAAAATGTTTTCGTGAACATCATATTGTCTTTTAGTTAAATATATAAAAATGTTTTCGTGAATATCATATTGTTTTTTAGGTAATATTTTTTACATTATTCATAGTTAGATAAAATAATGGATGTAAATGTTCGTCTGAAATGATAATTATTTTTCAGTTTTGCATTACATGCATTGATAATGAGATATTATTCAATATTATTATTATATGCTTTTCAATTATTGAACAACATTTTAATTTTAGTTATGATGTCAATAATATCAGTGTTATGTTTTTATTTGGAAGTATTTGATTATTTTTTGGAAAATTGAGGTAAAGTTGAGATATTTTTTGGAATAAAATGCAAATATTGATATTTTTAATTTAAAATAATATTATGATTTTTTTTTGTGACACTATTTTGTGTTTTCAAGGTATTATATGTGTTTAATTTGAATAAATGTTATGAATATGTTGTATTTACCGTGTTATGATATGAATACTTGTTAGCCTAGAAAAAAATCTAACAATAATTGAAACTCAATACATGATATTTAAAATATAGTTCTTATGTAAAAACTATAGATTTAAAATCTAATTGGCAATTGAAGAGGAACTTATTATTTCCATGACCATGCCATAAAGACTTGAATATGACTAAAAAAGTGAAAAATATAATAGACGTATTACATTTAAGAGATTTTGTTGTGGATTTGATTGAAAATAAGAAAGGAAAACCGAATAGAATGCACATAATATATGTAAGAAGAATTATCACATTGTCTAGTTTAAAGTTTAACTTTTGTTTATGGCTTAGCATTAAAGAATATATGTTCATAATGTCCGGGGTTATTCCATAATGTTTTTCACCATTCTCAATACATAATTCCATGAAAATATAATATTTAAAACTAATATCAATTTTTTATGAGTATTAAATGATTATGAATGGTATGTAAATGGCTTCAGTTGAGAAATATTGGCCTGGAATTTTTTATTATAAATCTAGGGTTATACATTTGTAGGATCTTTTTTTTGGAGATCTATGGATTGTTACTATAAATCATCTCTTCAAAATTCTAACACTTAAATCCAATTGTTTGGATTAACATATGTGATCCATCATTAAATGAATGACATATGTTAATCTAAAATATTAAGAAAAATATTTATATATAGTATTTATAATAACCTTCAAAACAATATCTCATTTTGTTATAATTATTTTTAAGTTAAAATATATTCATACTATAATAAAGTAAATACTACACCTCAAAAAAATTGTCTCAAACATAATAAAAGAACAAAAATTAAACTTAAAACTAATAAAAAAAATCATAATATATTATCAATTAATTCCTTTATCATCTTTAATAAAAATATTAATTTTTTTCTTAAAATTAAGTTTTGCAAAACCCTCCACCTCAATATCCTCTTGAATTTTTATAAAAAATCATATTTTTTATTTCTTTTCAAGAACATATGCCAAATAATGAGCATTTTGTTCACTTTTTGTTTCTTATTTTTAACTAAATACAAAAACATTTACTGGCTCTAGTGTTTTTTTTTTCCGGTGTTCACAAGGTTTTTTAATTGACATTCTTAGGAAATGTTCTTATAAATTAATTTTTGTATGATTATTTAATAATTATGTGTAATAACAAAGTCAAAACTTTAGATTATATATTCAACATCCAAAAAAATATTTTTAAATTAATAATAACAAAGTATTTTATTTTAAAAAGTTAGAGATCAAAGATTAACATACTTGTCACCATTATTGTTAAATTTATTTCCTCAGAATCTACATACTCCCTTTCTTATCCATATATATTTTCTTGTGTTTTATTATTTAAAATTTCTCATAATATTCTCTAGAATAATAAAACTACATATTTTATTTTATTTTTTCTGGATTAATTGAAACAATTTTTTCATAATATTTTATGTAATAATGAAAAAATCTACATTATTGAATATTATTGTATAATGTCCTATATATATAATAATATATTATTAAGATATATAATAATACAATATTAGCTTTCATACACCCAAAATACATTTTTATGGTTGAGGATATTCCCATATACATCCCATGAAATATATGGGGTTAACATTAGGGCTCCTAGTGTATCTAGGGCCTATTTATGGTGTATCCACTCCATGACACCATACAAATTTGGTTAGGATAATAAGGGGAAAGTTATCTAATATATGGTATGTAAAATATTTTATTTATATATATGAACTATTTATAATAATCTTATTTTAATGTCTTGATTTTTATATTTTTTTTATATTTATACATTGTAATTTTTGCACTATGTATTTATTCTAAGACTAATGTAAATTTGAACACTGAATATCATGCACTATGTACTTATTCTAAGACTAATGTAAATTTGAACACTGAATATCATGACATTTGGAATTGAGTTAAAAATATGTTTTATGGTTATATAATTTATTTTGTTTACTTTATGAATATTATGTGGTTAAATTTGTTTATCTAGCTAATGAAAATCTATTTGGTTTTTATTTTCTAAAGAATATGAAATACATTATTTTATTTTTAATATTGAATTTAATTTTGGTTTATTATTTTTTATATATTTTCATACGTGAGTTTTATCTAATTAATAATTTTAATAATATATTTATATAATGTTAAGGCAAATCCTCATTTACTAGTTTTTAATTTGGGATTTAATTTTAGATTATTCCTATTTATTTTAAATTATAAGTTTCCATAAATGATTGATATAGGTTTTAGATATTATCTTATCATGTAATTATGTTGTTGGAATAATGAAAAACATTATAAAATTTAAAATAAAACATTTTATCAATTAAATTGTGTAAAAGATTTTTAAATAAATGTTTCATATGTGTGATCTAAAATGTAGATCTAAAAAATCTTTTCCATGATTTAATATAGAAAATATTCATCTTTATTTCATCTATTATAAAAAAAACATCTCAATTATAATATAAAATGTGATATATATATATATATATATATATATATATATATATATATATATGAATGACTGACATTATTAAGATATATATATAATCCAATATTAACTTTCATACAGCCAAAATATGTTGGTCTCCTTGAGGGTATTCCCATATACATCTCATGACATATACGGGAGTATCACTTGGGCTCCTAGTGTATCAAGGGCTTATCGATGGTGTATCCATTCCCTAACACCATACAAAATTGGTTAGGAGAATAAGGGAAAGTTATCTATTATATGGTATTTAAAATATTAAATAAATTATTTACTTTTATATTGGCATGTTTATCAAAATGCTAACAATAGACATATTTGTATATGTGAGCTATTTACAATTGTCTTATTTTAATATACTCATTTTTCTTGATTTTTCTCCACGCATTGTAATGTTTGGACTATGTACTCATCCTAAGACTAATTTAAGTTTTAACATTGAATATTATGACATTTTAAATTGAGTTATAAATATGTGTTATGTTTATTTAACTTATTTTATTCACTTTATATATATTATGTGATTAATTTTACTTATTTGACTAATGAAAACTTATTTGTTTTTTTGTTTTTTATATAAAATATAAAATATATTATTTTATTTTTAATATTGGTTTTAATTTTAAGTTATCTTTTTTTATATACTTTACACATATTGTGATTTTTATCTAATTAGTTATTTTAATAATATATTTATATAATGTTAAGTCGATACCTCATTTGCTAGTTTTTAATGTTGAATTTAATTATAGATTAGCCCTATTTATTTTTAATTTTAGGTTTATATAAATGATTGACATAGGTTTTAGTATTATATTATCATGTAATTATGTTTTTGGAATAATGAAAAATATTATAAAATTTAGAGAGGAATATTTTATCAATTAACTTGTGTAAAAAAATTTTAAAAAAACATTACATATATGTGATCTAAAATGTGAATCTAAAAATATTTTCCATAATTTAATATATAAAATATTCATCTTTACTTCATTTATTGTTGAAAAAAAATCTCAATTATAATATAGAATGTGTTTAAACATCATGAATATATATTGTGTAATACATTTACTTCAAAATATAAAAAAAAAAATACATGAAAGGTCATAATGTACTTAAGAATAGTTAATAAACTATCTAATTTGAAGTTTAACAAAGAGTTATCTTCTAAAATTCATAGGTCAGAGATTAACATGCTTGTCACCATCATTATTTTTATTTTTATTTTTTTCCTCTTTAGCTTCCCGCAATCTACATACTCTCTTTCTTATCCATCTATATTTTATAATGCTTTCTTTTTCCTAAATTCTCAAAATTTTATCCACAATAATGAAATTACATATTTTATTTTATTTTTTCTAGATTAATGTAAATATTTTTTTCATAATGTTTTATGTAGTAATGAAAAACCTTGCTTTACTAGATTTAATTGTTTAATGTCCCAAATATGATATGATACTACTAAAATATGTATAATAATATAATATTATCTTTGACATACCCATAATACATTGAGATCCTTGAATATATGTCCATATACATCCCATGACATATCCGGGAGTGTTCCCAGAGATCCTAGTGTATCTGGGGCTTATCTATGGTGTTTCCGTTCCCTTCCATCATAAAAACTTGGTTAAGATTTTAGGGAAATCTATCTATTATAGGGTATCTAAAATTATAGATAAATTATTTAATTTTATTTTTACATGGTTATCAAAATGATAACACTAGACATATTTGTATATGTGATCTATTTACAATGAATCTATTTTAATATACTAATTTGTTTTGATTTTTGTCCAGACATTGTAATGTTGCATTATGTACTTGCTTAAAGACTAATATAATCTTGAACACTGAATGTCATTAAATTTCACATTGAGTTATTAATATGTTTTTATGGTTATTTAACTTATTTTGTTTATTTTATGCATATTATGTGATAAATTTTACTTATTTGGATAATGAAAATTTATTTATTTTTTCTTTTATATAGAATATGAAATACTTTATTTTATTATTTAATATTGAATTAAATTTTAGGTTATCCCTCTTTATTTAATTTTATGTATGTTGTTATTTGTATTTAGTAAGTTATTTTAATAATATATTTATATAATGTTAAGTCAATACCCCATTTTCTAGTTTTTGAAATTAGCTTTAATTTTAGATTAGCCTTATTTTGATGTTTAGATTTATAGAAATGATTGATATGGTTTTTATATATTATCTTATCTGTAATTATGTTGTTGGAATAGTGAAATACCTTATAAAATTTAACGAGGATGATTTTATTGATTAAATTGTGTAATTTTTTTTAAAATAAATGTTTCATATGTGTGATTTAAAATGTTGATCTAAAAATCTTTTACACAATTTAATATATAAAATATTCATCTTTACTTCATGGATTGTGGAAAATCCATCTCTATTATAATATGGAATATGTTCAAACATTATGAATAGATATTTTGTAATACATTTACTTCAAAATACTAAAGGAAAAACAAATAAAATTGGTTGTAATGTACTTAAGAAGAATTTTTCTACTATCTAGTTTGATGTTTAATTTTAGCTTCTAGAATTTTTATTTTTATAATATTTGAAAAGAGTTTTTTATTACATGTAAGATGGATTTTTTGAAGGTTATAATTTACCATATTGTCATATGAATATTTCTTATATTGAAATAATTTATAACCATAGTGGAAACTCAACACGTGATGCTCTCTACAACATAAAATTTGATCAATGTATTAGGAGTTTGATGTGTATTAAGTAATTAATACCTTGTTAAAAATTATGTCACTTACTGTAATATCTTTTGAAACATTCTTTGTCCAATAAGTCCCCTAAAAAATTTCATGTGTATTGGTAGACTAATTCATGTCAAACTATTTATGAACTTTGTGCTTTTATTTTTTGCATATGTTTCTACCATAATAGTTCCAAATATAATATCTTACAAAATTAGGTCTTTTATTATGTTAATATGTATGTCCATGCCTTGTTTCAAATCTCACATATTTTTAAGTAGTCGTTTTAACGTTGAATGTTAGTGTCACTTATTATAGTCATTTTGAAAATTTTCTTCTATAATTTTACTTAATCTTACATTTAATAAAAAATTGTTCCATTTGGTTAAAAACAAGAAATAAAAAGGGAATATATTTTTGTATTTTTAAGTTGAGTAGATTATTAAGGGAATGTATAGTTATGATACATACTACTATAGATTTATAATATATTAAATAGTTTAAGAAGAATGAATTATTATTCCCCTTGAATATAATGAAATAAACCATAGAATAATAGTCACCTAATCTTAAGAATTCATAATTCTCTTGTATTCCTCTTCTCTCTCCACAATGATTCAAAAATTAGTTTCAGAAAATTTCATGATGATTATAGAGGATGGTAGCATAATAGGGGGATGAAATATAATCCCATTTATCCTACATATTAAAATTTTTAATGATGGATAGAATTAATTAAATATGTATTCACCAATTAATCTAATCAACCTAAAAATACAACAATATGTTTAGTTTCCCTTTCTTAGTTTTAACCAAAGGTAACAAAGTTTAACTAAAATATAATACATCTATTATAATTTCCACATTATCGATCCTATTCAAGTCTTTGTAGCATTATGAAAGTAAAAAAAAATCATTATCATTCAACATGTCAATAAGGGTTTTAAACCTATGGTGCCTTGAAATAAAAATATATATTCATTTAGTAATCTACTTGAGCAAAAAATGCAACACTTCATCATTATTTTTACTTTATTAATTTAAAACAAATGAAACTTGTTTTTCTAAAATGTAATAGATATATTATATTTTCCACATTCACATTCATATTCAAGTCATTGTGTCATGGTCAAGGGAATAAATAAGTCATTCCTTTTAAATAATAGGGATTTTTAACCTAAAGTGGTTTTTATGAGAAATATATACACCTAATAATCTAATAAATCAAAATTTTCATTTTTTTAATAATTTTACTTTTTTATTTTCAACAAAATGTAAAAACATTTTGTCTAAAATGTAAGACATCTATTATATTTTCCATGTTCTAATTTATATTCAAGTAGTGTGGCATGGTTAGGGATCAAGAGGTTATTCTCCTTCAACATATCAATAGTGTTTTTAAACCTATAGTGGACTTCATGATAACTTTATATTCACCTCATGATTGGCATAGCCTAAAAATGTAACAATGTGTTCAATTTTCCTCCCTTACTTTCAATAGAAATCAAAAAATGTTTAATGAAATGTAAGACATCTATTATATTTTCCATGTTATCATTTATATCAAGTCTTTTGGCATGTTCAGGGGAATAATAATTATCTTTAAACAATTCAATAAGAATTTTAAACATATAGTGGCCTAAATGAGAATTATATATTCCCTTGGTAGTCTTAAAAATTCAACAATTTGTTTAGTTTTCCTTTCTTATTTTCATCCAAATCTAACATTTTTTTTTGAAGTGGAAGACATGTATTATCTTTTCCATGTTCTCATTCATATTCAAGTATCTATGGCATGGTCAGGGGAACAATAATCCAATCTAATTTAAGTGGTCAATAAGTTTTAAACCTATATTGGCATGCATGAGATCTATATATTCACCTAATAATCTACTCAACATAAAAATGCAGTTAGTTTTTTCAATTTTGATTTCTTATTTTTCACCAAATACAATGTCTTTTTTATGAAATTCAAGACATATTATTTTACACATTTCCATTCATATTCAAGTATTAGTGGCATGGTCAGGGGAATAAGAAGTCAATCTCATTCAATTGATAAGTAGGTTTTAAACCTATAGTATCTTATATGAAAACTATATATTCACTTGGTAATATATTTTGTTTACACATGCAATAATTTTAATGGTTTTACTTTCTTGTTTTGAACAAATTGTAATAATTATTATCTAAATGTAAGAATATATTATGTTTTCCATATTCTCAATCATAATCAAGTATTTTAGCCCTTGTTAGGAAAAAAAAAAGTGATTCTCCTTTTGCTGGTCAATAGAGTTTTCAACCTATGGTGGCCTAGATTATAACTATATTATCACCTAATAATCTACTTGGATTAAAAATGCAACAGTATGTATATTTTTTTATTTTAAATTAAATACAAAAAATGTTTTGTGAAATGTAAGACATTTATTATATTTTCCAATTATCAATCATATTCAAGTCTTTGTCAGATGGTCAAGTTAAACACATGTTATTATCCATCAACATCTCAATAGGTTTTAAACTTATAGTGAGTTGAGTCAGAACTATATGTTTACCTAGTAATCTACTCAACCTAAAAATGCAACAATATATTTAAATATATTTAATGTTACTTTTTTATTTTGAACCAAATGTAATAAATTTTCTATTTAATGTAAGACATGTATTATATTTTTCACAATCACAATCATATTCAAGTTTTTTTGGCATGGCCAGGAGAAATTATAGTGGCCTACATCATAATTTACATTATGGTTAGAATTATTTATAAACTAATAAATATTCATATGAGAACATAATAAATGATACTAATCAACAAATTTGTATTATATGTAATACAAAGACTTAGAAAAGTCAATGAAAAGAGAAATGTGAGAAGCAAATGTTAAAATTCAAACTAGACAATATGGTAACTCTTCTTAGGTATATTATGAGTATTATGTTCAGTTTTATTTTCTTATTTTGAACTAAATTCTATGGTACACTGATTTAAAATATGGCATATTCATAACATAGAGTACCCCAAAGAACTAGGATCAAAGAGTGGCTAGTATTTCTAAGAAATCCCATTTTCCTCCATTATGTTAGAGGAAAAACATGGGAAGATCAAAGAATATTTAAAAAAATCAAATTAAAAAACTATTCTTACTGATAAATTTTTTTTATAAAATAAATCATTGGATTAAATTTTTGTTGAGAAAATATATTTATTTTTAAATTTTAATTATTTTTAATAATTTAATTTTGTAAAAAACAAATATAATTTAATATTAATAGAGGGCATATTCTCTTTTATTCTTTTTCTATGACTCAAACCCATTTTGTTTATTTTCTTATTTTAGTTCCATTATATATTAAGGTTTAGATATAAAAAAGAAAAAGATTTCAATGCCCTTATCTCATCGATCAAAACCAATTTAACCTATTGGCTAATTGAATGAGAATGACTTATTTTTCCCATGAGCATGCTAAAAAGACTTGAATATTAATGAGGTTGTGGAAAATATAAAAGTTTTATACTATTTAAAATAAAATTTATTGCATTTGGTTCGAAATAAGAACTATTATGTTATTAAAAAAAGGCCAAACCATTGCACACAACATTACTAGGGTATTAGGAGTTTGGTGTGCATTCTAGAACTAATAACTAGGTAAAATTGTGCGTCACTTATTGAAATAGCTTGTGAAATATTAATTGAGTAATTGTATTGTTATAAACATTTAGATATTAATTAGTGATAAATATAACATGAATAATTATTAACTAAACATAAACACTCATCATTCTTTTATATTCTTCTTATCTTTCCACAATGATTAAAAAATTAATTTCAATTTTTTTTAATGATGTTTATGAAGAATGGTAAATTAATAGTTGATATTTTATCCCATTTTATACATTTTTAATATGTTAATTTGCTTAAACTGATAATAATATTTCATTTAATTATTATCATCAAGTTTATGACGGTTGTCATTTTTTAGGCATCTAATTGTGTTTATTGTTTGATGTCCTCGACAAAGATATTTTATGAATTTTTTGTAATTAATTCTTTTACAATCAAACATTCACTAATTTCATCATGTTGTCCCATGTTATCAAAAATATTAGTTTGTATTTTTTTATCATCAACTATATGCAAGCGATCATTTCATAAAAATAACTTTTCCAAGTACTTATTTTCATTTACTATTGCATCCCTCTTCCAATTGATCTTTGTAATTTTGATTATTTTTCATTTACAAATTTATTTTATACCTTCATAGTCCATAAAAATTGAATCTAGTGTTTATGTTTAACTATGTTTGTTTTTAACACAACATCTTTTAGATAACAAACCATGATCCATCATCAAGGGAAAGAAAATAATGACAAGAACATAAACTTATGATATCAACTACATAAAAGTGAATATGATGCTTTTCATATCTATAGTTTTCTAACTCGAAGTGATTTGTATCACGAACTTTGATCTAATATTTATCCATATTATGGATCACATTTGGTGATCTGAAACATGTTGAGTTAAAAACATACACATAGTTATATCAATAGCATCAAGTTCTATTTTATGTATTTATTATGATATTTTTATCTAGTCCATCATTGTTTAAAGATTTTTTTTTTTAATGTCACTAGAAAACCAAGGGCCAATATTAATCAGGGTGATAATAAATCCCAAGGAGTCAATATTATCATTAGGGCCATTATAATCACTCAAAAAAAATCATAATTAGAATTTTTTGAACTAACACAAATTTTTTTAACATATCCTATATATGTAAGTTTTGATTGTGTTATATTTTTATAGATCATCTAATTTCAAGTTGACATACAATATTTGTAGGTAAATGTTGATTAAGTAGATGTCAACATCCTATTTTTTAATATTTATTAGTCACAAGTTCCCATAAGTAATATTTTATATATATATTTAGGATTATATAAACTTTATAGTCACAACGCCATTATATTTTTATTTTATACAAACATGTAGTTTGGATCATTCAATAAACATGAAAATTATTTAATAAAATGTTTGAATGAGATTTTGGTCAATTTGAATGAAATTATTATAGGATTTGAAATACATGAAAATGATAAAGAATCTCTTCAACCCTTTAAATTAAGAAATCATGAATCAATCTTGATTGAGAAAAATATTACATCTAATGTTTAAGTGGTGTTATTATAGACCATTATTACATTTTAAGGTGATTAAATAATAATGATTTATTATTTTTAACATGGGTTGAAAAACCTCATGTAAATAAATAATAGAACATATTTATTTATTATATACTATTTGATTAAAATGTTTATGGGCAAGGTTGGACCTATTGGTCACAATGGTCCCTCCCCTCATTTTGTTATAAATAGGGGGTTTACCTCTATTATTATTCACTCGATACATTCATTAAATTTTTTGATGGATAAAATTTAATATTTTCATGTGTTAAATATATTACAAGGGTCTTTTGAAGGATTATTGAGAAGAAGGGAGTTGAATAAGACTATATTGGGAAAATAAGTTTTCTCATATATGAATGCATCACTTTGTTAGTTTTTATCTCAACTGAGGTTTTTAAACATTAAATATTTGTGTCAATCTATGTTATTTACTAATTGATTATGTATCTAAATATATCATGTGTTTATTCTTCATATTTTATATATTACATGAATTTTGTCATGGTACTAGATCATGAGATATAGAGTTGAATTGGTAAGACTATGTTGAATTATTGATCTGTGGAACATTAATTATTATGAATATATTAGTTTTTTTCAAAATCAAGCATGTAGAAGAGTGGTCTTACCTTGAAAAAAACCATTTTGTTTAAAATCCTTACTCCTTCATTTTTGGATGTTGTGGAGTTGGGTAAAGGATATCCTAGGCATACAACCTCCATTCATGCACTTCATATCTTCTTTCAAGAAACCATAATTAAATTTTTTAACATCTTTTCCCACCTAGGTGTGATTATAGCCCTAAGGACTTAGAATAATTCAAAAATCCACTTTTAATATTTAAAAGTGTTTTTAACGTTTTGGTTGCACCATTGTAGAGTTTCAAGGCCTCTTGAAAAAATTTAGACCCTTAAATGGTCATTTTAAGCTCTTGAAAAAAACACATGTAGCACAAAAATACAACCTGATGGATTGAAAAAGCTAAATTTTGAGTCAAAATTATGGTTTTGAAGATTTGATCTACTTTGTGGCAAGATTTTAAGAAGATTCATAAAATTTTATGTTATTTGGTGGACTCTACATGGTTTTGTGCAACTGCAAACTCCCACCTAAGTGGCATTCCTCACCTTAGAGCATGATACTAGTAAGTTTAAATTTTAAAGTATTTTATTAAAATATTTTAAATAAAAATTATTTTTTAAATTATTCATATTTCCATCCAAGCCACCTTAGGTCCCACTTTGGAAAAAAACTATTTAAAACCAAAAAGTTAAAAACTTTAAATGTTTTTTTTCTATTTAAAAAATTACAATCACATTATATATTAATATATTTATTTTATTTTAAAAAATTAATTAAAATCTAGAATGATCATGCCTAAGGAGAATGAGGAAGGCCCAAGAAACAAAACTAGGGCCAGAATCACAAAGAATATAGAGGGTCACGAAGGAAAAGGACACTGAGGCTGCAAAAGTACTAATAGAGGGACCCCCCTCCTATAATATATTATTCATTTACTTTCATATTTTTTGTATTTCACATGGGAAGTTAGTTATTAAGTACTATTTTATGGTTCTAACTCTCAGTACATGGGGCTTGTTTCAATTTAATGCACTTTTATACTCTGGTTCCTGGTCCCTCTAAAACTAGGATTTTTACCTTACCAAATAAAAAAATAGATAAAATAATGTTAAAATATGAATTAATTCATTTACCCCATCTCGTCTCCTAAAATAGTTGGTGGTTAATATTTTATTAATATCTTATAAGTAAGGTGTTCTAGAGTTCAAAACCCCTTAAAAAGTGTTTTTATGATCAAATTTTGACTTAATCAAATTTACATTCAAAATTAATTAATTATAAAACTATTTTGGTTTACATGTAGTGTAAATCATGTGAAAAAACCTAATATAACATTGACCATTAATTTTCAAATTTTAACCTACTCAATATTTTACTGAGCATAGTCGTGTGACTAGCCATTAACTAGGTTTTGGCGCATTCCAAATGCATTGGTGTTGTAATTTTATTTATTTTAATCTTATTATTATATTTTTTCATCATTAATAATAATTATTCTTACATTATAATATTTGTGTGACACTTGTGACACCTTATTTTATCATAGTTTTTCATAATTTTTTTGATATTTTTACATTAATTTAAATAATAATTATTTATTTATAATATAAATTTGCTTTACTATATATATATATATATATATAGTCACAGTGTCCATTTTAAAAGGAATTTATGGCTTCACCTATCTCTGGGCTTGATAAATCTCAAATGTTTAATGGGTATAACTATATTATATGTAAAATCTAAATTAAGAAAAAATTATGGCACAAATCCTATGGAATATTATGGTTGGGACTTAAAAAATCCTAAAAGTGCAGAATGTCTCAGTTGAGCTCACCAATACATTTAAATAGAAATCACAAGAAGTTATGTCAATTATCTTATGGAGTGTTAAGGATGATTTCCTACTCCATATTTTCAATTGGGAGTCCTCTTGAAATGATTATAAACTCCTTGAGTCTACACATTATATAATTTGATTCTCTAAGATTATTAAGATGATTCTTGAATTACTTAATACACCTATGAAAGGTGATGAAAATGTTGCTAACTTTCTTGCTAAAATTAATAATATTAAAACTAATTTAGATGGATGCAACTTTAGTCTAATTCAAGATAAGTTTTTACATTTCATTATTCATTTAAATATTTATATTCATCTAAAATGTCATTTCAATGCAATGAGTGTCACTTGAGACCATCTGATCTTTAGCTTAACCCTAGACCTATATTAGGGTCTCTTTTGATTTTTTTCCCAACTTATCTTAGCCCATGCTCAGATATACAAAAATACACATTAGGCCATCTCATAGGCATCAAGGACCCTTCTTCACCTATTCTAATCACCCAGACAATAGTGTAACCCTTTGGTCTATAGAACATTACATTATTGGTAAAGGGCCAGTGATATTGACCATCAGCCTTATTTACCCCTAACAAATATATTTCCACTTCCCAAAGCATTTTAGGGTTGGCCTAGACTCATTTATTGTATCAACAAGAACCAAAACACTCTATGAAGACCACTCTCATTAATGTATCCACTAAATGGAAAATAGATGTAATTCTCATGAACAAACTTAGAAACATTTGTGTAAATCAAGTTTATTGATCCGTATTCTACCCTACTTCTAAATGCACCCATATAAAATATCCTAGATCTTAGATTAATTATGTTTAAAATCTTAATAAACATTTTAAGCATTCAAACTAGCATTCATATTAAAATTCACTTTCAGTCACACCAACACTTAGATTGGGAGAACTACTTCAAGTTTGATCCCCTTTCAAGGTATTGGTATGTAGGAAACACTCAACACATGTGGTTTTGAGGTCATATCCAATTTAACCTACTAATTCCAATCTAATTCTACTTATGTTTCTAAAAACCCTATCAATTGTAGATGTATAAATCTTCACATCAAGATTAGTTAGAAATGTAGATCATATAGTGATTCAAGATTTGGTCATATAGACACATGATTATCAGACCAATGTGAACATCCTCCTAGAAATTAATTGTTCCATATATTGAAGGTCATTAACACATCATAAGAGGGAACAATCATGGTGTGTTAGTGGTAGAGGGATAACACTACTATCTAGAGAGAACTCTGACACATGTTCCCTCTTAATGACACCCTACATTGTTCATACATCATTTTCTACCCTGCCACTCATACGTATCAGTCATTTTCCATCTAAGTATCTCCTTTATAGTGAATTTTTATTTATAAGATAAGAAAACAAATCAATTATTGTATAAATCAATGGTTGTTGATATTACTATATTTATTTCTTGATTTATGTACTCATCTCTTTATCCACTTAGGGTTTTACTTTCCACAGTCCCAAAAATAGCTAAATCATTTGGTGATCCTAACTTACTTTGAATAGTGACCTAACCTTGGCCTACCTTTAGGGTTTCTATTTTTAGCCTTCTAAAAACCTCATACTCATATTTCATATCCCTATATTTTATGACTTTTTGTGTCTAAACATGATAATTGTGATGGATGATATTTATTGCTTTCATATGCAATGTTTCATAATATCTCTAATATGTTATCTTTCTCTTGTGTGCAATTCCATTGAGCCACATATCATTAAATACATAGAGAATATGATAAACAAGATAAAAAACACAAGACCTAAAATAAACAAATATCCTTTAGATGTATTTTTATCTTTGTCTCACTTTGGTTCCTTAACTACCACTACTAGACATAAGATAACATTAGTGGTTTTGCTTATCCCTCCTACTTCCCAACCCTACCCATCTAGCTAGTATCCCACTCTTACTACCATTTCTATGCTCATATCACAACTTATGGTTCATGATATGATGTCCACAAGGGATCCCAAGTAATGGTAGGTTAATAAAACCCATGGCTAGAGATTTATCGATCAAATTAGTGTCCCTACAACCATAATTTCCATTTTTTAGATTCTACAACATTTCAACACATACAAAGATATTTTATTTGTAACACTCTATGTCACCAGAGTACCAAACACAAAATATATACCTTATGTTTCTTCTATAATCAATACTATGAAATGGACTAAAGAGAATACTTCCTTTGAAAAAGGAGATCTTCCACTCAGCACATCATAGATTAGCATCTACCTCTTTACATCCAATTATGAATTAATGATGTGGGTGTCAAACAAATGTTAGTTGATAATGGATCTAGGTTAAATATTTGTAATATGTCTTTTATTTGACTTATTAATATACAATCTAAGGATTTAGATCATTCTAATATGAACATCCAAGGATTCGATAATATTCCATGAATTTTTTTAGGTCAGATAACACTAAATCTTACATTGGGAGCTAGAACACTACCTACAACATATCAAGTTATGCCTAATTATCTTAATTACAATATCTTTCTTGGGATCCCTTGAATTCATGATGTGTGTGTGTGTGTGTGTGTGTGTGTGTGTGTGTGTGTGTGTGTGTGTGTGTGTGTGTGTGTGTGTGTGTGTGTGTGTGTGTGTGTGTGTGTGTGTGTGTGTGTGTGTGTGTGTGATATGAATAAATAAAAATTCAAATATTTTTAGAATCTAGAGCCTACACACAACTATATTCCTCACATGGGTTTTTCTACAACACCTATATATTATACTATTTAGTTCTCACATATTACTCCCATAGATAACTTGGGCATACATGATAATAAATTTACTTCTCTATTTTCAATAAAATATTTTAAAAAATGGGCTACATAGTATAAATCCTCAAAAAACATGAACAATGATTTATAAATCCTATTGGGGCATTTGATTGACAAGGTAGGTAGGGAATTGGATATAAGGATAACACATATAATGATAAGTCTTCCCACCATTCTTCTTATCATATGGTTTTTTTTTACCTATTTCATAAATATACAATATCATAAATCATATCTTTGTACTCTCAATTATGTATCCCAACATTATTGACGATAGTGTTTCTACAAATTTACTCACTTTTAATGAATTTACCAAAAACAAAGATCTTTAAAAATTACTAGGGGAATATGAGGATATACATTCCTTTTATCATAAGATTAAGATTCTTCATTCCATGAATGTCTAGGCATACTTCGGTGATAATTCCAACATTCCAGATAATATCCCAACTGATATAGATGGCACACTACCCACAATACCTTACATTGTTGATTGATATAAATTACTTCATGAGGAAGTGACTGAATTTAATTATGTAATGGGAATTTATCCTAACATAATATTATTAGTTTCCACCCTACATAAATAAGAAGATGAAAATATTTGATTGACTCTAAATTAATTCCATGAAACTTTTACTTGGTCATATTTACATGCATCTATCCTTCAGTCACAGTACATAGTATTACACTCTATCCATATGCAAATCCATTTAAATAAAACATTTTAAAATTTCACCCTAAGGTGGATCTATTATTCAAAGATGAAATCCAATGGCTCCTTGACGTAGGCTTCATTCGACCAGTTATTCACCTCAAATGTGTATCCAACATTTTACCAGTTATTAAACCTAATGCCTAAGTTCAATGTTAATTTGCCTCTAGATATTTCAATAAATCATGTCTTAAGGATGAGTTTCCCCTCTCTAATATCGATATGATAGTAGACTCCACAATAGGATATGAGATGCTATCTTTCATGGATGATTTTTCTTGTTATAATCAAATCAAGATAGCTAAAGAAGATCAATAAAAAACTTATTTTATCATACCATGGGGTACCTTTTGCTATATAGTGATGCCTTTTAGATTAAAGAATGATAGAGTAACATACCAAAAAACTATGACCCACATTTCTCATGATCTAGTTTATAAAATAGTTGAATTCTTTGTTGATGACTCATTAGCTAGATCAAAAGAACAATAATGTCATGCAATTGATTTATGACATATTTTTGAAATATTGAGATAATACAATGTAATACTCAATCCCAAGAAATACATATTTGGTTTCACATCCAGCAAATTATTGGGATAAATAATATCCCAACATGATATCAAGGTATAACCAAAGAAATTCAAAGCTATAATGGATGTGTCTCTTCCTACAAACTTAAATGAACCTTTGATATTTACAGGAAAAATCCAAGACGTATGTCATTTTATGGCATAGCTAGAAGATAAGACTCAGTAATTCACAAGATTACTCAAAAAATACCAAATTTGAGTGGGATATTACATGTCAATAAATATTTGATGCACTTAAACAATACTTATTGAATCCACCTATCTTGATACCACCAATACCTACCACTTCTCATTTACATTTATACCATAGATCATGCACTCAAAACACTATTTAACACAAAATGATGACCAACATAACAAGAGATCTATTTTTTGCATCAGTGACACACTTGTTTATTATCAATGAAAATATTTCGTAATGTAAAAACTTTGTTTAGCAATCGTATTTGTTACACAAAACTCCAACACTATATGATCAACAATGAGACAAAGGTTATTTCAAAAGCATATCCTTTAAAATTTACTATGTCAAACCCACACCTCTTAAACCATATATAAAAATGGGTAATGATACTCCAAAAGTTAAATCTAAAAATCATGTTACAACAATCAATAGAGGGATAAATAATTGTAGACCAATTGGTAACAACACCACTATTAGATACCCATCCTATCAATGATAACTTTCAATATGTTTTCATCATTTAAAACATTATTTATGACACATGGATGATGTTATTTGATGATTCCCTATGTGAATAAATCACCGAAGATATATTATTATCTTTCTCACTCCACTAGGGGAATCAGTTCCACTTACATATTGATTAAGTTTCTCATGCACAAAAAATATCTTATAACATAAGGCACTTATCCTTGACCTCTATGCAGTTCAATATCTCTAAGTAAAATATATTCAGGTCTATGGGAATTCATATCTAGTGGTTAATCAAGTCATATATGTCTATCAAACCAAGGAATAATGCTTCCATATAAGAATATGGTTCAATATATATGCGCTCAATTTGAATACTTCTCTATAAAAAATATTCCTTGAGAATATAATCAACATGTTGATGTAATGATAAGTGTGTCATAATTGATCTCAATTGACATCAGTGATTATAAATATATATTCACTATTAAATTATTATAGTCATCATCGACATACCATGTTGATCTCATATATCTATCAGTTTTAGCCACCATGTGCAATACAAAATCATCACAATGGTTTTCTAATATTTATAATTTTTTACACAAATCTATCATGCTAGATACTTTCACCAAAAATGATAAATATAAATTATAGATAAATTACCTATGTTACATCATCAACAGTGGGGAATTATTTAAACAATATTTTTATGGATACTTACTTTGATGTTTGACATCCAATGAATCTAAGTTGGCCATCAGCCAAGTACCCAATAGCGAATGTGGTGGCCATTTCAATAAGAAAGCCATGTCACACTAATTACTTCGACAAGGATATCATTGTCCCATCATAGAACCAAAATGTCATGAATGTGATAACTACGAGACAAATTTAAATGACATATTAATCTTCACCATGTTCCTTTACAACAATTATAACCTATTATCTCCCCATGGCCATTCATGCTCTGGGAATTTTATCTAATTGGTAAAATCAACCCAAAATTAGCATTGCTACATAAATTTATTATTACAATTGCAAAATAATTTACTAAATGGGTGGAATATATCTTATTACAATGGAAAAAAGGATAACATATATGTCACTTTGTCATGATGAATGTCATTTCCCATTTTTTCTTACCAACAACCATCATTACAAATAACATAACCTCTTTTTAAGAACAAAACAATGAATACAGTTTTTGATAAATACAAGATTAAATACACATTATCTACTCCATAATATGCATATGGTAATGGTCAAGTAAAAACTACAAACAAGATCATTGATAATATCTTGAATTAAAAAATTACAAAATTTGGTGATGATTGGTATAATCAACTCATCTATGTACCATAAGCTTATCACACTAGTATTCTTAAATCAACAAGAATTGCTTCTTATTCACTAGATTATGGAATTGAAGGGGTTATGAGATTGGAATTATAAATCCCTTACCTAAGATTATCCCTTAGAAGCCTTATCATAGATGATTAATACAAATAAAAACACCTTCGTGACTTAGAATAGTTGGATCACACATGCATCCAAGCCACATAACACCTCAGAGCATACTAGAAATGAATCTAGTAGGAATCCAATATCCTTATTCACAATAGATAATTTGGATTTAGTGACCTCATTAGAAAAGAGGAATTCAAAAATGTCAATGTCAAATAAGAGATAAAAGTAAATTTCAAACTAGATTGGCTCAGCTTGTACTTAGTTTTATAAAATTTTAGCCCCAAGGCATACCATCTAGATTCACTTGACGATAAGGCAATGAAGAATCTAATCAACATCATGCATCTACGAGGATTATATATCTAAGAAATTCACATTTTACTTGTATATAGTTTCCTCTTATCTCATTCCTTGTATATACTTTCATTTTCATGTTGCTTATACATATTTTATAGTCAAGAAACACAAAAAAATATAATATGTTCAAAAATACTAAAAAATCAAATATTTGCTTAGAAAATACAAATTTTAGATTGTATGAATTTCCATGTATATATTACTTCTAGTTTCCAAGTACGACATATGTTAGTATAATTAGTTTTATCATACATACATGATTCACTTTTCCCTTAAAGTTTTTGTATATGTATAGGATTCAAATCCTCTACATAGATCGATATTTACTACTATCTACCCATCATGGGTACATATACATATACACAAATTTAGGATTGGTATATCATCTCATTAGGGTAATCATACTACACAACTTCTAATTTTCTAGGTTATATCTTTCTATACTCTATATCACATATTTCACATTGCTTATATTTTGATATTGATCATCCTATAATACACTAATGTTTTATCGACTACTACTACTATATACTCAGATTTTGTACATTTTTATCTTATATGTATTTTTACCACATGTTATACATACTTTCATTTCTATATTTACTAATTTATATTTAATTGTATCTCTTTCATTCTACATCTATTTGAGGACATTTGAATATTCCATTATTCTATGGCTATAAGCCAATTGATTTCATTGTGTGTATACTTTGGACATGTACCTATGTCTTAGTGTGTACTTATTTATTGTGTATTTAGAAATTTTAATATGTCCTTACATGTGTCTCTAAATCAACCTTGCTTGGTATTTTCATATGTGAACATTTGAACATGCCCTTGTATGCATTTATTTCTTAGACATGGTGACATGTGTCCATGTCCTTTGTATTATGGATCCTTGGCCAACTTTACATGCTTCATGTTTTTGTATGTATGCTTTCATGTATGTGTCATGTCCATGACACTTATCTCTTACTTGTTACATTCACATCTATTTTTTAATTCCATGAAGGACCTCATGAATCTCCCCTTTCTTATTGGATGCCTTGATAGACATCATTCCTCATCACCCTAGGTAGTTTACTTAGCTTATATTTAGATTTGATATTCATATACATGATTACCATGATTAAATTGTTATATATATCTTGAAAACCTTGTGAATCATAGATATAACATATATCATACATTACCAAATTCTTATCAAACTATTTTACATTCCAATGTCATGTATACACATTACATTAGTTTATCACATAGATATCAAATGTTATCAGTGTAACACACATTATGCATATATTTCATTTTGAGGATAGTTATTGAAGATGTTCAACAACTCCCATCAAAATATTGGGCATTCATAAGTATTTTTCAAAGAGATCATACCATCATAGTACACTTAGAACATAGTTTTCAGCACAAAAACACATATTATAGAGCTCAAACTCAGGAAATTATAGTGAAACATAGTAACATACAAATTAGTCTCATTTTACCTTACAAACATCACATTTGGTCAATAAAATTGTATAGTGGTCTATAACATATTTAAATATTAGTAATGGGGACCATGCTACTATATAGTAGCCTAAAAAACATAAAACACTAAAATTGTCAGAAAGGTACGACAGTTACAATTCATATCTACATTGTCTCAGTCATAGATTATTAGATAGGTTTAATATAGACTCATTTTTTACATATATTACACATGTTTTCTCATATTTGGGGCATCATGCATATCATGATCACTCCCATTTATGCTTTAGATATGCATAGATAAAGATTTTTATGCCTCAATCCAAAATCCATATACAAATATATCAGAGTTGGGGGCATGTGCATGACACATTATTTCCATATGTTTAGTTTGGTACCAATTCTCTTATATGGAATGACAAATCAATGTCATTATAAATGTTGTATACTCTATACACCATATTCACTAGCTTTTCACCAAGTTTGTGCCAGGTTTACACCATATTGATGCCTTATTTTTTCTACAATGGTTGTCACTCCCAAGTGGCCTACAACATTTTTTGCATTTCAAAGTTTACATGTAGACCAGATCCATCCTAAATAGTTTCAATTACATCACATAGTTTCAAATTTAGATGAATTTAATACACATGTGTAGGAAATGATGCAGACATATCCTAAATGAGTTCTTGAGCCACCTACATGAGAGGATTAGACAAGTCATCAACTGAATCCAAGTTGTTCATAGGTTATAAATCATCAATTAGGGATGGGTGATGATATATTCAAGGCCATATTGATTTATTGAGCTACCCACTCATGGGTATTAAACAAGCCATCATCCCAATCTAGGTTATTCACTACTTTAATCACCATCGATAGACACAAAGGATGTCACTAGGTTTTAGCATTGGTTCACTACCTAATGAGGTGTATTCATTCCTCTCTCTCTCTCTCTCTCTCTCTCTCTCTCTCTCTCTCTCTCTCTCTCTCTCTCTCTCTCTCTCTCTCTCTCTCTCTCTCTCTCTCTCTCTCTCTCTCTCTCTCTCTCTCTCTCACACACACACACACACACACACACACACACACACACACACACACACATCTCTTTAATCAATTTTGGTATTTATTTTGATGTTTTCTTATGTAATGATTGATTCATACATGTTTCATACATAAGACACACAATGGAGAATAGTTCACATAATCAGATCCATATTCGCAAGCTTCACCTCTTAGGTAAGTCCAGGTATGTCTCTCTTTCCTTTATCCTAGTCATTTCACTTAGTTGTATTTTAATAATAAAGGAGGGGGAAATTTAGTCATCTAAAATGTCATTTTAATGTAATGAGTGTCACATGAGACAACCCTATCATTAGGTTATCCCATTACCTATACTAAGGCCACTTTTGATCCTTTTCTAGCTTATATGTTCACTCAACCCATGCCTAGATATACAAAAAGCCACATTAGGTCATATCTTAGAAATCCAATACCCTTCTTCACCCATTCCATTCACCTGGATAATAGCATATCCCTTTGGTCTATAGTGTACTATTCTATTTGTAAATGGGTAGTGTTATTGACCTTCAACCTTCTTTAACACTAATGAATATCTTTCCACTTCTTAAATAATTTTAGGGTTGGCATAGACTCTTTTATATTTTGGAGAATAACTAGAACACTATATAAATACCACTATTATTCATTTATTGACTAGATGTAAAATAGATGTAATTCTCATGAACAAAATCAAAACTAATTATGCAAAATAGGGTCATTGATCCATATTCTTCTTTAATTCTATATACACCCATCTAAAACAAATCAAAACTTAGATTACTTAGGTTTTCAATCTTAATACACACTCTAAAAATTCAAACCAACATTCATGTTATCATTCACTTACACTTGCACCAACACTTATATTGGGAGAAATACATCAATTTTCATCCCCTTTCAAGGTAATGGTATATAGGCAATGCTTAACACATAGGTTATTGAGGTGATATCCATCCTACCCTACTAAAACCACTCTAATTCAACTTGTGTTCCTCAAAACCCTAGAAATTATGGAGGCTTAGGGTTTCACATCAAGATCAGTCAAAAATGTAGAACATATAATCATTGAATACTTGCTTATACAGACACAGGCTTCTTAGAACAAGTCATACATCATTCCATAAACTCATTAATCCATCTATTCAAGGTCATTATCATGACATAGGAGGACACTATCATAGTGTGTTATTGGAAAAAGGACCAAACCAAAATCAAGAGAAAGCTCTGACTTAGTTTACTTGTTGATGAAACCATACACTCTTCCTATATCAATTTATAACATGTCCCTCATCCATCTTAGTTATTTTTAAGCTAATTATCTCCATTGTATTTCATTATTATTTATAGGCTAATAAAAAAATCTATTATTAAAAAAATCAATGGTTGTTAATATTCCTATATTTATTCCCTAATTTATATACTCCCCTCTTTATCTAATTAGGGTATCACATTCCATAATTCCCAAAATAGTTAAATCAATATTCATGAAAAAAATCATAATTATATTTTAATTTTATATTTAAAATACCAAATAGAGCAAGATATCCCTATCTTCACCACCCTATCAGCTCACAATTTAAGAAGAGAAAGTGATGACTAATTTTTATATAAATAGAATGTCACTCAAGCACTTCTTAATCTCAATCATATTTTTGAGAGTAATATAAATCATAAATTTAATCATAATTTTGTTAATGTCAAAAATGGTATTAATTAATATGTTAATAATCATAATAAACCTATGTTTAATGGGAGTTACAAATTGTGTGTTAAATTTGGTCATACAAAATAAAATTTATATAAAAATAAAGATAAAGTTAATAATAAAACTTATAAAAATAAAAAATCTAAAAAATCTAATTAGAACCATAAAAAGTATCAAAACTATAATCATATCAAAAATCAGGAAAATAATATAATGTTATTGATTTATATATTGGCTTATTTACTTATAACGATTTTGAATGGATTTTAGATAGTGTTTCATCTCATTGTATGACTTGATTATCTCATACTATAGATATTTATATAAATATTTACATAGGAGATAATTCATTTTGAAGCAACTAAGCAAAGAAAGATAAAATTTTCAAATATTTTTATGAATGACAGTTTCTATATTTCATAACTTAATAAAAAATTATTATCTTTTTCTCAACTTATGAATGATAATTTCATTGTAAATTTGCCTAAACATAATTAGTCCATTATAAATCAATGTGGTTCTCTGATTGTTCAAGGTGTTCAAAATAAAGGTTTATATATTTTTTCTTCTTATGTATGTTGTCTTTCATTTCAAAGTAATAATGAATCAAAATTATGGCATGAAATATTTGGACATGCCAATTTTATAATTTTACATGATATGCCTGTTATTGGTCTTCATTCTCTCTTATCATCATAAAACTTGTGAAGGTTGTTTAAGTAGTCAGAAACATACTAATCTCTTTTATAATAATCATGATGTGAACTCCTCATGTCTTCTATAATTGATTCATAGTGATGTTAGAAGACTTATTGAAGTTATATCTCTTAATATTTATTTATATGTTGTTACTTTTATTGATGATCATACTAAGATGATTTGGTCATATTTGATTTAAAAACTTCACCAATGAGTGAATGCAAGGTTTCTGGTTTTACACAGTCACCGACATCAGTCAGGGATCGACTGGAGGTTGTCAATGTCAGTTATGGATTGGCTGACATCGGTCATATGCAGTTAAATAGGGACCGACGTCAATCACCTGTGCATCTAGAAAGTTTATTTTCGTGGATGAACAGATTGTTTACATGATAAGTTGAACTGTTGGTTGTAAGTCTGCATTTCCATTTTTGGCAGGACTAATTTGAACCTTTGATTAGGAGGTGTATCTAATGGTTGATAATGCATAGCTCATGATACCTAATTCTATATAATAGGGATAGATATTCATAGCTTGTATGATGTAGAAATCAATTCAAGTAGCTGAATTGTGTTTGTAATTGTGAGAGAGAACTCTTGAGGGAAAGAGATTTGTACATCTGAGAGGTGTGGAAGAAAGAGAGATTTCTTTAATTGTATTTACTTCTGGAAGAGTTTAATACAAGTTTTCATTGTTTCTTGTATCTCATGTTCTTTGTTGATTCTAGTTTCTAGTTACATATTTACTTTTGATTAATTCTGTGTTTAGTTACTTGTACAATAGTAACCAATTGTTCTTGTTAGATCCTGACAAGTGGTATCAGAGCTAGGTTACTGGTGTGGAGCTAAAAGCTTCACCAATGAGCAAAATGAAAGGTCACTAGTTTTACACAGTCACCGACATCGTCAGGGATTGACTGGAGGCTGGCGATGTCGGTTATGGATCAGACAATGTCGGTCATGTATACACTGATAGGGATCGATGTCAGTCACCTATGCATTCTAGAATTCTATTTTTGTGGGACAAACAGATTGTTTGCATGATAAGTTGAACTGTTGGTTGTAAGTCCACGTTTCTATTTTTGGCAAGATTGTTTTAAACCATTGATTAGGAGGTGTATCAAATGGTTGAGAATGCATAGCTCATGATCCCTAATTCTTTATAATAGGGATAGATCTTCATAGCTTGTGTGAATGTATGCTTATGTACATGTAATTGTGAGAGAGAAAACTCTTGAGGGAAAGAGATCTATACATCTGAGAGGTGTGGAAGAAAGAGAGATTTTTTCAATTGTATTTCCTTTTGAGAAGAGTTTAATACAAGTTTTCATTGTTTCTTGTATCTCATGTTCTTTGTTGATTCTAGTTTCTAGTTACTTATTACTTTTGATTAATTCCATGTTCAGTTGCTTGCACAAAAGTAATCAATTGTTCTTGTTACAATTCTGACAAGTGGTATCAGAGCGAGGTTAGAGGTTCTCACAGTGAGGTTCACTAACACCTTGGTCACAGAGTGTGTTAAGTGTTTTTTTGATTATAGGTCACTCTCAGGGGTTTCTAATTGAGTGGGAGTATAGCAATGGCAGAAGAAGGTAAGCCAAGAATGGAGAAATTCAGTCACAGGTGTAGCACCACAGGGTGTGTGGTGGTTGGTCTTCAAGATTGATCTTGAAGAGGGATACAAGCCAGGATACAAATTAGACAATGTACTAGTATAGGTACAGGTGCAGCTATTTATCTCCAAGTAGGAGATTGTTAGGTTGTGGAGCTAAAAGCTTCACCTGGATGCAAACATGGAGGTTGTTGAGTGTCACAGTCACCGACGTCAGCAGGTCAACCGACGTTGGTCGGTGGTCAATAAAAAGTAACTGACATCGTTCAGGAGTTAGCCGATGTTGGTCACCTCTAGATAGATAGGGACCGATGTTGATCGCCTGTGCGTTCTATAATTGGTTGTTGACAATTAGTTAGTTTGTTGAACGGGTTGTTTACATGTAAAAGACTAATTTTAGTCTTGAGCCGCTTGTCTAATTATTGTTTGCATGGGATATATATAATAGACCCATGGGGCTGTATTGTAAAGTGTAGAACCAGAAGAGTTCTTCTGATGGTGGAATCACAAGGGTTCTTCCATGGTATGTAAGATCAGGTTGATCTGCAGGTTGTTGCAAGATCAGGGAGAAGATCTACATGGGTAAGTAAGATCCGGGATATGTAGGTTGTTGTAAGATCAAAGAGATATACTTGGAGTATGTTGAGTACTTGTGTACTGGTAGTAGTGATACCGACTGCTTGAGGTGAACAACTCTGTGTTTGAGTTATTTGTTGTGACCTGTATTGAGAGAAGAGAACTCTTGAGGGAAGATTATTGGTATTCCCACGAAGTGGATGAAAGAGTGTGATCTCTTTATTGTAATTTCCTTATAGAATGAGTTGAATACAATTGTGTGTTGCCTCTCATATTATGTGTTATTTCTAATTTCTAGTTACTCTTTGCTTCTGGTTAAATTCTGTGTTTAGTTGCTAATACAAAGGTAATCAAGTGTGCTCTTAAATCTAACAAGTTGTGTCAGAGCTTTGTGAACCTAGGTCCTATCAATTGGTATCATAAAGTTATTTTTGAAAATGATTCTAATTTTTTTATTAAAATATGATAGTGGTGGTGAATATATTAGTAAAGAGTTTGATTATTTTTTCATTAGTTGTGGTATTAAAAGGGAATTAACAAATCCATATTCTCCATAGTAAATTTATATTATTGAAAGGAAAAACTACACAATTATTGAAATGGATAGAACAATGTTTTATTTTATAAATATTCCTAAGTTTTTATGGGTCAAATACTTGAATAATATTGTGCATATTTTTAATAAAGTCCCTACTAAATCTTTGTATCTTTCTATGCCTTTAGAAATGTGGTATAAAATGAAACCTAGTGTGGTTCATCTTAGGATCTTTGGAAGTTTGGATTTCATATTTATTCCTAAATTTAATATAAATAGACTATATCCTACCTCATATTCTTTAATTTTGTAGGTTATTGAGGTAAAACTAAATAAATAAGAGTGTATAATCTGTCTAAAAGACAAATCATTTAGAATATAAATTTTTTTATTCTCAAAAAACTTTTTATGACCCCTTTTGATAACCTAAATGTTATTATTTAGATGAACATGTCTCTCCTATATATAAAATTAGTATTTTTAGATTACTCATTACTATTGCATCTCAAAATGGTTAGATTATTCAGCAAATATATGTCAAAAATACATTCTTGAATGGTGATTTAGAGGTATAAATCTATATTACTTAGACTACAAGTTTTACTAACCCTAAAATTATGTTTGTAAGTTGTGTGTGTGTGTGTGTGTGTGTGTGTGTGTGTGTGTGTGTGTGTGTGTGTGTGTGTGTGTGTGTGTGATTTAAAACAAGCTCTTTTAGCTTTGTATTCTAAAATCACTAAGTATTTTAAAGAACTACATTTCTCTAACTTATATTCTGATAATGATCTCATTGTTAAATTTGAAAATGGTCATTTAATCTTAATTGTATTATATGTTTATGATATTATAATTACTTGTGATTTAATTAGTTTAATTTATAATTAGAAGGATAAACTAAGTCAAGTATTTGAAATGATTGATTTAGGAATTTTGTATCATTTTGTAGGAGTGGCTATATTTCAAGATAAAAATTCAATTGTTGTATGACAATATCAATATGCACATAATCTTCTTGTTAAATTTAATGTTTTATTGTAATCCTATATCTACTACTATTGAAGTTGATTTAATCTTGATCCAATTTTTCATGTGAAAAATCCAATCACATAATTTATAAATAACTTGTTGATAGTTTGATATATCTAACCTTTAGTAGGCTATATATTTAATTTGTTGTAGATGTTGCTTTTATATTCATGCATGTTTCATATTTGGATCATTGGAAATTAGTAAAAGATATTATTCATAATATCAAAGGAAGGGTAAATTTTAGTTTATTTTATTCTTCCATTGATAATGCTAAATTATATAGTTATTGTGATGTGAACCATCGTAGTGATACTATAGATAAAAAATCTACTTCTTTATACATGTGTTTAATTTTTGTGCAAGTGTTATCACTTAGAGGAATAAAAATCAACCCATTATCTATTTATTCTATTGAATCAAAGTACGTAAGTGTTAGGGAAGCTTCTAAAGAAGCCATGTCATTATGAAGGTTTTTAGTATAACTTCATTTAGATGACTCTCATAGTACCACCACTATATGTGATAACCAAAGTTGTATAGCTTTGGAGAAACATCTAGTGCAACACCAAATAACTAAACATATTGAATGTCATGTGCATTTTATCAGATATAATATACTAAATGGTGATATTGATCTTTAGTTATATCTTAAAAATGAAAAAGTGGCATATATGCTTCCAAAACCATTTGATCATACCAAATTTTGTCATTTTCATACAATTTTGGGCCTCTTAGAGTTTCCATTAAGGGAGAGTGTACATGACAATATCAATTCCTAATAACCATTTATTTTTTCTTCTTCTCTATACTTATCATTATAAATCATTGTAATATATCACATTATGTTATTTTAGTATATTCATGTGTGAGTTTTACTTTTGTGTTTGATACATAAAATAATACTTTGTAATAGAGGCCCATAGCTTATAAAAGTATCCAAATATGCTTGGTTAATTACTCATGACAAACTATGATATGTAGTCTCACAATCATGCTAGCCTATAATATTATTTTTATAAAAAGTATTTTATAGATTATAATTCATTTTGTTTCAAAATCTGATGTTTAGCATGATGAATGTTTTTAAATCCTTCAATTTGTACATAGTATAATTATTTTAATAAGGTGACTATAACATTTATCCCTAATTAGAATTAAGGGGTATTGCTAGAAAATTTAATGTTAAGTGGTTCTATTATATACCCTTAGTATATTTTAAAGTGATTAAGTAATAATGATTTATTATTTATTAACACAAGTTGAAAAACCTTGTATAAATAAATAATAAAACATATTTGTTTAGTATTTACCATTTGATTAAAATGTTCATAGGAAAGATTGGAGACATTGGTTATAATGATCACCTCCTTTTATTTCATTATAAATAGGGTTTTCACCCTTAATGTTATTCACTCAATACTTTCAGTGAATTATATAATCCAAATAATCTAATATTTGTGTGTGGTAAATATATTACAAGTATCTTATGAAGTATTTTTTAGAATAAAGGAACTAAAGAATATTTAATTGGGAAAATAAGGTTCTCATATATGAATACATCACTTTCTAGCTTTTTACTTCACCTGATATTTTCCCACATTAAATATCTATTTCAATTTATGTCATTTTTTAATTTATTTTATATCTAGATCTATCATGTGTGTATTCTTCATATTGCATAGATAATATAAAATTTGATTAAAAAACACTAGGCATTGAAGTGACCCATCATTAAAAAAAAATGGATACAGTCACCCCAATTGATCAGACTAATATAAAATTAGTCCCATTGAGCTAACCATGACTAAACAAACATTTCACCCATTCCCTTTATCTATTTAAGCCATACGATAGTATTTATACCATATCTTATTTATTTATATATAATAACCATTTTTTTGCTTTTAATTGTGTTCATCCCTCCTATCCATTGGATTTGGGTGTAAATGTTTCCCTATCCATTATTTGGAGGGATTCTAACCATGTGTAATCACTACTATGGTTATAATGAATCCCAACTATGGCAAGGGATTTTTTCCCTTTGTTATGGTTTGGAGCCCTCCCAACCATGGATTTGTCCTCTCTATGGTTGAGAGGTTGGAATGGCTCCCAACCATGGTAAGGGAAAAAATTATCCCTCATTATTTTTTTGTAACCCTTACAACCATCGATATGTCCTCTCTATGGTTTTGAGGTATTCCAACCATGGAGAAGATAACTCTATGGTTATAAAGGCTCTAAACCATAGAGAGAGAATTTTTTTTACCAATGTTATTATTAGGATCCCTCCCAACCATTGAGTTTTCATATCCATTGATTGAATGGATCTAAACCATGATTTAAAAACCTTGAAAATATTAATTGAAGAAAATGGAAAGCATATGTCTCCTCCAACATGAGATAAATGAACTTATAAAAAAATATCATCACTTCATTTTTATATAGATAATATATGTAATAACATTTATTTCTTAACACATATTAAAGGGTTTATCCCAAACATTGTGATTAAATATTCATAATTATTAAATACAATAGTTAGATCTAGTTATATATATGTATAACAACATGGTTTGGAGTGATCCCAACTATAGAGAGTGAAAGTGTTTTCCATCTAAATGGTCAGTATCCATTTTTTTGCCCTTACATGGTTGATATCCATTTTAATCATGGAGATGGAGGATCATGTGTCCTCTAAATCATTGGCCCTCTCAATATGTCCACTAATCTACCATGTTTAGACATATGGTTGAGATGGACCCCAACTGTGGTGGGGGGAATTCCACCCTCCCAATGATGGTTTGTATCCCTCCCAATGATGAAGGTAAATTTATATGGTTTCCTTTTCTATGTATAATTAATAAATATTTCATTGAAAGGTTTGTATATGTAAAATACAAGGGAAACTAAAAAGTCTGCAGGTGTTGAAGAAACCTAAAGGTTTTTCAACTATCTCAAGATAATCATTTGGAATTTAATAGAAAGTATCAATGTATAAGATTATATTTTTAATTATATCTACTAAATTAAAAATTATTATTTTAATCAGGTAATTTGTTACTATATACAGCTCTTGCAATTATTTTTCCCCTAAAATTTTGATTTTTTTTATAAATGTCTTTAATTTTACTTGTAATCCTTGAATTAAAATGAGGAAAATTAAAATTTATAGTCATGATTCAAGTAAAAATTGTGTATTATAATAAATCATTAGTTACACTCATGTTGAATTAATCAAACATTTATTGAAGACTAACTATATACAATCCTGACATTACTATCATTGTTATTATAATTTACATGCTTGAGAATTCATTGTGTTGAAGTGGGATATGCTCTTATAGGATTTAATTATATTATTTTTAAAAACTATTAAAACAATGACATTGAAATAGTGTCTTAAAAAAGATGTGTATCCACAAATATCACACAAACATATATTATTTATAATGGGTTCTCCATTTATATTAAATTCTTCTGTGACATGAAACAAAAAAGGTTAATTATTTTTTGGATATGATAGTTTGGTTGCATTAGGACATGTTAAGGACCCATTTACGCCTTGTTGAAGCATCATTGAAGGGAATTATTATTTTTTGATGGTACATATTAAGGACAAAGGGCATCTAATTTAGTTGGATACAATATCAAATTCAATTATTACCAGAGTACTTTTTGGTCTCCCAAGGCATGATTAAATTTTTGATTATATTAGTCATCAAAGATTCCTGATTATTATGGATGTGAGATACTTTTATTAGCATGCTTAATTTTCAATATTTATGCCTTATCTATAATCTTATATGAGGAATTTCTTAGCCTTAACTATAATATTATATGAAACATTTCTGAAGGTTTTAAGTATCCAATTTTGTATCTTATATGTGTTCTTACATTTTGGATTCAATATAAAAGAGAATGGTTGATTCACTTTCCAAAATGGTGTTTTACGTCTAGATCCATGCACATTATGAAACCTTATGTTTATCCCATATCACATTAAATTTATATAAAGAGAGATCATCACATCTAATGGACTTATGATTGGGAACATTTTCTAACCCCTCCATTATCAAATAATAATCTATGTTACCTTAAAAATTATCAAGAATTTAACTAAAGCATTTTATCATAATATTTATATGATTTGCTCTTCAAATCCTTCCATTTTCTTATTGTTAAAGATTTTTTACAAATGGACAAGAAATAATACTTGATCTCTTTGGATCAAGAGGTGACCTTATAAATGTCCATTAATATCATAGTCAATATATTCTCCTATGTTTTATTTTTAGGTTATTGGAAAAGAATTTGGTTCTTTATTCCCCATTGTTGATATAGTGAAACATTACCTAATGGTTTATTCATTAAAAATATTTCTAACCTATTTAGCTCGGGTTATTTCAACAAGTTGTTTTTATAGGATCACCCATATACCTTGTAGTATTTTACTATTCAATTTAACTTAATTATCCTATCCTTTTATAATATTTGATCAAACCACCCTCATAAACATGTTAATTCTTGTAATGCTAGAATTGGCCATGAAATCAACCCTTTCTTTAAAATCAGAACTAAGATTAAAAAAATAATATGATCATAATAGGGAGATAGACAAGCTTATTATAAGTATTTTTTATTCTCTTTAATCAAATGGTTAGATGTGACATAAAAATTTTCAAATCAAATAATATCTCTTACCCAATTGTCACAAGTTAAAATACTCAAAATTTACTAGTTTACCCTTCACAAGATCATAAATCCAAAAGTACTAAGATGGTATACCAATGATGTAAATTATTTAGCTAAGATTAAATTTAGTTGATGCAAAACTTTATTCTTCAAATTTATCAACCAAATTAAATCTCCACTATAATAAAATTATCATTCTAGAGTTTATCACACAACTAGTTCCATAGAACCACCTATCCTTCAAAATAATTTGATTCCTAAAAAAACACAAAGGCCACTAATCCTATCATGGAATTGGAAGGTGAAAAAAATAAAATGATAAAATGAGTGTCTTAGCAAGTGGTTGTTTCAAGTAATCTTTTAACCAGTTTATAAAACATAACACTATGCCTTTCCAAAGCAAGCCACTAGATGCTTGCCACTAACCTTGACCATTTGGATTAAGACAAAGTAAGGATTCTAAGGTTTTTTGACATGTATCACATTAAAATTTCATTGGGAGAGTGACATATAAATTTCAATGTTTAATATTCTTGCATATTTTAGGTATGCTAAAAATTTAGCCCCTGCCTTGGTTGGTAGCACTCCCAATCATACATCCCATCATGTCATATGATTTTCCATATTGAGAGTATAAATCAATATGGATATAAATTAGATAAAAATAATAATTACTTTGTCATGTATGGTATCATAACATCGAAGTGGATTATGGAACATGGAATTAGAAGAATAATTATTATGTGTGGACATGAAAGAGGTATAACTACGATAATGAATGGAATCATAGTATCAAAAATGATTTTTTAATCATTTTTAGAGAGATATAACCTATCAAGATTGTGTATGAGTATTTGGATGATCGAGCATGGATACAAGTGTGCAATGATTTTAATCACACTCATTATTTGGTTTCTTTTCATGTTTTGGGGATGAAACATGTACAAGATGAATGGCATGCTATGTACCTAGGGATGTTATAATAAAATCTATATGTGTTTATGGGGGTGCTTATATATGGCATACATCTCGTTGGTTAGTTGTGTGTGTCAATCATATTACGTGAAATGAGTAAACTTTAAAATTAGTACTTCCATTGGGTTACCTATCCATTATTTTTTATACCAAATATTGAAATACAAAAATAAATGATATATTCTAAAAAATATCAGTATGATTGAGATTTATCTTTAAAATGGTAATTTTTGTAATGTCAAAAGGCATAAGAGCCATATCAGATGAGGATAAATGAATTAGTGTTTCATTCCAAGTGTGTTTGTTATGTAAATGAATTAAATTGTAATATTTTTTTAAAATCAAACAACAATTATCAATGAAAAAAATATATTTGTACTTCAATTATTCTCTTCATTTATATTATTAGCTTCAAATTACATTATAACAAACTTAAAACTTTTGGAGTTGCAGGTTTATCTTCCTGCTCATGAAAATTTTAATCATTTTCCCTCTTTTCTTTATGTTTTGTGAATAGAAGCATATTTTCTTTGATAAAATTTTAATTGATGATAAATTTCAATCCTATCAATGATATTATATTTATTTAACCATTAATGGATCATAATGTATAACAAGTGTAGAAAACTTGATGATTTGGCTAGCATAGATTCAATGATAAGAACCACTTATTGACATTTAACATTAACATATACTATTTTACCTCTAGCTTGTCCATATATTCCCATATAACTATAATTTATCTTTAAATATAATAATATAATTTCTCTTGTTAAAATATATATTTGTCCTTTGAAAGGAATTTAATATTTTTGGTAGAAGATTCCTTCTCAATGAGATTTTTATTGTGAATATCATTATTTAAATCAATGAACCTTTGGTGTATTTTCCTAAGTATATATTCATTATTATAAAATAGTTTTTACTTAAATTTTATTGAACATATCTCATCCTTCAGACGTTCTCTTAAGTTATCGATCTTTTTGTCAAAATTCGCATACCCATGTACTCATATAAATTATTTTATAATTAATTTTAATAATTAATAATTACTTAATATTATTTTTAATAATTTATTAAAATAATTATATTATTAATTAGTTATTATTAATGTATTATTAATTATAATAATTATTTAATATATAATAAAATTTAGCAATTAATTAATATTATTTTATTATTATATATTAATAATCAATTATTAATTCAATTAAATAATTTTTTAATTTAAAAAAAATTGTAGTCTCTTTTCTTATTAAAATATCGTAAGTCCCATTTATTTGTTATCAGTGTTTTTTTAAAATCCCATTTAGTTGTAATAAGTCTTAGATTTTGTAATGAGGCCCATTATATTAAAATAAAATTTGTTTTTTTAAGACCTTTATTATTACTTATTATAATTAATTGATATTATTTACCATTTAATTATACTAATTATTTTTCATTTATTTTCATTTTTAATAATTAATAATTATTTTATACTCTTTCTATTAATTAACTAATATAATTATATTAATAATTATTAATTTATAAATATTATTTAATGATTATCTATAATAAGTATATTATATTAGTTATTATTTATTGTTATTTAATTCTTTAGATTAAAATAATCCCACCTTTGACTGGTGTGGGATCCAATCCTAGACACATCAGGAGGTCTAGGTTTTACCTTGGTTGTAAACAGCTAACTAGGATTACATAAAAGACCCTGCCAAAGATACATCAGGAGAATTGGGCCTCCTCCTAGCCAAAAGATGAATGAGGACATATTTGAAAGATGTAAATAAAATAAATGACTAGGAGGGCCCTAGGTAGAAGAACCAAAAATGACCACAGGATCCCTAGAGGGAACCAACACGAATGCAATAACCATCCTAAAAAAGATGGTGTAGGAGCCAACCTGGATAGAAAAAGAAAAGGCCCAAGACTCAGAATTATGTAATTTTAAATGGATTAGGAACCACTCAGGGTCCCCTAGGCACCAAACACTCTAATTTTGGCTAGATCAAGAAATAACCTTGACATAAATGGAGGTCAATGTCTCCATAAGAAACATCCCCCAGTTTTGGGTGGACTGGTATCCATTTTGGAATTAAAAGTGTGTGAGGCCCATATATATGAAATAACCATTTTAATATTCTAGGGGACCCAATATTCCAACCACAACTACATATTACTAGTATGGTACCTAGCTAGTTTTAGCTAGACTGAAAACTACCCTAAACAGATGAGACTCGAGGACTAGGTCTCAAAATGAACTCTTGAATTCTAGAGGGGACCAAAATACCAATTTTGACTAGATTGGGTATCATCCTAGACACAAATGGAGGTCAAGGTCTCTAATGTGAAATGCATAGGAAAAAACGCTATGAGCTTCCCAACATGACTAAAAGCTAACAAAGTATAGCAAAACCTAGAATGAAATAATATTGCTAGTCAGAAGGGAATGACCTAGGCTCTCAAACCCACATTTTTAAAATGATTTAGATAAGTAGAAAAAACATTTAAAAGTAGTAGATCAATGGCCAATGTAACCATGTCCAAGAGTTATTAACATAAAACATTTTTTTGACAAGATTAAAACCCTTAATAAATCTTTCCTTCCTAGAGAAAGAACAAAACATGAAGCTAAACATATCACTATACCGGTGAGAAAACCAAAAAACAATACTTATATTCCAAACTAGATCCACATCCTTCCAATCATTAGAGAACAACTATTCCCAATCTCCAACTAGAAAATAGGAATCCATTTCCAGAGTTGTTCTATGAAAAGTTGGATTCCCCACCTTTAAAACCATAAAATACTCACCTTTATCATTATAAATAGCTAAGTAGACCTTTTAGGATCCATAAAGGGTATCCCTCACACAAGTATTGTCCAGAAAAAAGATCAACATAACCCTAAAGTCCATATAAATGAGTCTTATAATGAAGGTTCGAAGCATCCCCCATGTGCCAAAGTGTTTTAGTCTCAGGTATAGAGAGTATTATCCCCTATTTAGTGAAAGGCAAAATAGTTCTCATCTTGGTAGAATAAATCTTATATATTACTTTGAAATTAAACTTAATCTTTCTAAAAACCTTGATAAAAAACAAAGCACCTTGATTCCTTCCCATCCAAGCCCCACCCACTTCCATCCATCATGGCATAGGGGTATTAGTATCCAGATAAGTTGTGTCAAAATCTCTTATTTTGGGCCTTGCATATTGAATATTGGCCAAAATATTATAATCAAAGTCCCCATGTAGTATATTTATATGTTTAACAACCTAGATAAAAACTTCACCTCTGGTAGTCCTAGCAGAACATTTTGATTTCCTCCTCCACACCATAATAGTCCCTAACACCATGGCCACATCTTGATGAAACAAACTATATATATTGATTCCTATTTGTAGTGTCATTGAATTCCACCTTGATCTTTCTTTAACATCCTGATGCAATGTCATCTTTGGGCACTTTCGTTAGGAGAAGAGCCAAAATAGGGTACTCAGACCACTACTCACTAAGCCTGAAATAGGGCCTTCACAAACCCTTCCATCGATGAGATTCAAATAGACACTATTTTTATAAATAAATACCCAAGAAGGGACATAGCAAAGACCATCTAGAATCACTCTAAAAAAAATAACCATCACCAAAGTGGTCAAGAGACAGATCAACTATAGAACAAGCTCCACTAAAACATGCCTTTGCACACTCCAACATGAAAAAATCTTAACCAAATACTTTCCCAAGTAAGGAGTACCAATTTTCAACTAAGATCTAAACTCTTATTCAGATTTGGGTTATCCTCTTCATCATCCCTATCCCCTTCCTCACTCTCTTGGCCTTCCCACCAATGTCTAGTTTCAAAATTTTGACCGTTTCCTCTGCTATGCTCCTCCATGCTTTGTAATATTATTTAATTATTAATTAGTAATAATTATTATATATTATTTATAATATTTAATTAATATAATTTTATTTAAATTTATTACTAATTTCTTAATATTATTTAATGATTAATTATAATTGTTATTCAATATGATTTTATTATTATTTTTTATAATTAATAACTAATTAATATTAATTTATAACTATATATTATTCATTAATAATTATTGTAGTCAAGTAAAATCACACACACACACACAGATATATATATATATATATATATATATATATATATATATATATATATATATATATATATATATATATATATATATATATATTTAATTTCTTATTAAAGTATCATAAGTCCCATTTATTTGTCATTAGTCCCATGTATTTTATAAGAACCATTTATTTGTAATAAGTTTTTTTTTGTAGTGACTCTGATTCTTTTGAAACAAAATTTGATTTTTGTGGGGACTTTTATGAGTTCCAAATTTTTGAAATGGACCTTTATTATTCATCATAGTCAAAATGTTTATTCCTCTCTAGTCATGATGGTGTGTAAGAAGGATGACACATGGCACATGTGTCTTAACTACATGAAAATAAAAAATTACACCATGAAAGTTCATTATTCTTGTAATTGATGACTTGATAGATGGATTTCATGGTATTTTTTATTTCACAAAACTTGATATTCATGTTAGGTATCATGAATTTTTAATTATAAATGATGATATTTATAGGATGACTTTCAAAACCCATGAGGGCTATTATGAATTTTTGATAATGCCTTTAAACCTCACTAATGCACCATCTACATTCTAGAATATGATTAACTCTATTTTTTTTCATTTCTATGTAAATTTATGTTTGCATTCTCTAATGATATTTTAATATACAACAAAATATGGAAAGAAAACTGTCATCATGTTAATTAGGTTTTGAATATTCTTGAGTAAACCCATATTTATGTCAAGCCTTCATAATGAAATTTTGCATTCAAGGAGGTTGAGTATTTTGGATAAATAGTGTCACATTAGGGTGTCAAGGTGGATCAACACAAAATCAAGGATATTTTAAAATGAAAAGTTCCTAAAACCATAAAATACCTTTCAATTTTCTTTGGGATAAAAGGTTACTACCATCCTTTTATAAAAAATCAAGGAATTTACATTCACAACCTTATTGATAAATGATTCCTTATATTGGAATGAGGTAGCTATCTAATAATTTGATAAGATTAAGGAGTCCATGTGTACCACTCCAATTCCTATTACTCCATATTTATCCAAAACATTCATTATGGAATGCCATACTTTGGGGTATGGCATGGATGTAGTACTCAAGCAAGAAGGATAACCCATTACATTTGAGAGTCACCAACTAAAATTAAGTAATTATCTAAATCTTATCTATGATAAGAAATGAATTGATATAGTTTTTGTAGTAAAACAATAGTGACCATATATAATAGGGATAAAATTTAAAGTGGAAATAGTGTAAGGCCACTCATGAGAAAACAAGGTGACTATGATAATTAATGATGATACTCCCATGGTTTTGTTGATTACAAGGTGAGTAGATCATACATATGGTAAGAGTTGGCTAAGCAATGCTTGAGTTATTCACTTGTGTTACAATTGAAATTATGCATATATTAAGTGCTACATAAATATCACTTCATGGCATTATGAATTGTTTGGTAAGCTAATTACATTGATATAAATTGAATGATATATCATGTTATAATAACAATATTTAGCTATTAGGATAGTGGATTTCATGGGTGAAATAAATGTACAAGAACAGGTGATTACCAATGAAGGTAAAAATGACTATGTTAGGCGTTGATGCATCATGTGTGATCCCACCTATAACCTTAATCTTGTCTTGAACCTTGATTGATTCTAATTTAATGCCTTTTATGCCATTCAACCATTTCTTTAGTCTTTGCAATTTTAATTGGATGTTAATAACTATTGGGATGGTCAAACCACTTTTGGATAGTCATCTTCAATGCATGTAGACAAAGTAAACCAACATCTAGATTACCTTATTGAATAATTACAATATTTTTCATTAAATTTCTTTGCCTTGATCCTTTTGTAGGAAGGTATATTATCTTAGAATACACCATAGATCTATGTTAGAGTCATCATGTGCCATTATGGGTTATTTAAAGAGATCCCCATTAAGAAGGCATGGGTTGGCCAATAGAAGTGTTTGGCCAATCCAATGGAAGAAATGCCACATGTGATGTTATGACTGGCTATAAATAAGGAGAAAACATCTATTTGAGGAAGGTGGATCTCTTGAAAAAGGGTAATGTTAGCTAAAATTAAAAATTTAGGAGCTTTTGGGGGACCAACCAAAAAGAGGAAGGAACAAAAAAAGAGAATTGGGAGAAGGAGAGACTTGGCTAGTAGTATCATACAAAAAAATCAATGGAAGGGCCTATATCATATGGTATGTATCCTATTAATTGGAATATCTTGTTGTCTGACTAAATGAATTTTGTGTTATTCTATAATTATTATTATGTTTGAGTGGATTAAGGCTTCTCAACTTAATTTTTATCTTTGTTTATTTCTCTATGGTTGTGCTTGATTCTCCCCATAGTGTTATTACCCTTGAGTGGGAGTTTGGAGTTGAGATATTCCCCCATGATAGTCCTAGATATTATGACTTTTTCTTGCCTTGAGAGAAAGGTTTTACCATTAATGGCTTCTATTGTTTTGAAAGGTCACATTTTTCATGATGGAGGAAGGGTTAGGTCTCTCATGTTGGACATGAAGGTAATTTACCTAAACCATTTCAGGACTATTTATAAAATATATCTTAGTGGTTATATGCTTGATGATATATATCCTTGTGATGCTTGTGTATTCTATTTTGTGTTTCATTCTAATTGAAAATAGATCTAAGGTTAGTAACCTATTAACTTATAGAGGCTTGAATTACCACTTTATGAGTAGCTATCTCCTTGACCCCAAGATGTCTTGACTATCATTTGCCTTTTCTTAACTTGAACCATGAAGTGAACATGACTAGAGATAGGATTCATACTTGGAGGTTCCTAGACTAGTCACTTAATGATGTCAAAAGGTTGTGGGGTGAGATAATCTTCTATCAACCAAAGTTTTACTTAGATCAAATAGGAGATTGTCTTTAGCTATTGATTATTCATGGTTTGCTAATTTATACAACTATCTACAAGCCAAGGATTGATTGATCTTAGCTAAATTTTTTTTTATTTATGTTTAAATATTTATTGTGGGCCATGTGTGATCCACTATCCTATGTATTTCACTAGCTAAATATTTTGGTTATTACTTCAGAGATTTTATATAGAAATTGCTTGGTATATTAAATTAATATGCCTCCTTGAGAGAGATCATTGTTGTAAATGGAATCTTAGTGGATGCTTTTATGTTTAGGACTAAGTTATTCCAAGTTAATGGACTTCATACATATATTATATCTTTAGTTGAACATTATATGGTTGCTTTGTGCATTAAATTTGAGTTGATTATTTGAAGTTGCTTATTAATGAATTATATGCATATGAACCATTAATCCTATATGAATGCATGTGATTTAGGTTACCTATTATTATATGGTTAATACATATGGTGTTTTTATTTTATAAATATGGTTATGAATAACCATTGATTACTTGGATTATGCTCAGCTACTCTAGATCCGATTGACTAGCCCTTGCTAAGGTTCAATCTAAGAAAGATAAAATCTTTAACCACACTTATAAAGAGTATTTTTGAGAGCCTCATTTTAAATTAACTGTAGATCTCCTTGGAAGGAATATATCAAGCAAGGAGTAAATTATGAGACTGTATGGCTCTTTAAATGAATTGATGAGTATGTTTTTCTTGATTAAAAATTATGGATAATCAGCCTAAGAGATGAGAATTGTGTCTTCTCATATATTATATTGGATTTTATATTATAGACATAGATTATATATGAATGAGTGAATTTCAATTAAATGGATGAGTGATTTTTAGGAAGAACAAAGGCTTAATAAGACTACATAGTCTGAATATTGGTTTTTGTAATAAAGAAATGCCTTATGGGAAAGGTTCTAAATCAAAGAATTGTATAGGCTCTATTCCTTAAGAAAATTTGTTATCAAGACAAAACTTTATAAAAATAAAATTGATAAAATATTTGGGCTAATTATCTAAAGTAATTTAATATTACAAGGTAGTCAGATGGGTCTCACTATAAATACCCTTTCATGAACTAGTTGATGATTAAGAAGGTTTTAGAAGGTCAATCTTGGACACTATGTCCTTATAGTTTAGAAATACCTTGTCAAACCTCTTACCTTAAATTTATTTAAAATGATCTTTCAGTCATTGTTGTGAAGTTAAACTTCTAATATCATACTAGCTGGCTTTAAAAATTGAGCCTGTATTGTGTGGTTTAGATGATCGACCAAACCAATAAGAATATTGGTTTGTTGTTGAAGGTTGGTTCAAGTCTCGATGCCCTCTTGTTTACTAAAGATATGAGGAGCTCAGTTATTTTGATAGTGTGTGATATTAATATTATTGATATTTATTCTTGGAACTTTACTCCATTTTTGATGTTTTGCCTAAACTAATTAGAGTATTGGCTTAGTTTAAACATATCAATTTAGACTCAGATCTGTGCACATTTATCGACTTTATATTTTAGCCTTAATTTCATGTGCATCACTTTTAACATCAAGTCCTAGCTTTGATGGATTATTATGCATAGAATAATGGTGTATTTAGCATTTAATTGCCTTGGTCTCTTTTTTATTAAAGTTTCAATATTTTTCTTAGTCAGCTTTAGGCTTTTGTCTTAGGTAGGATGTCCCCATAGACCAAATTCATCTACCTAAAATTTCCTTAAATGCCTCATATATAGGCCTTTTCATGGCTTTGCCTTGTATAATTTTCCCCTTTGGCCCTTTTTTTAATTACTTTTAGTCATTTTTATGAATTTTTAGAGTGGTTCAGAGGAAAAAACATGTCATCCTCCAGATAACCTAGGAGTGATGTCATCCCAATCTATAGTATAAATGGTGCCAAACCAATGGAGAAGTGGGATTATACCATGTGGCACCATCCCAACAACTTGCATACATAAATATGACCATATTAATATTTTAACCTTCAAGTCGGTGGGTGAATGAGATGTTACCATGTGGCACCATCTTGGTGATCCAAAATCCCATGAAGGACCATATAGTTTTTAAGGCCTATGGGTTAGTGATCTAGAAGTATTTTTCCATGTGGCATCATGCTAGTACCATGTGACTCAGAGAGGACCATATAATTTACAAAATGTCCAGGCAAGAAAACACATAAGATACTACCATCTGGCATCCTCTTGATGACATGTTATCCCAAATATGTTTATATTATGCTTGAATCTTAATAGCAACATGTGAGGGGGTTGGCACCATGTGGTAGAATCCTAATGCTTCACAATTTTAGATTTATTTTTATTAGGAGAAAAAAAAATTGGCTAATAGTATAGTGGGATGTTATTGCATGACATAATCCCATTTTTTCATAGCCCTAAGGAAGACATGGTAGCTTGTAGAATATTAGGGTAGTGAGTTAGCAAATTATCACCATGTGGAGGTTTTCATGAAGTCATGAGGAACTACCAAGTATCATTATTTTTAAATCTTGAATTTTAATGAGGATTAAATTATCAAGGGCTAAACTCCATAATGATTTCATCCTCTAGAAAGATGATGAGATATCATGTGGAAGCATCCCATAACTTATATGCACATAAGGATTATTTTAGGTAATAGACTCATGGGTCACAACTATAACATGTGGCATGTCCACAATCCCTAATACCTTAGTTTGGTAAAGGCTTAAAATCACCATATGTTTCTTTAATGCATTAGTAGAGGTTTGGGTTAATTTTTATAGTTATCTCAATGTTATCTACACAATAAGCATTTGACATGAGCTTAGAAGAGATCTAGGTTGTTGGGTTGAATGGATTAACAAGGTTGGATTCCAAATTAAAAGATTACACCTATACAAACCTTTTTATAATGAATTATTCTTATTGTGGTTAGATTAGATTTTATTTTTTATCCATGTTTGTTACTGTGTTGTTCTTTATAATCATGTGTCATGCTCATCTTTTGGATAAAAAAATGGGAATGACATTTTTATATTAGAGCGCCAGATTAAACTCTAGGAGCTATGGGGATGTCCTGTATGAGTTCAATTCCTTTCTAATTAATCTTTATTTGTGTAACTTAATGTGATTCATGCTACTTAATGACCTTTTTTAATACTAAAAAGTGTAGACAAGATGTCACAAAAGGAATAAATGGAAAACACTTCATCCAAGTTTCACCAAGGTCCTCAACTTATACATCTAACTAAGATCCAAGCTCAAATTATTGATACTCTATAGCATATCATTACTGTGCTATAGGAATTACTAATTCAAGTTTATATAATATATAATGGAGTCTCTTCACCTTAGTAAGGGTATGGGAAGATTGGGAAATCCTTAGATTCTCATCATAGAAGGAGAAGTAAGAACCATCTTCATAAAGACAATAGAAGGAAACATATCAGACACAAAATCCACCTATAGCAAACATGGAATCAAGACCAAGTAAGATCAAATGAATGCAATCTAGAAGGGACACTATTTGGGTTGCTTGATTTGACTATGTAGTTATCGATCATTATGCATGAAATCATCATAAGAACACCTGACTAGGGGTTACTCAATTCTTTATATGAACTAGTTATGAGAACCAAATTTTTTTATAATCCCTTGTTTAAGTAGTTTTTGTTTGTTATTTTATAAAATACACTACTAAACACTTTAATTGAAATACAAGGTTTGAGGGCTTACCTGTGATTTAGAATATTGTGCATTATTTCATACAACAAGCATGGGAGCTCTTTTTGGATAGAAAAGACTACTTAAAAATAGGATAAAAATCAAAGATATATATTAGTAGGATATGTTAATGGGATACTTAATTCTAGACTAGTCCCAAGAAGTGGTACACTTCCTAATAAGGATGTCAACCCTCTTTATAAGCACTTAAGTGAATAAAAATAGTAAATGAAATTACAATATGATTGTAACAATAATGATATTAAATTGAAATAAATTAAATTAATCTACATCCATTCCATGAATATTATCAAAATGATCATGCCAGTAAGTTTCATCTGAGTCTTATTCTACTTGTATTACTTCTAATTGATCAAAAATGGACTCTATGGTGAAGGAAATTACAATTTCAAGGATTCCTAGTTCAAAATAAATGTCACTATGGTCAGATAAGAAAGGTTGTAAAATTATAGGCAAATCACTAATGGTGATTACATCGTGCACAACTCTGAGCAATGTCATCTCAAAGTGAAACTCATAGCTTAGAAAATAGACAATTAAGATTAAATTAGTGATGTTTAATAGAAAAAAATTTGGATTGAAGACATAAAAAAATTTAAATAGAGATCAATGTCAATTTTTCAAGGTTGATGTTGACTTTTTGAATCTACATTGATTTTGACAATATAGACAAAGTTATAAAAACAAGAACCTAAGGATTGGTTTGATGGGATATAGGATAACTTAGGATGGTTTAGGGATGATAAGGTCAAGAAAAAGGAATATAAAACACAATGTAAAAAGATATAATATCTTAAAATAATGTAATGTACTTACTTTCATAGTGCTCCAAATTTTTAGTAATAACAAGGTTAATGAGTTGATTTTTGAACTTTGGATGAATGGTGAGGGGTTGATCAAGGAGTGTGGCTTTTCAATAGATGAGTAATTTTCTAACAAATGTTTCAAAGAAATTCATTTAGTGTTCTAGTGCAAAATTATGGGTGTAGAATTATGGTCCTTTTCTCAAAGGAGTCTTGTAGTTAAATCAACATCGATTCAATAGAATCGATGTCGATCATGAGGATTGATATCAATTATGGCTAATTCTTACCAAAGGCTATTGAAATACTTTCAACCATGATTTTAAACTAGGTTTTATGTTGGTGAATATATTTTGGATGGAGAGGGAGTTGTTAGGTAGTTAAAACTATTTATTTTTATTATGCATTGGTAGATTTAGCTAGATTTTAAATGTAGGTAATTAGTTAAAATAAAATACATAAGTCAAATTTTAATTAGTAAAATTAATTATGCTGGGCAAAGGTAAAATAGTAATTAGTAAAATTAATTACATGAGATGAAATATGGATGGAATGAGAAAGGGGAATTAGGATCAACACTGGCACACATATTGTTGTCTAAAATCTTAGTGCCTACATTTGCCCCTTTTTGTTGAGAATTTTGTAATAACCTATTGCAAGATAAAACATAAGATAGTTATAATTCCCTAGGTTTATGTGAGGAGGTATCTACCCTCAAACTAGGATCCATAGAATGATGACAAGTCAATGATGGGTTTGAAATGAGGTGGCAATAGATAATATAGATAAAAAATTAGTACCAAAGTTGCAAGGGAGAAATGAAGTATAATTTTTCATGAACAAGATATGGGATATCTAATTAAAACTGCCCCAAAATAAATAAGAAATATATTACCACAACTATGAATAGGTGGGTTCAATTTAAGACAATCAAGGAAATAAAGGCTAGGATAGTTCGACCAAAGCATCCAATGTGTTAGGGTCATGTGCACTTCTTAGAGATAATTATTATCAAGATGAGGTGCACTCTAAAGATCCATATGGGATACTCTCCTAGATTAGTGTAGGCCCCTCAAAGGTTGTGGGACCAACAGGGGGTCTATGTCCACTAGTTAGTAATTTAAGGTAACAAGTAATGGGATAGTTGTAATAAAGATAACTTAGGTGGCCTTGGATCAAGACTAGAGGGATGTAAAAAATTTGCAAGTAGTTCAAAGAATGAACCAAATGGAGATAATTGATACTTATCTATTTATATCACTATCAATTTCATAGAATCCACACCAATTGTAATAAAATTGACACCAATATCTAGGGGCTATATATAATAAGCCTAACATGTTAGGCATTCATTTTTGATCAACAACATGTGAACAATAGTAAAAAATTTGACACCCATTTACACATCTTGGAAAAGAACAAATGATGGAGGCTAGTATAAGCAGATAGAGGAGGCAACAATCTCACAAAGAGGCAGGCATTATTTTTTGCTAATCTTTTTTATTTTTTTTAATTTTTTGGTGTAATTTAGGATTATTGATAATAATATAAAAATACATAGGGATTAATGTTAATTATTATCAGATTGACATTGATATCCTTTGGATCATCATCAATCAATGCATAATTGACATCAATCCTTAAGGATCAATATCCATTCCTTAGGATCATTGTCTATTTAAGCTAGGATAGTAAAATGTTAAGAGAACTTAGGAGTATAGGAAATAATAGTATGAATATTTACCTATAATTTTAGGCACAGACTTGAATACCAATTCAAGATGGGGTACCACATCTATTAGAGTAGTTATGGGAACAAATAAATGATGAGGACTAGGAACACATGGAGGTTGTTGGTTTCTAAGTATTACACCATTATCATCATGTACATAAATATGTGGGGCTATTGGTAGATTTGTTGGAGTAATGGGATGTGTCTATAAGGACCTTATGACTACTTACAAGGTAGATTTTTATGATGGTAGGACATCTACTATATACTATGGCTACCAGTGTAGGGTTCATAGAATATTCCAGTAGATGAGAGGGGACATGTAATAATGCTGACACCACTATATAGGGAGGATTTTATGGACATCACATTTATATCTAGGGTTTTTTTGAGGGACTATACGAGGATGATGTAGAGGAGAGACTATTCATGATGATGATGATGTTGACCATCTCCTAATATGTATTACCAAATTTAGGGGGATGTCAAACCAAAGAGAGCCAATTGATACTGATATATTCAGATCAATGCCAATTTCATAGAATTAACATTGATTATAGTAGAATCAATGTTAATATCTAAGGGATGTATATAATAATACTAATGTGTTAGGCACTTATTTGTGATTGATAAAATGTGCATGAGAGTAAAAAATTGACACCCATTTAAACATCTTGGAAAAGTATAGATGATTAAGGCTAGTAAAAGTAAACGAAGAAAGAGGTGACAATCTCAATAAGAGGCAGGCTTTAATTTTTCTATGTTTTTTGAATTTAATGCATTTTTTATGTGATTTAGGATTATTAGTAATAGTATAGAAAGACAGGGATAAATATTGATTATTATCATATCAACATTGATTCCCTTTAGATCATCATCGATCAATGCATAATCAACATCAATCCTTAAGGATCGATATTGATTCATTAGGATCACTACTGATTTAAGCTATGATATTAAAAAATTAATATAATTTAAGAGTATAGGAAAGAAAATTACCAAGGTTGACCTATAATTGTAGGAACAGACTCAGCTGATGATATGAGACCAGGTACCACATCTATTAGATCAGTTATGATACTAGATGAGTGATGAGTACTAGGATCATAAGGAGGTTATTATTTTTAAAGGATTATACCATTATCATCATGTAAACAGAGATGTGGGGATATTGGTAGATTTTCTAGAGCATTGGGATGTGGATATATGGATCATTTTAACATAGGTGTACAAAGATTTATTGTGGAGGACACAATAGAGGTTCAAGTTAGATGTGACCTTTGATTTCTAGTGCTAGGATTATGATCACATCAGAGTAGTTATTCCACTTGGGACTCCATGGGCATGATGTCACCATATAGCTTTCAATGTGGGCTTCCTTCAGTGGAAGGAATACCTTGTGAGACCATTAATTAATGGAATAGTATATGACCTGGATTATTATCTATGTAAATTTAATGGGATACAAGAGGGAGATGTGATATGGAGACCATATGTGGGGTTTCTACCATGGCATGGGGTAGAGGGAGATTTATCTAGGAGATAGTAGGATAGGTGGCTACAAGGGAAGAGTGTAGATCACCTATATATTTTTCATTTTTAGAGGGTGAAGATATGATTTGGGTTGGTACAAAGTATACCAAATGCACCGTAAATATATAATTGGGATGATACAAAGACTGGGCTAACATTGGCCCACTATGTTGATCCACAAGCAGGACCAGAGCAGGAGATAATAGTCATAGATGTGGATGATGTAGGATGAACTTCAGCATACTCATTGTGGTGGGGGGATAAAATGAGGGAGAGATATAAGATATTATTATGGCCTCACTAATATGGAGGGGATGTGGAGATGGAGGTGGAAGGGGAGGAGGAGCCAAGGGAGGTAGACATATAGGTTATTATTGAAGAACATGATGCACTAAGGGTAGAGCACAATGTTTTATAGGGATAGGTGGCCACACTTTAGGGGAATCTAATAGAGATACATGATAATTATGATTCCCTAACGACCCAACTAGATATATTATAGGTAAGCCATGATAGATAGTGTGAGATCGTGATAGATAATGGGTATAAAGGGATAGACTATAGGGAGTTGATATGGTGGTTACATGTATCCAGGTAAAGGAAGCATAGGAATGATCATAAGATAGGGGATAGTGAGCCTAGGTAGATACTAATATATTATAACAAATATTTTATACTATGAGAAAAACATACTATAGTGGTTGTTGTAGGTACCTCGATATGTTACTTATGTACTAAGATAGGTGAGATCATCATGATAGATTTAGGGTGGGTAAATTAGCTTGGGGAATGTAGTATGGGGGAGAGATGGTATGGATAGATGGGAAGACAAATGAGGGGATGAAGGTAGGGATGGAGGTGGGGGTGGAGGCAGTGAGAGTATCCATTTGAGTCGCATTCATTTGATTGATTAGTTATATTGTGTATATTATACTAGCCAGAGAGATATTTTATATATTTTGAGACTTTAGATGATATACATTCATGATATATATATATATATATATATATATATATATATATATATATATATATATATATATATACATACATCACATCAACACATAATCTAAAAACATATAATGAAAAGCTAACTCATAATTAAAAAATTAGGAATATATATATATATATATATATATATATATATATATTCCTAATTTTTTAATTATGAGTTAGCTTTTCATTATATGTTTTTAGATTATGTGTTGATGTGATGTGATTTACCAATTTAGATTATGCGAAATATTTTAATTTTTGTTGTGGTTATGGATTTATTATGTGATTTATATAATGACAAAAATTATGTATTTTAAGTTTTTCTTTATGTTTTTATGGATGATAATAATTGGATAAGTTATAGTGATTAATGATTTTATAACTTGACTTTTATGGGATTTATGGATAGATAATAAATTTAAACAATGGATAGTTTGATTAAATTTGTTTAAATTATTAATGATTATGATAAAGGGTAAGGAAGTTTTCATGACTACTTATAGGCTTGGACCCTAACCATAAATAGATGACTTGTTTCATCTTCACATGCATCCTTTGTTTACTATTAATATTTACTTTTAACAACCCTATGTCAATTAACTTCACTAATTATGGATTTTGATTTTCACACAATGTAGGTCAAAGTTCACCTTTTTATGGATATAAATTTCATCTTGTGTTCCAAATATTTAAGGATAACCTTATTACCTCCCAGATAGACTAATCAATGTGAAAATTCTACAACTTTTGAAAGTGTTGATCAATACGGGAAGATTTTTTGGGGATACTTTGGATTTTTATTTTGGGGCTTTTCTTTTAGAGGCATGACTTTTATAAAATTGATCAATTTGGTAAGTTTTATACTATATTTGTTACTTAACTTAGCCATAATTCGAAGCAGTGGTCTATAATTTAGGATATGTGCTTTTGCAACTATCCTTCAAGGGTTAAGTTTATGATTTCATGCCTTTTTATGAATAGTTATCCTTCAAGGGAACAATATATAATTTTGAATTTTTCCTTTGATATACTTTTTAATCCTATATTATTTATTTTTATTAAGGTAATCTAGGTTAACTTAAATTTGTTTACACAAGATGATATTTATATCCTTAAAATACACTTTTTTAGGTGAGAAATTTCAAGAAATAATGATTTGGGGCTCCTTCCTATTACAGGCGAAGTGTGTTCATGTAGAACATACTATGAATAGATTTGGGTTTTCATATTTAGGGTGAGGATAAGCATGATACCAAATATATACATTATTCTTTATCATTATTGGGTATTTTTCAAGTGATAGGAGATGTGGTGTTAAACCAAAGGACAAGAACCTATACTAACTATAGTTTGTTTTACATTTATTAGCAATAGAAAGACATAGATGAAAATAATTAAGAGGATCATGTTCTATTTTTCATTCAAGAGAGGTCAAACAATATGCCCCAAATACATTTATATGAGTGATAATATATGGTCCAAGCTAATTTGGAGAAAATTTTCCTAGCTTACTTTTTCCCATATTTATGACATGTTGATTTTCTTTAAGGACAATGTCACCAATTCTAAACTCATATTATTTTATATGTTGATTATATTCACATTTTATTCTTTTTTGATATACATGGAGATGATAGAGGGCCATATATAAATGTTCATCTAAGATTTCAAGTTGTGTTAATCACTCTTGACGATACTCCCCTTCATAAATAATATTTCTAATAGAAATTTGAAGAGAAAGAACTTGCATTTTTAGAGGGAGGACAAATTTTGTGCCATAGACTAGTGAGAAAGGGGTAGCATACATAGGGGTTTGAATGCTAGTGTGATAATCCCATAAGATGAAATGGATGTGAAAATTCTAGTTCTTTCCATCCTCATTGATTATTTTGGTTAACATTGTAATAATGGTTTTTTTAGATGCTTTAACTTGTCTATTGGTTTGCAGATAATAAGGTGAAGAAAAACTTAGTTTAATGTTAAAATAATCAAAGAGTCTTTGGACTTACTTATTTTTAAAATATTTTACATTATTTATAATTATCTTATGAGGACAATTGAAGCCACATATAATATGATGATTAATAAAATCAACAATCTTGTCTACTTTGGTCAAAATAAGGAGAATAGCCTTCACCCACTTAGTGAAATATTCAGTGGTGGTAACGATAAAATGATACCACTATGAATAATTAGGATTAATTTTTTCTATAAGGTCTAGCTCTCATTGATAAAATGGCCAAAAGTCTCTAGCTACCTATAATACATGACCATGGACATGTGATAGATTACCATGTTGTTGACATTTTATGCATTTCTTGACATATTCATAACTGTCTTGATTCAGAGTGGGCCAATAATAACCTATTAACATAATTTTATTGGCAATAGATAGACTTCTAAAGTGTCCCCCACATAACTCATCATGTGTTTCCTTAATTTCTAGGGTAGATTCAAAATTCTAAAGATATTGAAGGAGAAGATCTTCAAATATTCATTTATAGAGAACACCCCCATTATAACATAATAGGTGGTTCACTACTAAAAAGCATGCTTACCATTTTTAGATAGATCAAGAGGAATAATATCTTTGGAAAAATAATCAAGCATCTATGTGTACCACAAATCTAAGTGATTTTATTCCACCCTCTGGACAAAAGGTAGATCAATTTTAGTATAAGAGGGTTGGTTGATTTTTTAATGAGGACAAAAAATTTAGATTCCTAAGAGGAAAATTGGATAAAGTAAGCTAGGGAGGCCATGTTTTCTATAAATTTGATGGTTGAGCTAGGAGTGGCTTGGATGACATAGTGATCAAGGGTGGATAAAAACTAATCTGCTAATGTTTTTTATTTATATAAGGTATCATTCTTGCATCAATATGTGCCTTTAATATAATTTACAACCAATTAGGAATCCCCATAGATACAAAGTGGCTTAATGCCTAATGTTAAATAAGTTTTAAGACCTATGATTAAGGCTTCATACTCTACCATGTTATTATTCTAGTCAAAATTGAGTTTGAAGGATAAAGGTATAGGAGTTCCATCTAGAGGTATCAAAATTAATCCATCACCCTCTCCATGCTCACATTTGGATCCATCAAATAATAAATTTATTTGATAAATAGGATCCACTTGGGATGTAGAAGTGATAAATTCATCAGGGAACTAAAAATTAGAGGGTTGACCACTTTTAAAAGGTTCTTCATCTAATTGATTAGTGATGATCCATAATTTAAATAACTTTTGATGGAAAAACTCTAGGTCAAATTTGGCTAAAATTATGAGCCATCTAGTCATACGTTGATTCTGGTAAGACTTCAAATGCATAAAATTAAGGGGATCAGTGCTCTTGATTATGTAGGTCTTATGACTAAGTAGATAATGTCAAAGCTTAGAAGCCAAAAAAAACAAATCTAGGTATATTTTTTTTTGTATGTGTATACCATGTCTCATATTCAATGAGAGTAAAAGTCATGTAATAAACTTCCTTCTCTTTGTGTTGTTCATCATGATGGGAAAGTATAACTCCCATAGCATGATCGATGGATAAAATATATAAGAACAAAGGTCTTCTTTTCACAGGAGGAATAAGAACTAGAAAGGAGAGGAGATAGTTTTTAAGATATTCAAAAGCCTCTTTAAAATTAGAGTCTTAGATGAACTGGGTATGTTTCATTAAAATGTGATGTAATGGTTGACATTGATCGAATAAATGAGAGATAAAATAATGAATGGACTACAATCTTCCTTATCAACTATAGAGTTTCTTAATATTTAATGGGGGTGGAATATCTATAATAACATTAATATTATATGGGATCAACCTCTATATTATGGATGGAGATGATAAAACCTAGGAGCTTATTGATCAAGCCTCCAAAAATAAACTTTTTGGAATTGAGATGGACATGAAACTAGATTAAGCAGTCAAATATTATTTTAAGAACAAAGAGATGGTTTTTTCAGAGCTTTGACTTGATAATAAGGTCATCCAAATAATCTTTGACAATTTTGTGGATTATATCATGAAAAATATAAGTTGTTTCTCTTTGATAAGTGGTTCCTGCATTATTTAGGATGAAAAGCATAACCTTATATCAAAACATCTCCTAGACAGTAATAAAATAATTTTTGTGTTGGTCCTCTAGGGTGATAAGGAAAACATTTTGTGGATATCTATCAAGTCTACCAATTGATCAATATCAGGAAGAGGAAAGTTGTATTTAGGACAAGTCAGATTGAGTTCTTAAAAATTTGAACAAAGATAGAGACTCCCTATGATATTTTTGATAGGAACAATATTGGACACTCATTGAGGGTAATTGATTGGTTGAATGAAATTAATGGATAAGATGAAATGTAGTTATTTTTTAAATAAAAGTGCAATGCAAGGATGCATCTTCCATAATTTTTTATTCACTGGTTTGGCTTCATGGATAGTGATAATGTTGTGAATGATGATAACAAGGTTGATACCTAACATGTCACATACGACCAAACAAAAACCTCACTAAGGTATTCTAATATTGTAGTGAAGGATTTATGTTCCTTATGGTAGATATTTAATAAATTTAACAATGTGAATGTTTTCTTGAGACCCTATGTTAATATCTATGGTGGCTTTATTCAATAGACTAAACGTTTTAGCTAGTAGAGAATTATATAGGTATGATTTTTCTTCACCTAAGTAAGTCAAGTTAGAATCATCATCTTGACACTAAAGAATGAGAATGGTAGGAGAATCTTCCTATATCATATTAGGGTAGATAAGGGGAGTGTATTTATTTTATTCATTTATATGATAGGTGAGAGGTCCTAGGTTGATAATATTGACTAAAAAAAGGATTAGGGGGATGGAAATGACATTGTCTATTTCAGGGTGAACATTAGATGGTAGCACCAAGATATTTTCTTTGGGATTGGATAAAGGGGTGAATTTAGGAATGGATTCAAGATTTTTATTAAAACCAAGGCCATGTTTTTATGGGGTTTCCTAAACTATCTTAGTGTGACATTATGTGGTTCCTACTCATAATATCCCATACCAAAGACTTTATAGGTGCATCATTGTAAGTACATTTGATAAAAACATGGTTTATCTAGAAATGATAAATTTAAGGAGAATGGTTTGGCATGATAGTTTACATCAATACATGAGGAGTATCAATCAATCCCTCCATAGAATAAATGAGTTTAGAGGAAAAGAAGACCAAAGGGAACAACATATCCTAGATTAGGATGATAGTTACATTGGTTATCTGGGCACCCATACTCTTGAGGAGTAGGAAGGATGTTAAGTGTTAATAACTAAGACTCTCTTAACAAGTTTTGTTGGGATATGGAGTCAAGGGAATACTTATCATGGATTCACAATGAAGGTATTTATAAATTATTCAATGTTTCATTAGATGATAGTGATGGGGTTGCATTTTTTAGAGGGAATAAAATAGCATTATGTCAAAAGGTTACATTACATATTTTGAATGGATTAGGATTAACTAGGATAATATGGACTTGTCTCTCATGTTCATATTTGATGCATCAGTGCAAGGTGGGTGGAACACAATGCATAACACATATCCAAGGACATACTAACCAGATATTATATTAGAACTCACCTTCGATAACATAAAATAACTCATGAAGGTCATGAGAACCAATCTAGATAGGGAGGATAATGATTCTTAGATTAGGATCCAATGAATCATTGAAAGCTTACAAGATGGTTGGGGATTAGGACACAACTATCTCCATAAGTTGTATTTGATTAAATGTGAGTGAGGAGATAATGTTATTGATAACCCCATTGTTGATCATAACTCTTTTGATCCATGCTTGTTTAATTTGAGTGATGACAAATAGGGGTGGGTCTTGGTCTTCGGATGGTAATGAGATTATTTTTGAATCATTAAAACTAAAAAATGAATCCATCTACAAATATCAAATGAATCATGGAAAATTTTGGGGTTTGTCATGTTTCACTTGGATGGATTGAAGTGCTTCTATCATTACTTGACAATGTTGTGGGGAATTCTTAATGAGTTCATATAGGGACATCTTGACTTGGGTTTGATGGAGTTACTTCAGAACTAATATTTGTATGGGTTCTAAAGAATTATTTTTCTATGTTTTCCCTAGAATGGAATTTTTTGGTTTTGCAGTGGAGGGTTTGGAAATCTCCATGGTTAGGACAGGGGCTTTAGCAATGGAAATTTTGGATTTATTGTATTTTTGGGTTTCATGGGCCTATGTTTGAGATCAAGTGGCTATGTTTATTGTATCAATTTGAAATAATGGGGGAGTTTTCAAAGTTTTTTAGTTATCCATATTTTAAGGTCCATAGGGGAAGATCAAAAGGGGTCAATCAAGGATAGAGTCGAGACTATTAGTCATGCTTGTCCATGATTTTTTTTTTTAATTTGTAAATGATTTAGGGCATGTATTATATTAGTCTCAAGAATGATTTCATTTTTAGTGTTTGGGTTAAAGAGGGGATCAAGGAAAGGTTGTCTAATTAAGTGATCATCTACCTCCAATTTTTTTTTGTTATATGACATCGAGAGCATTGTAGTTTTCAGTGTCATGTCTAGGTATACTATGGTAAGCACACACCTTATTCTCCCTATGCCATCTTATTTTTTGGATACATTGGTTAAATAATTTGATAGTAGGTAACATAATAAGGGAGGTTTATATAATTTTATTGATTATTATGAAATACGATCCTCAGAAAAGATTTTAATGTGGTTTTTCATATTTTGGGGTACTAGTTTTTGGATCGTGTTTATTTCCATACTTTCCTTTTTTTGATGGTGGTATGAGTGGTTATAATGCATGGTAAGGGTATTTTAGATAAATTATAGGGATAATAAAATTCTTTAGGGTTAATATGATGTATTGGTATTGGTGTCATAGGTGGAGGTTTCTGAGCTAGCTTATATCTCTTGAGAGATGATTTTGTAATTGTGATCTTAATTTTAGAGAAGGGATGGGGCCCTAATATAGATGACTTAGTTTAACCTTGGGGCATAGTCATTTTTCCCTTTTGATCATGGTTAGATGTTATGGGATTACTTTTACAAGGATAATCATTTTTGGATGTTTGGGGGAGTTCAAGCCTTATAGGTGGGTGTTATCATACCAAGATGCTTATTCCACATGGTTGGCATAATGTTTTTGTCTTCCAATTTTCGTGGATGACTTTTACTATGTTTGGATGACCCATATTATAAGGGATACCATGTAATGAAATCAGGAAGGCTTGATTGGATGGTAGAAATGGGCTTATTTAGTTCAGATGATTTAAAAGTATATCTTGTAAGGAGATATGGTATTCTTGTTAATATGAAAGATGATTTAGGTGTATTATCAACTTATTTATGTATAAATTGACTGTGAATATAATTTATTACATGGGCATCCTAATATGGAGTGCCTCTCATATTTATTTATATAGAATTAGATGATGAAGGATGGTTTGGGAATGGTTTTATAAATATGTTGAGGGATTAATTTTGAGGACCATTTGGATTATCCAAACATAAATCCCCTCCATCGATGATGTTCTAGAGTTGGCTTTTGAAATAATGAAATCTATTAATCTCCTGATTGGGTTCGTAATGGTAAGTGCATAATTAATTTTATTTATACCAATTAGGTTTAGGTTGAGAGTCATCAATAGGTATGATTAGAGGGAGTTTAATAACCACTAATTTTAATAAGTTTTCCAAAATAGTAACATAATATTCTCCCAAGGGCATGTATTTCCTTGGTGGAAACCATGTAAATTTTCTCTAAGGTTATGTCTTATAATATCTTGGTTAGTTTTCCATGGATGGAGAAGCTGAATTTAGGACAAAAGAATTAGTTTTGCCTTTTGGCTTAGGATTATTTGTCCCTTTGTAAGGATCAAGTTTAAATTTTTTATTTCATAACTTAACTTTCCCTTCTTCTAAATCTTGTATTTCTATCTCATTGGACATAGTAAAGGCTTAGTCAAAGGTTTTGAATGAATGAACTTAGAGAGTGGATGAGATATGTTTGTCACGTGACATAAAAAACAACTCAATTAACGTAATTTGAGGAAGAGATAATGTTTTTTTATTTATATGTCATCGCCACCTAGAAATGAAGTCTACAATGGACTCATATTCAAATTGTCTAGTGGCGTAGAGGTCGATGATGGTTATTTTCCTTGCTATATTAATAATAACAAACTCTAAGAAATTAGAAGCTAATTTACTAAAGGAGAATAGAGAATGTTTGGGTATAGAAATATACTAATATAGAGTTTACCCTACAAGCAACATAAGGAAATTCTTCAAATGAGGGCATCATCATGGGTTATAAGGTAACATGCATTCTTAAATGCCCTAATATGTTATTGGGGGTCTTCTTTATTTAGAAATGTTGACCAAATTTGACCTTTGGTCAAATTTAAGTCAACCCCTACATTTTTAAACTTTTTATAAGTTTCTGCATGTCCTATAGGGGTCTCACAGTGGTATAGACACATTAGTTATCCTTCCTCTAGCCTTGGTCTAAACCCATTCTCCTTGTACTAGTCTAGTCAAATAAAGTCAACTAAAGTCAGCCCTAATCATACTTGGTCAAAAGTTAAAATTGTGTTATAAATATTTTAATATGGTCATTTAGGTGTCCTAAAGTGTTTCTATGTCATATATTTGTCCTTCACCATGCTTTATATGCAAAACGTGTCATTTGGCCACATTTTTAGCATAATAAATTATTTGTACAAACTTTCAAGGAGGAAAATTTATCACAAAGATATATTTCAATGTGGAAGAGGTCAATATTTATGAATAATAATTAGAGGTTAGTCTATGAGGTAGTTATGTGTAGAAAGGGGTAGTTTCTCCTTGTTTTTAGGCCCTTTTGGGCACTTCTATGGACTTCTTGAGTTCACCATCAGTAAAAACATGGGTAAGATGTCTCTTAAACTTATTAAATGCATGGTTTGCAATGAAGATGTAAAAAATTTCAATTCTTGCTTCTTTTCCTTCTTTTTTGCCTTTGCAAGCCAAGGAGGGTCATTTTTAAACTTGGTGTGGGTCATACAGCTAGATTTGGGAGGAATTATTTTGGGGAAAGAAAGGGATATAAGTGTAATTAAAATACATAGCAATAAGTTTCATTTTGGTGCCTCCTCATTTATGAGCAATCATTTAGACCTCAAGCAATTTGTTATGCATTCTCATACAAGAGGGGTTACTGTTTGCACTTGTTTCAGATTTCTTTAATTTGGTTTGATGGTGTTGATAGTTTCATGTGTTTCTCAAGGATTATCTATTGGTTTTCCATTTCTATCTTTCTTTTGGAGGTCTAAATAGTTCAAAAAGCCTCTTCCTAGGCTTTTTTTGTTCTAATTCCATCCTCTTTGCTTTGTAGCTCAGAGTTTTGCATCTATAGGATCATGATGACATCATGGTGACATATGGAAAGGTATACTTGTGTCAATTTATTAACATATTCAAAATTTTAATGGTGTTTCCCAAGGAAATTACACAAGTTCACATTTATCAAAGGTTTCATCTTGTTCACTATGATGTATTAGACATCCACCTTTAAGTGGTCTTGATAGAGGCTAAAGTGCCCAATTTGAAACATTTATTCATAAGGTGAACTCATTTGAGACCCTAAAACCTATTTAAGTCATGATAAACCTGGTATGAATCAATATATTAACAAAACAAAGGGTGGAAATAGGTTTGAAAGAAGAAATCTAAGTTTATCCTTTTGTCCCTGAAATAACAAAATAGAGAACCTACTAGTTTTGAAAATGATGTATGCCAAAGTCTCAATATTCATTTGATGCTCATAATGGTTTGTACTTGTAGCCTTTGGCATGGATAATAAGTTTTAAGGATATAAGATAATGGTAAGGTGTTCCTTTAGAGGCCTAAATATGCTAATAAGCACACTAAATTATGCCAATGATAGCTACAGGGTTGTGAAGATATAAAGGGTTTTTGACACCTTGAATAGGCAATAATGCATTTATTCATATTTGTAATGGTTTAGAAAATTAAATGGCATCATAAAGTATCAAATACCACTATACATAAGTAGTAATTTGTATTTTTATCCTCCAAGCTCAAGTTCTACCTATACACAGGCCTAGGAAGTGGCACCTACAACCAAGAATTGACCAAGATAGATAGTGAGATAATTTGAATGATTAAGTAAGGTTTTAAAGGCATTAAAAATATATTAAGGTATATGCATACATTTGGTAACCTCAGGTATCTCATGGAAAATCCAAATGCACCTAACACAAGGTTGGACAAAGCCAAATCAACCTACAGGTAAGATAGTGGGTAGATGATTGTTGACTCAACTTGGATGGTCAATTAAGGTTTTGGTACCTTCAAAGTTAAGGATATATTTTGATGTGTAACTAGTAAATTTATAAGGATTCAAAGAGAGTGCCTTCACATCAAAAAAAACTCAATTGAACCAATTTCATCTACAACAAAGTAGAGTATCTTCTTCAATCAGACAGTGGCTTATGCATGATAGTTTTATGAGGTTTTGGAGCCACCTATTGGCCATTTATTTTGGCCCACATACCAAATTTTTGACTGATTTAAAAAAACTACAAACTCCGTCAAAAAAATTATGAACTCCATCAAAAAATCTATGGAATCCATCAATACATCTATGGACTTCAGTAACGAACCTCTAGACATGCATAAAAGGGATGCATAAGCATTTGGTAAGTTAAAGAGAAGTTATAAAGAAGATTCTGGGTTTTGTCATGTAGAATACTGTAGGTTTTATAAGGTGGAATACTTTGTATTTATAAAATTACTTTTCCTAATTTGGCAAGTAAGTTTCAAGTAGTAATAACTCTCAAGTAAAATGACTCCACAACCCCGAGTTGCTCTATCTAGCATTCCATGGGTTTGTGGAGCTACTTTACTTAAATTGCATTATAAATTAATTTTAGTGGAAAGTCTGAAGTAGTAAGCAGTCAGGTCTAAGAAGTCTAAAGTAAGCTATAAGTTATGAGAAAATTTAAGTAAGCAAGGGCACTTTTTGAAAAATTTGAAGGTCCATTCAAGTCAAAGGTCAAAGAGTGAATTCTTTCGAGAAAATTGTCCACAAGAGATGGTATTTTTTAGTAAGACAAAGGGGACTTTTCTCAGTTAAAGAGTCCATTTCAAAAATCTAAAGGGTAGGTTCCTTTCATAAAGGTTTCTTTCAAAAATCCTGAAGGAATTTTCCAAAGGATCCTTCTCCTTTGAGAAAATTATCTAAGACAATTTTTAGAAGGAAAATTTCTTTTGGGACTTTTGTCCCAAAGTCAAAAGGCTAAAGGTTTGTTTTCAAAAGGCAAAAGATATTTTACAAAGTTATGAAGGGTAATTTTACTTCAAAAAAGGGCACTTTGCAAAAAATTTAAAGATAACTTCGTCAAGAAAAAGTGCCCCAAACATTTTCCCTGAAGGGTATTTTCTTGGGAAAATGGTCTGATACAAAATTCAAGGGCATTTCCAATTATTTTGAAGGGTGCTTCTAGAGAAAAAGGGCCAAAACACTTTTTTGAAGATTCATTTCCATGCCAAAGTGTCGTATGCAATAATTTCAAATGGTTCCTAGTCTGCAAGTAGATATTTGCAAAAATTTTGAAGACTTTTCTTTCGAGAAAGTGGCCAAAGCAATTAGTCTGAATGGTCTTTTCCAAAAAAGTTGACATTTCATTCTAAATAACCAAAGGATATTTAAAAAAGTTTTGAAGGGTATTTTCCCTTTAGAAAGGGACCATTTTCAAAGTGCCCAAAAGGATTGACATGTTTACATAAATGTCAAAGATGGGTCTTGTCAAGTAGTCATTTGCAATCAAAAGAGGTCAAAGGGAGTCAGCAAATCTCAAAGGCAAAATTGTACATGACAGGTGTCAAGCATGCATGATAGATCGACGATGTGAGATAAGGTCAATAGGTCAAAGAGTAGGCCCATGACTTTCAACAAAGGTTAAAGGGGGAGTATTTCCAACTAAGGCAAAGTAAAAACAAGGGAAAACCCAAATGATCGGTAAGAGCTGGTAAGTGTGAATTGATGGAGAATCCTTTGTCCTTTGATATGGATCTCACCTCTCTCATGGCTCTATCAGTCCCAAAGAAGGACTTGAATGCATGAAAGGCTCAAGGAGATTGATGGTGATCTTGGATAGTTTATTATGTAATAAAAATAATGGCATACCTCTAATGTGAAAGGGAGCTCAAGTAGACCCAAGTTAGGCTAGATGTGTAAAAAGACCAAGTGTCACTAGTAAGTCTTCATAGAAGCAAGACCCCTCAAAGACACAAGCAAATTATTCACACCTAATTTTTAAAATTAGTTCAATGAATTCAATGAAGAGCATCCCAAACCATGCCCTCAACAAGTGTCACTCAAAATAGGTTTGATCATGACGCTGCCAAGTACACAAGTATGGAGGCCTTATCCTAGTGAAAAAGGAGAGTTGATGTATTTAATGATTTGAAGAAGCTATAAAAAATATCTCAATCATTGATGGCCCCCCTCTCCATCCTCTCACACAATCCCCCTCTTTTCTCATCCCTTTCTGCTATATATATAGTCTTTTTGGCCTTAATAAGGATCCCTCAACTAGTGATAGAGGTACTCTGTTAAAATTTCTTTGTAACACTCTCTTGAATCAATATAAGACAAATATCTAATTTCTACTAAAGTCAAGTGTGCATTATTGAAATTTAACTAATAGAATGTATGTTTTTCCTCATCATCTATGATTTCTCTATGCACCTCACTTAAATTTTCTTGGTTTCTTGTAGGTCATGTGATTTGTTAGCATTTGGTGCCTTTCTGAAGTATTATGAGTCATAGTGTCTCTCTTATATACATATTTATTCCTACCCTTTAAAGTGCATCATCCCCTTTGACCTCCACATATCTACTCTACTTGTAGCTCTTAAATAGGATCAGCTAGACTTGTCTTGTTTAAGTCTAGTAGTAGTCATTAAGGTTCCCAGTCTGAATGTGGATCACTCTCTTTTGTTGCATCACCTCCCTTAGCTTAGATTTTCCTTTTTATGTTATCCTCCTATCCCTTTTCCTTAGTTATTGGTATATTTTAGCATGGGAAATGAGAGTTGAAGTGAAGCATATGAGGACTAGCCTCATTAAAAATCCTAGAGGTTTAACCTCATGATAGGATACCCATAGCCTAAGGTTATCCCAATGCTTATAGCTAGGAGTGAGAGAGCCTGAGAAACTCTCCCATAAAGGGTAAAATTCTAGCCTACAATAGTTTCTAGCACACCTGGTGGGACTACTTTTGAGGAATAATGGTCAAGTTTGATGTTAGTTTGATCAATTTTTAGTAGTTATAGCTTTCATATTTCAGTATCTGGTGACTCCGAAGAACACTCAACAATCTAGTGATAGAATAGTAACTATTCATCATGCCAAAGGTGACTACGAGATCAAATTTTATAGTTATTCCTTTTGAATTTATTGAATTACCCTTGAACTCAGTAAGAAGGCTAAGGTTTTCCCATACTCACCCATACGTAGGAAACTTTTCTCCTAAACTAGTCATAAGGTATACCTACATAAGAAGACATTTGTTAGCCCCTTTTGTTACCATGATTCCTTGAAGATATTTTGTAGGCTTTAGTGGCCAAAGTCCTTTGAATCTACCACGATACAATCCTATGTCGATAGTAGCTCTCAAAAGCATCCCATATTTTATAGGAGACTAAGCCATAACGCCTACTAAACACATCATAGATATAGCCAATTTCTACAATATCCATAATGTCATAGTAGAAAATGTAGCTATCAAACTATTGGTTGTATCCTTTAAGGTAAAGGCTTTAGATTAGTATGGAGGTTTAGCTCCTAACTCTACTCAATCATGGGATGGTCTGGGAACAACCTTATGTAAGAGATTTGTAGACAAGAGTGATCATTTGTCACTTGCAAAATAGTTGACTATGATTAAGAGATCTCCTCATGAATTTATGCAAGACTTCAACACAAGATTCCAAAAGGCTTGGGATAGAATTCCATCCACTATTAGACCATCCCCTAAATTTACATTCTTATATTATTTTAAGGCTTTGAATAGTGACATAGCAGTAATGATCCAATCCATGGGAGTAATATATTGCCAAATGCTTATGAGGTGGCTATTAAAGCATAAAATTTCCTTTTTTATGATGACAAGCTTACTCCTATACCCCCAATGCCCCGTTTCCCTAAGATTCTACCACTTATTATAGTCATCCCCCCACTTTATGTTATTCTTCCAACTCCAAAAATTATTGTTATACCTTCACCTAAGTAGGAAAAGGCCTCCACTAGTGGATCAAGTGATTCCCAAGAGAGAAAACTACCTAGAACTTAAGAGCATGCTCCAATCCTTAGGGAATGATGTGGTCAACATTAAGAGGTAGAAAGCTTACAACAAGCCATACCAGGCTCCATATTAGTCTTAGTAGAAATCTTATTAAGGTAATAGATTGCCCTTCAAGGGAAACTTCCAAGGTCAAATTAGAGAGAAACGACAAGGACAACCTTGATATAATAAGTAGAATAATTAAAGTCCAAATGATATAGGCTCTTCCAACACCTTGGTTCCTATTCAAAACAATATGGATCAAGAGGTTGAAGGGATAATGCCTTGGAATCAATCTTTGGGAAATCCATTATCGTAACCAATGTTGTTAACAAAGCATTTAATGACTAATGGTGGTAGGCTATTACTTATGGATATAACCAAACATTAATAGCTCAAAGCATGGAGACTCCCATGATACCAAGGATCTAATTAGGTACCAAACCAACTAGATACTACAATGGTCATCAGTGAGCAAGAAGAGTGTTATACATCCAATTAGCAGGCTATCTCTAGTCAAGCTCATGCCCCAATGTTGGCAAATACAAGATTCAAAATAAGGAATATGGGTGACAACCAGGGAGCATTCAAGGAACCCCCTGCCACCACTCCTTCATTTTCCAATCCTAATGAGCTTTTTATCACTCCAAAGGCCTCAACGCTTCCACAAGGCTCACAAATTCAACAAATATAAGTAGTGGCTCTAAAAGCATAAGTAAAAGTTAGAAATACACCAATCAACATTGTTGAATAAATGAATAAATCCAATGTGAGTGTACCAATTTGGGACATGCTTTCCATGCCTATTCAAGTGGATATATTTCAAGAAGGTTTGTCTAAGATGGGTGTTACAAAAATTGTAGGTAAACAACCAAGCAAATAAGTTGAGGTCCTCACTAATGCAACCAAGGGTCCTATAGGAGAAATGTTAAGTAATGTGTTCAAACCTCCTCCTTTCTACATTTCATTAATCATTGGTGATTCCTTGGTGCATAATTTCTTGGTAGATAGTGGAGCTAACACTTCAGAATGCTAAAGTCCATATTTGATCAATTGAACCTCAAATATGAGTTGCATACCAAGGGAGTTTTGTAATTTGATGATTCTTCCACAAAGCCATCTAGTATCATCAAAGATTTGAATATGACCCTACATGTTTATCTTAGTGTTTTAATGGCTCAAGATGTGTTGATCCTTGATGTAACTCTTCACTGTGTGTTATGGCTCTATAGAGAATTCACAGCTAATATTGGGGGTTATCTAGTAGTAGATTGGTCTTACATGGCATCCAGAACAAGGTATGGGACTAAGGTATCAATCAAGGCTGAGCCCATGGTAAAATTCCTTATTGAACCTCATCAACTAGATAAAATAAACATCAATTGTACCATCCTTGATGAAGATAAATTTAATATTGATCAAGATCTAAATACTCATCCTAAGGATTTTCTAGACTTTTTCTTAGATTAGCTATGGGGGGAATAACCAATTTCTCAACCCTTTGCAGGGTGTTGAAGAAAGAGACATGGGTGTCTATTTTCTACATGAAGAAAATCAGCTCATGCCTTCCCTCATTGGACCTAAAGAAGACCTCAATGGTATGTGGAAGTTGTTCTTTGATGGTTAAAGGAGAAAAAATGGAGTAGGTGCAGGGGCAATGTTGATTTCCCCTTCAAGAAATAAGCATTTATCTTTTTATAGGTTCCATTTCAGTTTCTCTTCTAATGTATTAGAATATGAAGGCTCGATCTATGGTCTCTAATGGGCCAATAAAAGAGGAATCAAAATTTTTCAAGCATATGGAGATAGTGAGCTTATAGTGAACCAAGTCAGAGGCTTGAATATCATAAAGAATCCTTTGATGAGGTCTTACAAAAATAGAGTGTGGGACCTAATTGAAGATTTTGAAACCTTCAACATCCAAGCTATACCAAGGAACCAAAATTAGCATGCTGATAGGTTAGCAGTGGTGGGAGCTTAGTTTGATATTTTGACTAAACTAAAAGAGGCCAAGGCTCAACCACATGTCGAGGTGGTGGTGAGGCCATCAGTGCCAAATAGTGAAGTCCATTGGCAAGTTTTTGAAAATGACAAACAAATTGCTTGTTTCTTATAGTAGGAGGTAGAATTTTTCTTAATAAACCAAGGTAAATTTCAACATCAGTATGAGGATAAAATTGTTCAACTGAAGTCTAAAAAAATTATTAAAGGGTTGGTCACCCTTGAGGGTATTTTCTATGAGGGAGACCATATGAGGAAATAAAATGTGATAATGTCAACCAATGAAGAAAACTTTGAGAGAGTCCTCATCTTCAAAGACAAACTCCTCAAGCTCAACAAGGTAAGTAGCAATGTTGAGAGGCATGTTTTCATATCACTTTGATAGGAATACCTAAATATCTTTACTTGGGAATACAGTGACCTAAAATGTTTTGATCCAAAGTTAGCCCAACATACTATAGAATTGGATTCCAATGCTAAGCCTGCGAGGCAAAAACAAAGGCCCATTAATCCCAAAATTTAAGAGCTAATGAGGAGAGAGATAACCAAGTTAATTAAATCCAAGATCATCTTACCCATCAAGCACTCATCATGGGTATCTAATTTGGTTCCTATAAGGAAAAAGAGTGGGGATATTAGGCTATGTGTTAACTTTAGATATTTGAACAAAGTCTCCTTGAAGGATCATTAACCTCTACCATCCATGGAATAACTTCTTCAAATAGTTACAAGGTTAGAATGTTTTTCCCTTTTGGATGGTTATTCAGGTTACAACCAAGTATTGGTAAAAAAATAAGATCGGTAGAAGACTACCTTCACCACCAAATAGGGTACGTACACATACCAAAAGATGCCCTTTGGTTTGTCAAATGCTAGGGTAATTTTACAAAGAGTCATGGACATGGATTCCAAGGATTGTTGAATCAAATGGTGCTAGTCTACTTGGATGACATCATGGTTTTCTCCAAGAATGCCAGTGAACGCATAGACCACCTGTCGATGATCTTTGAAAGATGTAAGGAGTATGAGATCTCATTAAATCCCAAGAAGTGTGTGCTTACCATACATGAAGGTAATCTATTAGGCCACATCATTTCAAAATAATGGATATCTATTGATCTTGAAAGGGTAGATGCCATCTTAGCACTCTCGTTCCTCAAGCATAAGAAAGGAGTTTAGAGCTTCCTTGGTAAAATAAACTTTGTAAGAAGGTTCATACTAGGTTTTTCAAGCTTAATCAAGCCTATTACTACCATGTTAAATAAGAGTCAAGTTTTTCCTTGGCCAAGAGAAGGAAAAAATGCTTTTAAAGCCATCAAATAGGCCATTACCCAAGCACCCTCACTCATAAATCCTAATTTCTCTAAGGATTTCATGTTATACACCTTTGCCAATGTTGACAGCTTGTCAACTATGCTGATATAAAAAAATGGTGAAGGAATGGAGTAGCCAATTGCATTTTTTAGTTAAGGGCTAGAAGGATATGAGGTGAGGTACACTTTTATAGAGAAGCAGATCCTTGCAAAAGTAAGCAGTCTTAAGAAGTTCAGACCAATGTTATCCAACAACAAGATTTATCTCATGGTGCCCCACCCTGGAGTTAAGGATTTCCTCCTTAACAAAGATATAAATGAGAAAAAGAGTTGGCTATATCACCAAAGTCATGGAGTTTGATGTGGAAATCAAAGTGACCAAGTTGGTCAGAGGTAGATATTTATGTGAGCACGTGGTGAAAGATATTTAAAAAGATAAAGAAGTTGCCATGGTGATTCAAGATAACTCACAGATAGAGGAACCTCTACTTCATAAGAGTTGGCTCCATAATATGGCACATTTTTTGCCAACAGGAAAATGCCCCCAAGGTCTAGACAAGGTAAAAAGAAGGTATTTCAGAGTTTATTCCATACCTTATGCATTGGTTGATAGGGTTTTATTTAGAAAGGACCTCATTAGTTGGAGTGATCCTAAGGTGGGTAGATAATGACCAAATAACCAAGATCTTGGAGCATTTCCATGATGGACCTACAAGAGGTCATTTTGCACCTAAAACCATAAAAACAAAGATAATGAGGTCTAGTTATTACTAGCCTAGCCTCTTCAAAGATAATTATGCATGGGCAAGAAGGTGTCAAAAATGTGCCCTCTTTATGGGTAAACAAAGATTAATAGCTTTTCCTCTCAACCCAATTCAGGTAGAGCAACCATTCATGCAATAAGGTTTAGACTTCATAGGAGTGATCAACCCTCTATCAAGTATGGGGCATAAGTGGGTACTTACTGCAACTAACTACTTCACAAAATGGGTGGAATCCATCACGTTGAAGGAAGCTAATGAAATTGAAATCCTAGACTTCTATGACAACATTGTAACCAGGTTTGGTGTTCCATTCACTATCATTTTTGACAATGCATTAGCATTTCTTGGTATAAAAAGAAGTAAATGGGCTCTTAAGATGGGCATCTACCTTAGAACTTCTTCCAATTATTATCCTCAAGGAAATAGACTAGTTGAGTCCATAAACAATAATTTTCTAAGAATCATCAGGAGGACTATGAAAGAGAATTAGAGAGTGTGCACACCAAACTAAAGACAACCTTGTGGGCTGACAGGATGACTCCTAAAGTTGCCATTGGCAATTCTCCATATGTTTTAGTATATGGAAGAGAGGCCATGTTGCCCATTTATATTGATTTGCATGCATTGGAACTATCCCATCAGCTAGAATAGTTGGAAGAGGAGCCCATGAACATGAGACTTGTTAAACTCATGGAGCTTGAAAAAATGAGATACCTTGCAATGAAAACATTAGAATTACATCAAGCTCAAGTCAAGAAATCCTTTGATAAGATAGCCATAGAATGGAAATTCAAAGAAAGGATATAGTCCTTAGATGGGATTAAAATAAGGCCAATCCATGCAGCCATACCAAATTTGATAGCTTGTGGAGTGGCCCTTATTTGATCTATGGATGCAAAAAACATAACGCCTTTCAACTAGCCCAACTAGATGGAGAGATAATAATAATCCTAGTCAATGGGATTCATCTAAATCCTTGCTATTAGAAGAGTTTGGAGCATTGTATATATTTTGAACTTTTTTTATAGTTTTCATGTTTTTTTTGAGTACCTTGAGTACATCTTTTCAGTTGTGTGTTTCCCTTCATAAGTTCCTTGGGCACTTTCTTTTATTCTAGTTGTCCTTGTTATTTTAAGGGAGTTTCTAGACAAGGTCAGCCTTGTCAAAGAAAGTAGTGACTTCATGCCCAATGGATCAAATGAAGAAAATGAGCTAGGTTTTCAATCATAGCAAGCATGCTTCCCTGTGAGTCACCAAAAATGTCAGCCATTTCTTTTAGCCAACATACCAAAATTTTAACTAATTTAAAAAGACTATAGACTCCATCAAAAAATCTATGGACTCCATCAAAAAATCTATAGACTCCATTAAAAAATATATGGATTATATTAGTATAGCTACATTATTTATTAACAAACCTCCAGACATTCATAAAAGTGATGTAAAATCATTTGGTAAGTTAAAGAGAAGTTATAAAGAAGATTTTAGATTTTGTCATGTAGAAGGCTTCAACCTTTACAAGGTGGAAGACTTTAGGTTTTTGAAATTACTTTGATTAATTTGGTAATTAAGTTTCAATTAGTCACAACTCTAAAGTAAAGTGACTCCACAACCTCGAGTTGCTCTATCTAGTGTTCCATGGGTTTGTGGAGTTGCTTTACTTAAATTGCCTTATAAGTTGAAAATAGTGGAAACTCTGAAGTAGTAAGCAATGAGGTCTGAGAAGTCTAAAGTAAGTTTCAATTCATGAGAAAACTAAAGTAAGCAAGGGAATTTTTCAAAAAATCTAAAGGTCCATTCAAGTTAAAAGTCAAAGAGTGAATTCTTTTGAGAAATTTGTCTGAGTGAATTCTTTCAGGAAAATTATCTACAAGAGATAGTCATTTTTAGCAAGCCAGAGGGGAATTTTCTCAGTAAAAGAGTCCAATTCAAAAATATGAAGGGTAGGTTCCTTTTGGAAAGGTTTCTTTCAAAAAACTCGAAGGAAGTTTCCAAAGGACCCTTCTCCTTCGAGAAAATTATCTGAGACAATTTTCTGAAGGAAAATTTATTTCAGGACTTTTGTCCCAAATTCAAAAGGCTAAAGGTTTCTTTTCAAAAGGAAAATGACATTTTACAAAGTTTTAAAGGGTACTTTCCCTTCAAAAAAAATCACTTTGCAAAATTTTGAAAGATAGCTTCTTCAAGAAAAAGTGCCCCAAACACTTTTCCTAAAGGGTATTTTATTGGGAAAATGGTCTGATACAAAATTCAAGGGCATTTCCAATTCTTCCAAAGGGAAATTTTTGATAAAAAGGGATAAAACACTTTTTTGAAGAGTCATTTCCATGCCAAAATGTCTTATGCAATAATTTTGAAGGGTTCCTAGTCTGAAATTGGACCTTTGCAAATGTTTTGAAGACTTTCCTTTGAGAAAGTAACCAAAGCAATTAGCTTGAATGGTCTTTTCCAAAAAAGCTGATGGTTCATTCTAAATAACCAAAGGACATTTACAAAAGTTTCAAAGGGTATTTTCCCTTTCGAAAGGGGGCATTTTTAAATTGCCTGAAAGGATTGAGATGTTTCAATAGATATCAAAGTTGGGTTTCATCAAGTAGATGTTTGCATTCAAAAGAGGTCAAAGGGAGTCAGAAAATCTCAAAGGTAAAAGTGTACATGCCAGGTGTCAATCATGCATGACAGATCAATGATGTGAGAGAAGGTCAATAGGTCAAAGAGCAGGCCTAGGAATTTTGATGGAGGTTAAAGGGGGAGGATTTTTGACTAAGGAAAAGTAAAAATAAGGGAAATCCCAAGCAACTAGTAGGATTTTGTAGGTGTGAATTGATAGATAAGCCTTTATCCTTCAATATGGCTCTCACCTCTAACATGGCTCTATCAGTCCCAAAGAATGACTTAAATGCATGAAAGGCTCAAGGAGATCAGTGGTGATATTGGATATTTCATCATGTAATCAAAATAGTGGCATACCTTTAATGTGAAAGGGAGCTCAAATAGAGCTGAGTTGAGCTAGATGCATAAAAAGACCAAGTGTTACCAGTAAGGCTCCATAGAACCAAGACCCCTCAAAGACAAAAGTGGATTATTCACACCTAATTTTTTAAAGTAGGTCAATAACTTTAATGAATAGAATCCCAAGCCATTCCCTCAATAAGATGCTACTCAAAATATGTTTGATCATGATGCTTCCAAGTACACAAGTATGGGGGCCTTATCCTAGTGACAAAAGAGAGTTGATGTATTTAGGGATTTAAGGAATCTATAAAAATATCTCAATCATTTATAACCCCCTATCCATCCTCTCACATAGGCCCCCTCTTCTCTCATCCCCTTTCTCCTATATATATAGGCTTCTGGGCCTTAATAAGGATCCCTCAACTGGTGATAGAGACACTTTGTCAAAATTTCCTTGTAACACTCTCTTGAATCAATACAATACAACTTTCTAATTTATACAAAATTCAAGTGTGAATTATTAAAGTTTAACTTCAAAAATGTATGTTTTTATTCATCATATTTGATTTCTCTATGCACCTCACTTCAGTTTTTTTGGTTTCTTGTAGGTCATGTCATGTGTTAGCCTTTGGTGACTTTTTCAAGTGTTACAACTCATAGTGTCTCTCTTACAAACCTATTTCTTCTTTACCTTCAAAGTGCATCTTCCCCTTTAACCTCCACTTAGCTACTCTACTTGTATCTCTAAAATAAAATTAACTAGACTTGTCTTGTTTAAGTCTAGTAGTAGTCACTAAGGTTCCCAGTCTGAATGTGGATCACTCTCTTTTGGTGTATCACCTCCCTTAACTTAGATTTTCCTTTTTATGTTATCTTCCTATCCCTTTTACTTAGTAAATAGAAGATTTTAGCATGGAAAATGATATTTGAAGTGAATAATGTGAGTAAATAGCCTCATTAAAAATCCTAGAGGTTCAACCTCATGACAGGATACCCACAACCTGAGGTTGTCCCAATGCTTGTAGCTAGGAGTGAGAGAGCCTGAGAAAATCCCACACAAAGGGTGAAATTATAGCCTAAAACATCACCCAAGGTTAAAAATGGGCATAAAACATGAATAATCCCTATAAATAGGATTTTAAAAGCTCCTATTCACTATATCCAAAGGCAAATCATGTAAAATGCATCTATAGTAGCCATTGTTGAAGAAAAAACCCAAGAAACACAGTAAATTGTCTATGACTGGTATTGAAGTTTCTTCAAACTCAAAAGTGTGAAATGTGTAAGAATCATAGATTTAATATGTATTTTAATATTATATTATATATTTTTCACTATTTACAAGGCTTAAAAACATAAAAACCACCTACAAGCACCCACAGGGGTGCCCTATGTAAATACAGTTAGGGTTTTTTAGACAATCTTATGTTTGCAAGAGCATAATGATGGTTCAAGAGGTAAAGTTATTGGAGAGAGAATTTATATGAATACTATGTGGTTTTTAAACTTATATAAGTCTTTTACATGACCATATGGCATGGCAATAACATCCATTTTCCATAAAACACAATCTCATATCTTGCTTACCTTCACAGTGTGCACTCGAAAAGTCTGCCTGAGGAAGTGGGGAAGGTTGGAGGTAGAAATATTGGATTTAGGTGCCCCAATTTGGTATATATCATCATGGTGACATAAAAAATCACCTTAAATTATTGTTTTTTATGAAAAATAAGGGGAACATTCCCCTGTTCTATCTTAGAGACAGACCACTTTGAACTTGCACCCAAGATTGCATTTTTGGAATATGTGCTAAAATAATGCACCATAATATTTATAAACATTTTATGTTGATTATTTAATATTTATCACACCTAATACAACCTAATAAACTATTCTATAAATTTTTAATGCAAACAAGGTGGTCTAGACAATGAGGTCTGTAAGCCAGACCTAGTGAGTCAACATGTAATTCTAATTATAAGGAGGAGTCATTTCTACTTTGAGAATTTGAAAAGTATTATAATTTTTTGAATAATTTCCATTGGGGTCAAAATTATGTGTTAAATATATGTAAATACATGGTATTTTTAAATAGGGGTTATTTAGCTCAAAAGTGTAGGTAAACCCATTAATAAGGTCTAGGCCTAGTCTCAAAATGGGAGTCATTTTCATTTCTAGCTCTTAGTGAGATATTCCAATGATTGAGGAATGTGATTGGGATATATGTAGAGGTGTTTGATCTTTTTTTAAGATAAATTCATTATTAAACCATCTATTGACTGTAATGCACCTATACTCTTGTAAAATATGTAGGAAGGACCCAAATAGTCAATTTGGGATGATCATATCTCTCATAACCCTTTGCATGGTAGGTTTATTTGTTTGGGGATGATGGAGAGAATATCTAGGAAGACATAAGTAGAATTATTTTGGATTTATAATTTCCCAAATCTATGAACAAAGGATAAGACCATAAACCACTCTTAAACCCTTATAAACCTTCATAAGGACCCAATTGGGGAAAATAAGCAAATTGAAGCATCCAAATGAAATGGAAATGACATGAAACCACTTGGAATATGTAGAGACTCTACAATTACTTGACACATGCCAATTTTTTGTACTACACCTATATGGATGGTATAAAACAAGGCTCTTTTTAACATTTTTGTGTGTTTTTTACGATTGGGAAGGTTTCAAAAGACCAAATCACTTTTGGGAGAAACTTTAGGACTTATTCTAAATCCTCATATCTATTTTTTAGATATATTATCTCCTAAGTCTATTTTCCATCTCCTTCATTTTAGCCAGTCTAGTGGGCAGATAGTGATCACATGGTGAAAGAGTGTGAAATCCATTTGGGAAGCCTTTTAAGGCCTATTTGATGAAATTGATGATATGGAAACCTTTTACACATGTCATCCCTCCTTGTTCATGTATTATATTTTTGAATTTGGAAGGTTTTAGGTGCCAAGTATGAGAGTTGCATGGAAAGGAGTCATTTTGAGACTATCATGGATGATTGTGCATGGACAGAATGATAGGAATGATTAGAGGCTAATCTAATGTATGTGAGGTATTTTTATGAACCCCACCCACTCAAACCGATCATCAGAACGGATCATATATAGTGATAAGTTATTTTTTGAAGGAAAATCATGAGGGGCAGTTTATTGTGCAAGGGAGTTTTTAGACCACTTTGCAAGAGTTAGATGATTTGAGATGACACTTGTAGCTCCTGACATTGCATATTTCACCCCATATATCTCTTAAATGAATAATTAATTGATATTTTCATGTTTAACAAGTGTCTTAATGACTCTTAGACTTCCCTTTCTCTCTCACACGTAATTGCTATAAATTTTGGCCTTTTTGGCATTGTATTAAATCTCTCCACCTTGGTATGGAAAATCCCTACAAAATTTTTGCCTTGAGATAATAAATATAGTTATTTTTTACCTAATTTAATGTTTCACTAAGTGTACACAATTGTTTTTGTAAGTACCTAATGGGATTGTAGGTGTAGTGAGTATCATATCCAATAGTGTGTCTTATAATGCCTATTATCTAATTCCTCTTAGCCTAAGCTATCACTAAGACCCCATGTTGAAACATTGATGTGACAGAGAAGGTTGTCATTGGATGAACTGTATGTGTATACTTATTCTTATTTTTAAGTGCATGTCAAAGAGTGTGAGTAGAGAATATGTTTGGTGTATCACCTCCCATAGAGTATATTTGATTTTATCTATTATTATCCCTTTTCATCCCTCCAAGTGTTAGTAGTAGTAGTGAGATATAGTGATGAATCAAGGGGAACTAACCCCTCATATAAATATCCACCTCAATTTAGGGACACCCACAACCTTGAGGTGGTTCTATTGTGCCACTTGAATGAGGATTGACTTGTCCTCTCCTCATTGGGTTCAAGTTAAAATGACAATAAGAAATTCATAAACATAGGAAGTTCTCACTGTGATGGATATGGCCCAATTGGGATGGAAAGTTTAATAGGTTCATTATATATTTATTTGTATTTAATAATGCTCTTTTGCCTGGAGGCAAAATATTTTATGTTTTTCATCCTATCCATGAGATTGTGAATGAGGTCAAGCTAGGAATTGTATTGAGCGATACCTCCTAAAACATTTTATTTTAAATTTTGATAAGGAGGAAGTGAAGTTGGGAATGGATATGAAAGGGGATATTTGATAGAAGTTGTGATGGTCAGTTAAGATGTAGCTAAATATAATAGGAATACTAGTGGTAGGCATTATGGTTGGGATGGGTTAAGATAAGTACTCATAAGGGGTTGCAATGGAATTTGGTATTGAATAGTTAAAGGGATTTGTTGTCATAACATTTGGCTTAGAGGTATTTTTGTGTGGATGGTTGAGGTTAGGCAGTATGTTGTACATTTGAGTTTATGTATGTTTGGAATGAAGGGAGAGTTATCGGGATGGATACTACTAAATTTTGATGTGTGGAAAAGGGTGGTTGGTTAGTTTTAAGTTGTGGTGTAGTAATGTTTTGAGTTTGATTAATGGTTTTAGTGGATCTAAGAGATACTAATGATGATTGGGTATCTATAGGTTATGTCATTCTATTATTAGAACTTGTTAGTGGTGGTGGGTTGATAAAAGAGGAAACCATGGCCACTACATACCTCTCATATGTTTCTAGTAGCATGCCATAAAAAAATAGGGATAAATAGGGATTCATATGGATCATGTGGAAAGGTAATGGCTTATGGAGATCATATTGTTATCCAATATATTTTTAAAATCAAGATCACCTTGAGGGTAAAACTAAGGGATACTATCCCTAATGGATTCAGGAGAGGTAGGGGTATTGTAAAATTTTCCATTGAGGAAGATGAATTCAGTGATTTTGTTTGTCTTAGTGACTATTGCAGTAATATAACCATGTAATAAAAAAATAATAAAAATAAAATATATATGTAAAAGCACACAATTTGTTTTTCTTATCTCATTTTAGTGAGGATAAAACACATGCTCTATTTAAATGTACTTAATTATTTTTTTAATTTTCTTATGAAATAATCTTTATAATGTGATTGGGTGTTGGGTTAACAAAGGTCCTAAGAAGTGGTAAGATAAGTTTGGTTTTGGTTTTGTTTAAATCTAGAATCCTTGATTTGTGTGAAGGTACAGTGAGGCCTAAATATATGTTGGTGGAAGTATGTGGCTTGGTATTATGGCCTACCCACTCAATTCACAACCTCACAATAATAAGTATGTTAATCACTTAGCCTTTATACTTCCAACCAATTATTTATACTCAGCCAGAACATCAAGTCAGATTTCCCCTTATCAATGAAATATAAGTGGGTCTACTTGGGTGAGGTTTTTTGGATTATCAATTTTATGATTATCATTATTTGGAAGTGTGTGGAAAAGAGTGTGACTAAAATGGTAAATTAATCCTCCTACTTACACTAGATGTGCTTCTTAAACATGAAGACTTAAGAAACTAATTTATTTCAAAAGGAAAGTAAATTATAATTTTTTTCTTTTTTATTGATTTTGATAATTTAATGAAAACAAATAAAAAGTTTCACTAAATGAAATAAAACACACAAAACTAGAATAAAGAATCAAGAACAATGAGGCCCAAAAAAGGGTCACACTGGGTATGCCAAAATGTCTAAGTAGTTTTTGTTTGTTCTTTTATAAAATAAATTACTAAAAACTTTAATTGAAATGCAAGGTTTTAATGATTACCTATGATTTATAATAAGGCACACCATTTTATCCAATAAACATGGGAAATCTTTTTTTGCAAGGAAGGACTACTTGCACACAAGAGAAAACTTGAAAAGATTGATTAATAAGATATGTTAGTTGGTTTCCTGATACTAGGTTCGTCTTAAAAAGTGGTACACTTCATAATAAGGATGTCAACCCACTTTATAATTATTTAAGAGAATAAAAATAGTAAATTAAATTACAATATGCATGTAATGAAAATAATATGAAATTAAAATAAATTAAATTAATCTACATCCATTCCATGGAGATTAGCAAAACAAGCATGTCAATAAGTTTTAAATGAGTCTTATTCTACTTGTATTACCTATAAATAATTAAAATGGCCTCTATAGTGGGGTCAAATACAATTACTCAGATTCCTAGTTCAAAATCAATGTCACTCTAGTTGGAGAAGAAAGGTTTTCATATTATAGGAAAATCACAAATGTTGATTATGTCATGCATAACTCTAGGCAATTTCATCTATAAGTGAAACTCATATCTTAAGAAATAGATGATTAATATTAATTTAGGGATGCTAAATAGAAATAAGTTTGGATTACAAAAAAGTGAATTTAAATAGATATCGATGTTGATCTAGTGCGTTCAATGCCAATTTTATGAATCAATGTCAATTTTGATAGTATAGATAAAGTTATAAAAATAGGAGCATAAGGATTGGTTTGATTAGATCTAAGATAGCTTAGGATGGTTTAAGGATGATAATAGTGATAAATAATAATTTAAAATAGAATTTAAAAAGATAGAATTGCTTAAAATAACATAATGCACTACTTTCACAATAATGCAAATCTGTAGTAATTGTGAGGTTGATGAGTTGCTTTCTGACCTTTGGATGAATGTTGTGGGGATAACACAGGAGTGTGGTTTTCCAAAAAATGACAAATTATCTATAAAACATTATAAAGAAATTTATTCAGTGTTCTAGTGTAGAATTATGGGTGTAGAGTTATGGTCCTTTGCTTAAGGAAGGCATGTGCTTAAATCAATTTTGATTCAATAGAATCGATGTTGATCATAGGGATCAGTACCTATTCTAGCCTATTCTTACCAAAGTCTCTTGAAATGGTTTCAACCAATATTTTAAATCAGGATTTAAGTTATTGAACATATTTTTGATAGGGAGGGAGTTGTTAGGGGTTAAAATTATTTACTTTTATTATGCTTTTGTAGATTTAGATAGATTTTAATTATAGGTAATTAGTTAAATTAAAATACATAAGTGAAATAGTAATTAGTAAAATTATTTATGTGGGGTAAAATTAAAATAGTAATTAATAAAATTAATTACATGGGGTGAAATAGGGATGAAATGAGAGAGGGGACTTAGGACCTACACTGGCACAAATATTGTTGTGCAACATCTTAGTGCTTACATTTACCCCTTTTTATTGATAAATTTTTAATAACCTATTTCAAGACAAAAACTAAGATATTTCTAATTCCCCAAGTTTATTTGAGGATGTATCCCTCCTCAAACTAGGAGCTAATGAAGGATGATGCGTGGGTAATGGGTTTGAAATGAGGTGGTAATGAATAAGATAGATAACAAATGAGTGCCAAAGCTGCAAGGTTAAAAATGAAGTACAATTTTACACCAACAAGATGTTAGATATCTAATTATAAATTCCCCATGTCAATAAAGTAATGGATCACCACAACTATGAATAAGTGGTATCAATCAAAGATAATCAAATGAACAAAGGCTAGGATTAGATAAATAAATCATTCCATGTGTTTGGGTCATGTGCGTTACATAGAGACAATTATTCTCAATATGAGGTACACTATCAAGATCTATAGGGGATACTCTCCTAAATAAGTGCATGTCTCTCAAAGTTTGTGGGAGCAATAAGGGGTCTATGTCCACTAGTTAGTAATGAAAGGTAATACGTAATGGGATAATTATAATAAAGATAAATTAGGTGGCCTTTGATCAAGACTGGAGGGATGCAAAAAAATTCAAGTAGTGAAAAGAATGAACCAAATGAAAAGGATGTAATGATCTCTATTTTGATATTGTGAAATTCCCTAGATACATTGAGGCATATGTTTGAAATATGGGATTGTTATAGAAAATGTGTTCTTGCTTTTTAGAGCATTGGAACCACTCAAGGAACCAGATTATGACTTGTACTATGAATAATGTTAATATTGTATTATGATAACAAGGATGAGTGGTAATCTTACATTTTGATTGTGAATTAAGAAAGATCTCCTTGGAACAAATTGAAGTAGGTATGTCTTTGCATAATTATTCTTTCATGAAAAGAGCATGCTATAGTTTGATAGATTTGGGATAGTAATTTCCTCATTTATATAAATGTGCACATAATTACTCATATTTTATATTTATGAGTGCAATATAAAGCATTATGAGTGAATATTATTGGTTGTGAAGCATCTAGAATAGATTAAAGTAACCTTGCACATTCTCGATATTATGATTATAAATCAATCAATAGGTGTGTTTGCATATTAAATAATAACTATTGGCTAAATGAAAGTTTAAAAGAGATGATAATCATGTTAAATCATTGTAAACTATGTGGGAGTAAAATGCATTGAATGCTTTGGTTGCATTGAATGCTTTGGTATTGCTACATTCTTTCTCATAATGATAACTTATCAATTTCGATAGCCAAAACTATTAACTACCTTGGGCACTTTTATAGAATTGTGTATCAACATGAAGTAGAAGTAATGATCATGGATGTGCCCTTATCTAAAATGATATACCTATATCTGTCTTTCCATAAACATTATGTCTACACATACAAGTGAGATTTAATTGTAGGTGGTAATATACCTAAATTATCATGTTGGAGTAGATAAGGCCTGATTTCAGTACTATATCACATCTTGGTAGGTAGTGAATACAGGCTATCTGTAAGTATGTCCTCTAAATAGGCACAGGGTACTAGCTACTCAATAATAATTTTTATATAGTGGCAGTGGTGTAGCACCCTCTTATATGTTATTCCCAAAATTAATAGTATCATTTTATGTAGTGAAAGTGGTGTAGTTCCATCCTACATGTCATTCCTAAAAGTAACATATAATTCTTATCATGTTGGTAGTGTATCAAGTACCTCTTATGCGGGTACAATGGAAGGTTGGTTTATATTCCCATGAATATAATGTTGGTAACGTATAAAAGTCCTCTTGTGTAGGGCACAATGTAAATTTGTTTGATCCTCCCATGAATATCATTTGGTAGCATATCAAATTCCTCTTGTGTAAGGCACAATGGAAGGTTTTTTTATACTCTCATGAATATCATGTTGGTAGAGTATCAAAGTAATCTTGTGCAAGTCACAATTTAAGGTTGTTTGATCCTCCCATGAATATCATGTTGGTATCATATCAAATTCTTCTTATGTAGAGCACAATGGAAGGATTTTTAATCCTCCCATGAATGTCATGATGGTACTGGTTGAAGTACTCTTATGAAATTAATAATGGTAGGTTGTTCAAAGATCCCATGATAATTGAATGTAAGTAATAGAGTGATGGTATCATATTTCTATTCCATAACTTTTAGCAAACCTTAATAGGTTATATGAACATACCTACTTATAATATTTTCTTGAGTTATTGCTCCACTCAATTGATCATTTGAGTGATTTATTTTTTTTAATCAGGGGTGAAGATTCCCTCCTTGCATATTAAGTTTGATATGATACCTAGGATGGGAGGCTAAGGCCCTAAGAAAACAATGATATATAAGGGTATGACAATAGGTTGATTAAAACCTTCCATGAATGGAATGTAAATTAATAAGGGAGAGAGTTCAATGTTTTTATTTTTCTACAATAGAATTGGTGTGATGATAGGCATTTTCTTGTGCTCTATTTAATTAGAAGACCCTCTATATTAAAGGGGTCACTAGCTATGGTAACTTAACATTGCCCCGTATGATTCTAATAATATAAATTTAAACTTGGTATGGTTTGATTTCACTCAGAATGGTATTCCCATGGAATGATACCTAATTTATAAGGATGAATTCTATTATGGTTGGCAATGGTCTCTCCTTTCTTATAAGAAATTTTAGATTCAAGGAATGTTTGAACTCTCATTCACATAACAAAGATATTATGAGTCTTAATGGATTGAGATAGATATGTTGAAGTATGATTTAACTCATAATGAATCACATCCTTCATAAATTAATTTTAATTTACACTGCATCCAATGCAATCAGTGAAATATAGTGTGGTAATATAACCTTGAGTAAATCAAAGCTTGGATCTAAAATTGGACCACTTTCACCTCTGAATTATAGGGAGTTGTTGAAAGCAAGTTCAATTTTTTATGATCAAGAATTGAATCATGCTTATGAATTGATAAAATTAAATTTTTGTTATGTTTAAATACCAAAAATAGTCTTGTAGTAAATAATGGGAAATGGAGGGGTAGTTATTCCTTGATTACATAAAGTGATTCTATTCAGATATGCATGCTATATATGTTGTTGTGACACTAGGGTGATGTTGGTATATGAGTAACACTTCATAAAGGTAGTGTATCAAAGTCCTTCCATGTGGGACATAGTGAGAGGTTATTTTATCTTCCCATGAATGTCATAATGGTATCATGGCAAAATCCATTCTATTTTGGGCATAATGGAAGGATTTTTACTCTTTCATGACTATTGTCAAGTAAATTTGTGTGAAGAAGAAATATTTTGAAAATGGAATAATTGCTTACATGCTAAAATTAGAATCCATAATTCATGTTGTAAGTTTGGAGTGGTTATGTTACAACTGATCTCAAGCTAGTAAGTTTCTTAGTACCAAAATATTGATGATCAAGGTTGTATAAACTTAAAAAATAATTAAAAGTGATAAAAAAAGATGACATATAATGTTGTACTCTGGTTTTTAGTTCCTCATGATAGTTGGTCTTGATAAGGGAAACCATCCTTATTAATACAATAGTTTGTCTTGAATTGGAATAAATTTTCATAGTATATGAAAGGGCACAAATAGGCTTAAAATTATTCCTAATAGATTGGGCCACACACACACAGAGATAACTATGTTAGTGAAGTACTGGGTTTTTCCTACATTATTAACAAGGTTATAGTTTAAGGATGAAGATTTTCTTGGTTTCAATCCTAATTAGTGGCTTGGGAATCCTTATAAAGTGAACCAAGTAGTCCTACATCAAGGATAATGCCCTTTTAAGGGAGGGGAAATGTAAGGCCCCTCATGAGAAAATAAGGTGACTATGCTAATTAATTATGATACTCCCATGGTGGTGCTTATTGCAAGGTGAGTGGATAATACATATGGTAATAGTTAGTTAATTAATGATTGAATTATTTCCTTATGTTGTAATGAAAAATTATACATGTATTAGGTATTACATGAATATCACTTCATGACTTTATGAATTTCTTCATAATCTAATTACTTTGTTATAAAATGAATGATCTAGTATGCTACAACTAAAAGATTCAACTAAGAGGATAGTGAATGTTATGGGTGTAATAAGTGTGTAGGAATAGGTCATTTCCAATGAAGACAAAAAGGACTACACCAGGCATTGTTGCATCATGTGTGATCCCACCTCTAACATTATTCTTGTCTTGAACCTTCCCTAATTATAATTGTATGCCATGTATTCCAATTGACCCCTTATTTAGTCTTGGCATGTCTAATTAGATGGTAATCACTATTGGGATGGTTGAACCACATTTGGTTGGTTGTCTTCAATGCATGAGGATAATGTAGACCAACTTCTAGATTTCTTTATTGTGGAATTATAGACTTGTCCATTAATTATCTTTGTCTTGATCCCTACACAAGGACGTTTATTGTCTTAGACTCCACCATAGATGTTTGATATATCCTTCATGCACCATTATGGGCTGATGACATATATTTCCATTAATAAGACATGGGATGGGCATCAAAAGTGGTTGTCCAATCTAAGAGAACAAAAAACACATGTCGTGTTTTGAATGGGTGGAAAAAAGGAGAGAACACCTATTTGAGGAAGGTGGATCACTTAGAAAAGGGTTATGTTATATGAACTTAAAATTTTAGGAGTTTTTAGGGAACCAATGAAAAAGAATAAGGAATAAAAAAATAAGAGAGCTAGGAGAGGGAGAGCCTCAACTAGTAATAACCTACCAAAACGATCCATGGATGGGCATGGATCCTATGGTAGGTATTTTATTAAATGGAATATCTTAATGTCTAAATAAATGAAGTTTGTGTTATTCTATAATCATTATTGTGTTTGAGTGGAGTAAGGCTACTTATATTACTTCTTCTCTCATTTTTTATTTCTCTATGGTTGTGCTTGAGTCACCTCATAGTGTTACTACCCTTTAGTGGTAATTTTGAGTTGATCTATTCCTCAATGATAGTCCTAGTTGTTAACACTTATGCTTGGATTGAGAGAATTTTTTTGCCATGAATTATTTATGATGTTTTGAAAGGTCACATTCTTCATGATAGAGGAAGGTTTAGGTCTCTCATGCTGGACAAGATGGCAGGTTTCCTTAAGCCCTATCATGACTACTTATATAATATATCTTAGTGGTTCTATACCTAATGAGTTATATCATTTTGATCCTTATGTATTCTCTTTTATGCTTCAAATTATTCTTAAAAATGTATATGAGGTTGGTAACCTCTTGACTTAAGAGATGATTGTATTTTCACCTTATGATTAGATATATCCTTGACCCTATGATATCCAGATTATTGTTTGCCTTTATTTAACTTGAACCATGATGTGAGCATGTTTGGAGATAGGAGTCCTGCTCAAGGGTGCCTAGATCATTTTCTTGATGATGTAAAAAGGTTTGGATGTGAGCACACCTTATTTTGGTCAAACTTTCACTTGCATTGAAGAAGATACCATCTTTATCTATTGATGATTCATATTTTTTTAGTTTATAAAATTAGTTACAAGCTAAGGATTAATTGATCTTAGCTAATGTTTCTGTATTTATGTTCAAATTATTGATTGTGAGTTGTGTGTGAGCCACTATCCTATGTATTTCACTAGTTGAATGTTTTACTTCAGAGAACTTATATATAATTTTCTTGTTATATCATATTAATAGGTATCCTTGAGAGGGATCCTTGTTGTAAATGGAATCCTAGTGGATGTTTGTATGTTAATGAATGAGTTAGGCCATGTTAAAGGCCTTAATACATATATTATATCGTAAATTGAACATTTTATGGTTGTTTTGTGCATTTCATTTGAGTTACTTGTTTGGAGTTACTTATTAATAAACTATATGCATATATATAATCAATATTATATGAAAGCATGTTATTTAGGCCACCTATGATTAGACGGTTAGGACATATGTTGTTTTGATTTAATAAATTTAGTTATGACAAGCCATTGATTAGTTAGATTATGCTCAACTAGTATAGATCCAATTGGCTAACCCTTTCTAAGGTTCAATGTAAAAAAGATAAAATATTTAACCACTCTTAGAAAGAGTGTTATTTATAGCCTCATTAGGCCTTAAACATGTATCTCCCTATAAGGAATCTATCAAGCAGTGAGCAACTTCTAAGCATGCATTCCCATTTAAATGAATCGATGAATATGTTTTTCTTGATTAAATATTCTAGATAATAAACCTATGAGATGAGCTTTATGATTTCTCATATATTTTGTTGGATTTTATTTAAAATACTTAGTTTATCCATAAATGAGTGAATTTAAATTAAATGTATGAGTTCATATCAAGAATAATAAAGGCTTAATATGAATTTATAGTCTGAGTATTCACTATTTTGATAAATAAATGCCTTGTGGGAAGGGTTCTGAATTAAAGCATCATATAGGATCTGTACCTTAGACTTTTATTTTATAATGACCAAATTTTATAGAAAGGAAAACAATAATAAATTTGGGCTCATTGGGTAAATTAATTAAAATTTTACAAGGCAATCAGATGGGTCTCATTGTAAAGACCCTTGTATGAATTAGTTATTGATTAATAATGATTTATAAGGCTAATAATGGACTATGTGTCCTTATAGTTTAGAAATCCTTTGTTAAACCTCTTGCCTTTAGTTTATCAAAAATGGTGTTTGAGTCATTTCTATGAAGTTGAACTTTTAGGATTAGACTAGTTGGCTTTAATAATTGAGCATGCTTTATGTGGTTCATATCATAGACTAAACTAATAATAATATTGGTTTGGTGTCAAAGGTTGGTTTAAGCCTCGACTCTCTCTTTTTAAATTGGCCTATAAGGAGGTTAGTTTTATTATTACTGAGTGATCCCCAATATTTGTTTTCTTGTTCTTAGAACTCTACTCACCTTTGATGATTTACCTAAACCAAATAGATTATTATTTTATTTTGGACTTATTAATTTAGACTCAGATATATGCACATTTGATCAAATTCATATTTTAGCTTCAATGTTGTACACAAATATTTTTATGTTAGGTCCTAAGTTGGACAAATTATTCTATGCATAATAATGACATCATCAATGTTTAATTGCATTGGTCATTTTTTATTAAAGTTGTAAGATTTTGCTTAGTTAGTTTTAGGCATTCATCTTAGTCAGGTTATCCTTGTCAACTAGATTTATCCACTTGAATTTTCCTTGAACATCTCAAATATAGTCTTTTTGTGTCTTTTTCCTTAACCAATTCGCCTCCTTGGCCTTTTGTTTTCAATTTTTACTTAGTCATTTTTATGACTTTTGTTTGTGGTTTAGAGGAAGCCATGTGTCATCTTCCTACTAACCTAGGAGTGACATCAACTTATTCTATGGTATGAATGGTGTTAGGCTAGTGAAGGAGCAAGATGTTACCATGTGGAACCATATTAGAAATATGTGATCCTAAAGATGACTATGCTAATATTTTTTACATATAGGTAAGTGGGTGAGTAAGATGTAATAATGTAGCATCATCATAAAAACTCATGGTTTTAGGGAAGATTGTATAGTTTACAAATCCTATAGGATAATAGGATATTGGGATGTTTCCACATGGCATCATCCCAATGACCCATGATCCCATGGAGGATCATGTAGTTTGAAAAGCCTCTAAGTAAGAAAGCTCAATGGATGCTACCACATGACATCATCTTAGTGACATTTTATCTCAAAGATATTTGTACTAGGTTTAAATCTCAAAAGAATTATGTGAGAAGGATTCCACCACATGGAAAAATCCCATTTCTCTATGATTCTAAAGGCATCCATATCGAGAGCAAAGCCTATGGTCTTATGGGCTATCAGGATGTTATCATGTGGCATAATCCTAATGATCCATAGGCCCAAGGAAGTTGTACTATCATATAGAATGGTAGGGTAGAGAGTTAGTTATTCGTCACCATTGAAGATTTTCTCAAAGTCATGTAGAACTACCAAGTGTCATTATTATAAAATCTCAAAGTTGTGGGAGACTAAATTATAGAGGGATAAATGCCCCAATGCTTACATGATCTAGATAATAAGGTATATGCCTCATGGAAGCATCCCATAACTCACATGCCTTGAAGGCTTGTTCTAGGCAATAGACCTGAGCATCATAATTGTAACATGTGTCATGTCCATAGCCCCCAATATCTTAGTCTATTGAAGGCCTGAAGTCACCACGTGTTTCCCTAATGCATTATTAAAAGCCTAGGTTAATTTTGATGCTCATCTCAATGTCATAGATGCATTAATCATTTGAAATGAGATTAGAATATATATAGAGTGTTAGGATGAATAAATTAAGACTGTGGGCTTTTGAAGTAATGCCTTACTTTGTATGAACCTTTTTATAGTACACGATTATTATTGTGATTGGATTACATTCTAGTTTTTATCCATGTTCATTATTGTGTTGCTTATTATAATAATGTATCATTCTCATCTTTTGGAGAGAAAAATGGGCATGATAGATAGATCATGATAATTAAAATACATCTTTGAATAGAAGTTGTCATAAAAAAATGGTTCACTAAGATGTTGGGATATGAATTTGAGATTTTATACAATAAAGGGAAGTATAATGGTATGGATAATTAGATATATATAAAGGATGAGTTCATAGATGAAATGTTGTGCATCATGTCCATATTAAAAGTTGACTTGGTACCTAAGGAAAAGTCATAGTGGGAAAATGATGTTGTTACACTAGATCTTATTAAAAATCTCAAATAAGATATAAGCATGTCGAATAAATTTGTGTGGAATTCGAAGGTTAAATGGTATAAAGATTGTTATATATTTACAAAAAACTAACCCTAATGATTAATTTTCTTATGTAAATTAACTCTTATCTAGTAGCTAGGCACTCAATATTATTTAAAAAATTGTCATATTGTTCACAATTATTTATTTTTGGAAGTATAAAAAGGGAAGTCCAAAAAATTGGGGCATGACGTATGGTATGTAAATATAAAAGGGGAGACTATTAATACCCTAGGTATATTATAACCTCTATCTACTCCTAGTCATAGGTGGCAGGAGGTTTTAATGGATATCATCATGGGGCTACCACAATATAAAGGGTAAAATGTCATCATGGTTATTATGGATAGAATAACAAAACATGTCCATTTTTGTGCACTATCACATATTTTTTTATAAATTAGAATATAAATAACATTTTATTTAACCCTAAAATATAGATATGGGTAATCTAGGGTTAAAGTGGTAGAGATATCCTAGGGAAAAAGGATGGTAGACTATCTCTAAAGTATGAAAATTATTGTTGTAATCTAGATATAACATATATTGAATTTATTATGCTGAGATATTTTAAAATTAGAAATTATAACTATGGTAGATATTTTAATGATAATGAAAACAAGATACTTAGATTGATCTGATGTTAATACAAAGCTAGATCTAGAATAGATAGAAATTAGAATGGATTTGAATTTTTAATTAATCATCTGATTATAGAAATTGTACCTCTCTAAATGTGGACACTTATGTCAACCTAGGATGATTGCATCAATGTTACTATCTAAATCAGACACATGTGTCCATTATATAATACCTACTAAAGTTGGATGTTACCACTTGTATGTATATGGATTCTATGTCACCTTAGCTTTGTTGCATTCATTTTTAAGTGATGTACTATTGCTCTTTGTCAAATAGCAAAACACTAGTTCTTCATCTTCATAGTGGCTATGGGAAAAATGGATTAATGGGCACATGATGTCAATATACCCAAAATACCCTTCTTTTGAGTGATACCTACTTAGACAATAATCTAAAGATGGGCTCAAATTTATGTAGTTATCCCCTATGGGTTGGCTTTTTTATGAATCCTATAATATGTGATAATCAAGTACATTGAGTGACCTATATTATAACTTAGAAAATATGGATCATGGAGTGATAATTTAGTAATTAATATTTTTATATATGTTTTTCATATGATTTATATGGAAATAGGAGAAAATATGGAAACTTTACACACTTAAGTGCTTGATTGAGTGATTTTTTGTTTGTTCTAGGTCTTTTCTAGGTGAGGAATGGATGAGAAATGATATTTTATATATACCAATCCATTTGGATAATATCTCATAGTAAATAAATTTTATATATACCAATCCCTTTGTATAATATCTCACATTAAATCAATTAGGCCAACCATAAGAGTATGTTTCATTTAAAAATTAGATGACTTTAGCGCATTAGAGACTTATGTTGGGATAAGATACTTGTGTTGATATATACATCTAACTGGAATAAAACTGTCTAGGTATTTGGATAATAGGTGTATGTCCAAAACTATAAGATATGTAATATAAGTAGGTTTATAACATTCTACACTATATTCAAGGCCTAGGACATCATAATAACATTGGTTATATTAAGAGATAAGTAATTAGGCACTGAGAGATAGTGTGTTTGAGCCTTTTAGTAGTGGAAAAGGTCTAAAATCTTAATGTACATCCATGATATGTATTTTCCAAGTGTAAAAGACTAGGGGGGTATATAATTCATAAATATTTTCTACATTTATCCCTCTTTAATCTAGTAATGAAATTGCTAGTTTATAGGAAAAAATAATGCATACCTAGGTGTGTATAACACACCTTATCTTTGCTTTAGTCTAACATGAGTGATTTACTTGTGACTAGGCTATAACCAAGAGCATGTTATAGTATATCAAAAGTGCATATAAACTAGAATTTAAATCATTGAAATAATTAAAATTGAAAGAGATCAAGGTTTAAGAGTACACATGTGTATCGATGCAATCATCTTGCCTTTTAGAAATTTGATTTGAAAATATATAATTATGAAATTAGATCTTAGATTAGGAAAAATATAAAAATATATATAAAGAGATAAAGAGATATGGAGGATGGATTCTCCCAACCTTGGAGAACATGTGAGTTCCCACACAGTAGTTGAGATTATCTCAATTTTACAACCCTATCATACTTATAAACTGGTGAGTGTGAGTGAACTAAGTCAAACCACAATATAAAACTACTAAGGTTGGATGATGTAATCAAGTCCCACCTATAAAATTATAAATATTGACTAATTTAATCACCTCATCCATACCAAAAAGTGAATTAACTATTACAATAGATTGGATCAATACATTTGATAAAATTCCAACTTGGTGGGTGATGACATTCATTGAAAGTGTTTAGAATATGAAAATGATTTGATTTTTTAATATTAGGCACACAATTAATATCATACTCACTTTAAATTTGTATAATTTTGAAACTCTATATAAAAATGGTACAATTGCATATAATTCTACCACAAATGTGTATTTGAATCATATAACTATGTATTTTGGCCAATATGAAACTATGTAATTATAAATAACGTGTTCCCAGAACATGCCCCCCACTATAATATTAGTTATTATATTTCCAAAACATTCCCCCATTATAATTTTTTTATGTTAAATAATAAATAAATGTGAAAAACATGTTTCCAAAACATGCCATCACTATAATGTGGTTATGCTAAATATTGAATAAGTGTGGAGAACATATTTCCAAAACATGTCCCTAATTATAATCTAAATTTGTGAAGTAATTTTTATGTCATGCCTATTTTAATTCCCTACTTATATTCTCCCCTTTTAAGGTGATGGTAAGTAACAACTAGTAGTTACCTTACCTCAAAAGGATAAGATAACCATGTAAATTATGATTGTACCATGTAGCATATATAAAGAACATGTCTAGGTAGATATATCATTGAGGAATGTTATAAGTACTCACATTAAGATATAATATGAATGATATAGATAATGGTAATGTCTTTATAGTAATAGTACAATCCAAAAAAGTAATCAAACACACACACAACAACACTCAAAAATAAAACCAAGAGAAAAAGATCCAAGGAAATTACAAATAAGGATCATGTTTGAATTACACATAATTTAATGGAGATGATAGTCAAATGTCCATAAAATCAATAATGAAAAATTAAAATATTAACATATAACAAACAATTACATATTAAAATGTCAAAGATGACAACAAAGTCATGAGGTGTGAAAATAATGGATCATATTCAAATGGTCAAACAAGTAATATAATAGAAAATAAAGACACTCAAGGAAGTCTATGAATGGAAGCATAGGAAACCAACATAAACATGTCACACTAGTCCTTGGATATATTTGCTAGAAAAAAATGTTAAGTACATAGAATATCAAGTACACTATGAAATATATAAGCATGGATAAGGGCATGTGTAAGTACATACATGAACTCAAACATGATAATGTAAAGTGACCATAAAATGATATAACTTACATATATCATGATCATAGAGGTAGATGCACCCAATGTCTAGATGACATGAGTAGAAGAAAGGTCCAACGTCTAAAAGTGCACAAATCATTTATCTATGTATTCCTATATCACACTCAAAATATGCATGAAACATGTGTATTTATAAAATAATGATATTTCATATACTAACATGTAACTAACAACGTATATGCCAAAGATGTAATAGGATATGTAAATAGTGAACATATTTTTGGATTTTTTTGAAATATGCCAATGAAATAACTACCCTATTATCTCATCCAATAGATGATAATATGAAAAAGGTCATAAATGTATAACCTTTATGAACAATATGTGACATATGTGTGCCTAGTATAATTAGGAACAATATCATGGTCTTTTGGTAGGTTTGTATTTAGTATCTTTTCAAAGATGTTTTCTTTCATTGTTAGTAACCATCGTTTCCAAATTTTTACATTATATTTAGGAAAAAATGGACTAATATGTAGCATATTAAATCATGATTATGATCCATGTGTGACATTACACTGAATAGATCCAACACAAAAACATGATTTCATAGCTTTATTCACATGTTCCCTGCCATATCCCATAGATGTAAATAATTTCCACGTACATATATTGAATTCACAAGTTGGATCAACCATATTATTTTGACTTTGATTACCATCTACGTTAGGTTAAATGATTTGATGCTTTGATTAAAATTTTGCAATTGCTTCATATGAAGGAATGTATCTAACATTACCATTTTAAGAACTTTTTATTATTTTTGTTATTATTCCTTTTGTATCATGTTTTTTATTATTGGTGTTTGGACAATATATCTCATTATATTTTATCTATTTTCTTGGAATTTTTTCATTTATGGGCTCTTTTTATTTTGCATTAACAAAATGGATATGCCTCTTTGAATGATTTATATTAGTATTTTTAATATATCTAAAGCCTCGATGTTCATTATTATCAGATATAGAGATAGGACAAGTTATGATTTGGGAATGTTTTCCCAATCATTGACCATGATAAACAAAGTATTTTACATATTTTTTCCCAAAACCATATGGTTTTAAAAGCTGAATATCATGATAGAGAGGTAGATTTAGATGCTTTCCTTTATTATTATATTTGAACCTTTTTGTGATCTATGTTTGATATTGGAAACTGGTTTTTCTCTAATTTTTTCTTTCATATCCACATTTTTTTGGTACTTATGGTTTGGGAGAGTTACTCATATTTCAAGTGGTTTTCTTGGTTGATGTATCATTTTTATGATCAAGACTATCTTTGTGACTTTGTATTTTATTATTTAATGCAAAAAAAAATATGTATGATGCCCATACATTATATGATATACACAATAGTATTTATATATTTGTATAGGATGTATATGAGGTAATTTGATCACATTTTTTATAATCATTTGTCTTAAGACTTCACTTGTAATTTTATTAGTCTTTTAGTCACTTTTTTAATCACTTGTTTTAGGTGTATTCTATTATAGCTTTTCATTCAGATGTGAAACCTTGTTTGGCACAATATTGAAAGATGAGGATGCAAATACATGATTAACAAAACCATGTTTTGTATTGTGTAGGTGTGTAATATGATTTTTCAATAATGTGATCTTTGAATCAAAATTATTTTGACACTCTTTAATTTACTTTCTCATAAGAATGAATTGATATTTTAAGGATTCACAATAAAAAATCCTAGGTACCTCAATTTAAACATGTATACATACAACATCTACCTTACCCCTTGAAAGAGTGATAATATGGATCTGGTTAGAAATATGGTAGATATAACCCTATTTAGGGTTAGGAGGAAGAGGCTCAACATTATTAAAATAAGATTGGTAAATATAAGTTTGAGTTCTATCTCGATTAGGATCATTCTCTGATTTGATTATTTTAAAATGATTAGATTTTGAACCCTTTATAACCTTAATTTATTAAATCATGCATGAAACATAAAAAGTACCAACTACCTTTATGTATTGTATAATGAATTAACTAGGAGATGTATCCATATTAACATGATTTATATGAAAGGAAATATGATTTTTAACTTGTAAAATCTTATTAAATCAGAAATAAAGAATTACAAAACCTTAGATCAAAATCTAGGGTTTTATAGATGAAAGGTTGGGTTCAACAAATGTTTGACCCTAATATATATATATATATATATATATATATATATATATATATATATATATATATATATATATATATATATATAGACACACACACACACACACACACATTAGGGCACAAGGATGGTAGACTATCTCTAAAGTATTCCAATTATTTATGAAATCCATATAGAACATATTCTAAGTTTACTATGATGAGATATGATCAAAATAAAAAGTATAGATATGCTATATATTTAAATTATAATGAACATAAGATACTTATCTAGTTTTGATGCTAATATATATCAAAATCTAGATTAGGTAGAAAGTAGAATGGATCTAGATTCTAGATCAGTCTCATGATTATGTAAATGCTACCTCTATGGTTGTAAACACTTATGTTGACATAAGACAGTTTCATTTATGCTACTATCTAACTCATACATAGATATCTAGTATGGAATACCTACTAAAACTAAATGTGAGCACTTGAATGTTTCTAGGTTATGTGTCATCTTTGCTCTAGTGTATTCAAATCTGGGTCATGGATTATCATTCCTTATTAAATAACAAAACCCTAATTCTTCATCCTCATAGTGCCTTTGGGAAAAATAATATATTTTTAACATGGTATCAAGCCTCCCCAAATACTCATATGTTAATTATCACTTCTTACATAGCCAATACTTTGAAAAGGGCATCAAATTTATGTAGTTTTCCCCTATATGTTGGATTTTATGTGAATCATGTAATGCTTGATAATCAAGTATATAGAGTGACATAGATTATAACATGGAAAATATGTCTCATGGAGTGATACTTTAGTACTTCATACCTATGGATATATTTCCCCTATGATTGATATAAAAATAGGATAAAATAGGGAAGCTTTTCTCACTTGTGTGCTTGATTGAGTGGTTTTTGATATGTTTTAGGTATTTTATAGGTGAGTAATGAATGAGGATTGATATTGTATATATAATAATACCTTTGGAGAATATATTTCATTAAATCCCTTAATATGACCATAAGAATATGTTACATTTGTATATTTAATTATTTTAAGGTACTAGACACCTGTGTTGAGATAAGACACTTATGTCTATGTAGGCATATAATTGGGATGCAAGTGTTTTGGTAGTTAAAGAATAGGTTTAGGTTAAAATTATGTAGAGATGGAAGATAAGGAGGTTTATAACATTCTAAGAAATATAAAATGCCTAGGTCATTGTAATAACATTGGTCAGACTAAAGGATAAGAAATTAGGCATAGAGAGATAGTGTATGAGATACTTTTGATAGTGTGAAAGGTATATAAATTGAAGGTACATCCATGATATGTATTTTCCATGTGTATAAGTCTGAGGTGCCATAAATTTCTTAAATATTGTCTACACATTTATGGATACAATTTAGAAGCTCCATGGGACCCCAAAGATCATGATAAAGGATTGTGATCATATATTTACTAGTAAATTATTATATGTATATTTATTCTCATGTTTTGGTACCCACCTATCCCTTAACCCATCTTATCATGCTCTTTATAATGTGAGATATGAGGTAATCAACAAGTTATTTGAGGGTAATATTCAATGTTTTTCTTTAGATAATTAGGAGACTTGGGTTCAATGGTTGAGAAGAAAAAAAAGGGTGCATAACACTTATTTCCATACCTCATACAAAATTACTCCTATTTTTATCTATGTATGGGCACCATACACCATCCATCACCTCATATTTTAGGGTAAATAAAAAGGTTTGAATAGTAAAATAATACATTTAATACCAGCAGGAGGTACTCTCTAGTCTGAAAGAGAACATGGTAATGTTTTAAAATAGTGTGAAGCATAAAGATAACTAACACCATTGTAAAATACATTTTGAAGTGATTCATATAGAGAGAATGCCAATTCAAATTGCAAGTTTCCTCTACTAAGCCTCTTTCCTTAAAGCCCTCCCAAATCACTTATATAGTTGGTTTGGATAACATAATAATTAAATACAAAATAAACACATTTTCAGATACCTATTAAGGTCATGCATCTCCCTAAAAAATGTTATGGGCTAACTCTTAAGGTAAGTTTGTTAAATTAACAAGATCTTCTAAAAATTATGCCTCAATTAGGTCTCTAAGACTATCAAACTAAGTTTTGGATAAAAAATAGTCCACACATGACAAATATTCAATAAAAGACTTGATTAAGATTTATAACAATAAAATTAATCTTTAGGTGAAATTTTAAGTTTTGGTAAGGTCTCTATGGTACAAAATAGCAAGTTTCCCATAAACCCTGGGCAAGGTTCTACATAGACCTGAGAAGCTTTAATTTGATCTTTTCAAACTCAAAATGATGTTTCAAAGAATAAAAACAATAAAAAAAGGTAAATACCAACATGTATCCAATATATTAATTGAAATAACATTCAATTATTTTGGAAATAAACTCCAAAATCCCAAAAACTAACCTGCACTGTACACAAAATTGTAGGGTACAGGACTATATGCTCAAATTTTAGGATTTGAATGAAGCTTTTTTCTCTATATGGAATCTTGAGCATAAAATTTTTTTCCTTAAAATAATATTAACTTTCCAAAATGATTTAAATCTCCAAAATTCTTAAAATAAACTAAAGCAACCCCTTACTCTTCTATGTTCTTGACTGTGCTAAACACATAATTGTCAAGGCCCAATTTTACCATTTTTGTTAGGTTGTGGAGCTAAAAGCTTCAACTTGTTGCAGACATGGAGGAGGTTACTGAGTTCTAGGGATACTGGTGTCGGCAGTGGGACTGACATTGGTTAGATTCAGTGCAGAAGGCAACTGACATCGGTAGGGAGTCGGCCGACGTCAGTCACCTCCAGTCAGACAAGGACCGACGTTGGTCGCCTGTGTGTTCCAGAACTATTCGTTGCACGAATAGTTAGTTTGTTGAACTGATTGTTTGCATGTAAAGGCTATTTTTATTCTTGAGCTACATGTCTATTATTAGTAAACTAAGAGTTTAAGTTATTGTTTAAGTCTGGGATCTATTTATAGACCCATTGGCATGTATTGTAATTATGAGCTGAAAAGGAAGGCAAGGAAGATCCTTCCATTGTAAGATCATTGAGTTGTAGGTTGTTGCAAGCTCATAGGAGATCTACATGTGTAAGTAAGGTCTATTAAATTATAGGTTGCAGGTTCATGGGAGATCTACTTGAAGTACTTTAGAGTGCTTGGTACTGGCAGGGTTATTACTGACTGGTTGGAGAGGTGAACACCAATTCTATGTGTGAGTTATGTGTTGGGACTATTTTTGGTAGGAGAGTGAACTCTTGAAGAAGAATTACTGTATACTTGAGGTGTGGGAAGCCTCTGGAAGGTGGGAGAAGAAGTGGCATCTTCTTTATTGTATTCTTTTCTGAATGAGTATTAATACAAGATTGTGTATTGTCTCTCATATTCTATGCTATGTGTGAATTCTAGTTACTTGTACTTTTGGATATTTCTGCATGTTTAATTTCTTGTATGTGGTAATCATATTATTCTCTTTCTAAGGATCAAGATCCTAACAAGTGGGATCAGAGCAGGTTTGTTTTTTTAGATTCCCCATCAACTGGTATCAGAGCTTTTAGTTGGGTTACTAACAGGTTGGTTCAGATCTGGTTAGTGTTTTTGATTACAAGTTACTCACAGGGGTTTCTATTTTAGTGGGAGTAGAGCAATGGTAGAAGATAGTAAGCTAAGAATGGAGAAGTTTAATGGAAAGAACTATCAAATATGGATGATGCAGATTGAATATTATCTATATCAAAAAGATTTGTACTTACTGTTGGGTGGGGTTGATTGCAAGCCCCGAGATATGAAGGATGAAGAATGGGAGGTTCTTGATCGGAAGGCTCTGGGAAATATAAGGTTGAGTCTTGCATGGTCTATGATTTCCAACTTATCACAGGCTAAGACAACGGTAGAGTTGATGGAATCTTTGGCAAATTTATATGAAAAACCATCAGCTTCGAATAAGGTATTTCTTATGAAGCAATTATTTAATTTGCAAATGTTTGAAGGTGGATCTGTTCATAGTCATCTTAGTGATTTCCATGGTTTGGTAAACCAGTTAAATTCAGTCAATATTATTTTTGATGATGAAATTAAGGCTCTCTTAATCTTATGCTCATTACCTGAAAGTTGGGAGAGTTTGGTAATGGCAGTTAGTAATACTGTGTTTGCTTCTAAAATCTTAAAAGTGGATGATGTTGTGAGTGTAATATTGAATGAAGATATACACAATAAAAGCACAGGTGAATCATCAGGGAATGCTTTGAGTTTTGAAAGCAGGGGAAGGCAAAGAGAGAAGATCGAGCATGGGAGATCAAGGAGATCCAAGTCCAGGTATGGCAAAATAACTTGCTGGAAATGTGGAAAGCAAGGGCACTTAAAGAGAGATTATAGGTTGGATGAAGATCAGCATGAAGGACATGAAGAAGCAGGTATTATAGGTATTATTGCAAGTGTTGTTACACAAGATACTCTGGTATGTTCCTTGGATAAATTAGAATCTTGGGTTTTAGATTCTGGTGCCTCTTTTCATGCATCCCCAAATAGGGAATTTTTTCATGAGTATGTCTAGGGAGACTTTGGAGAAATTTATTTAGGGGATGGTAAGCCTTGTCAGATGGTTGGTAAAGGGAAAGTGAAGCTGAAATTGCAGACAGGCAACACATGGGTGTTGAAGGAGGTCATGCATGTCCCAGTCCTGGAGCAGAATTTGATTTCGGTTGGAAAGTTGGGTGATGAGGGTTGCATAGTAACTCTCACAATAGACTCTTGGAAGGTTACCAAGGGTGCACTTGTTATATCAAGAGGTAAGAAAGTAGGTATGCTTTATATATCTACTTGTATTACTGATTCTCTTTCTAGGTTATCTACTTTAGCTGTAGATTCAAAGATGTGGCTTAATAGGCTTGGTCACATAAATAAGAAGGAGATGCATGTTCTTGAGTCAAAGGGTATGCTTTTGGATGTGAAAAGCATAAATCAAGATTTATGTATGCAGAAGAAGAAAGTGACATTTCTTGAGAGATCCGATGTTAGTGACAAGAACAGGAAAGCCTTGGTTTTCAAGGAGAAGGTGATGGATAGAGTTCAGTTCAAGGGGCTAAAGAATTTTGAGTAGAGCAAGGTTGATTTGGATAGGGTTTTAATCTAAAAGGAGCTCATGGGAAAAGGTTATCGATCACAAGTAAAACACACAGACCGATGTCGATTAGAAAATTGACGTCAGCATCCAGACAGGGACTGACATCGGCTATGTGTAGCCTAATGTCAGTGACTCAAGATAGATAAACACTGGCGTCAGTTAGGGGGAACCGACGTCGACAGTGAGGCAGTCACATGGAACTGACATTGGTCAGGTGCAGACTGAGATGTGATTGGCATCAGTCACTGAGACAGATTTTGGGTGGACAGCAAGCTGTCAAGGAGTCTCAAGCACCCATATGGAGGACTTAAAGGGTAAGTAAGCCTCAAATTCATCATTTCCCTTCTTTACACTACTTGTTACTCACTGATGGTAAAGAACTAGGAAGTTGTTAAAGAAGTAGAGCAGGTAGATCCAGGAAATAGTGGGAGCTTGGCATGGATGAGGATATGATTCCTTGGAGGAGAACCAAACAAGAGTTTTTGGTGGAGTTGTTGGCTAGAAGAAAGCACTAAGAGACGAATGGATGTTCAGGATGAAGAAGAGCGGGAATGGATACGTGAGATGGAAGGCTAGGATATATGGTCTTGAGTAAGCTACAGGACAATGGAGGTTTGATCATTGTGTTTCTCTTTACCAGGTTGGATAATATTAGCTACATTATCATGTTACTATATGTTGTGCTTGTATCAGGGTTACAAATATAGGGAGTTACTGAACTAAAGGTAAAGCTAGTTCAGAGGAATGTCATGAGAAATCTAGGAGCAACAAGATTCTTTGGCATGAGTGTGTTTTAGGGACATGGAAGGTCACAGGTGACCTTGTTTCAGGATGATTGTGTGAGACCGGTTAGCACACCGTTGGTTGGATAGTTCTATGAACAGTGTCTCGATTCACATGATGAGGTTAAGTGCATGGTATGTACTAGACCTGAGTTTTCCCAAGCAGTGGGAGCTATCAAAAAGTTTGGAGCCAATCTAGGAAAGAAGCACTGGAGGGAAATTCAGTGGAGTCTCAAGTATCTGAGAGGGACCAGCAGCAGGTTGACATGCTATGTAGGGTCAAGTTCTTTTCTACATGGTTTGTAGATGCAGATGTGGCAGGTGATTTGGATGATAGGAGGTGCACTATAGGATTTGTGGTGGTTGGTCTTCAAGAGTGATCTTGAAGAGGGATACAAAGCTAAGGAAACAAACTAGATGATGTACAGGTACAGGTACAGGTACAGTTGTAGCTATTTATCTCCAAGTGGGAGATTGTTAGGTTGTGGAGCTAAAAGCTTCAACTTGTTGTAGACATGGAGGAGGTTGCTGAGTTCTAGGGATACCAGCATTGGCAGTGGGACCGACGTCAGTCAGATTTAGTGCAGAAGGCAACCGACATCGGTAGGGAGTCAGTTGATGTCGGTCACCTCCAGTCAGACAGGGACCGACGTCGGTCACCTGTGTGTTCCAGAACTATTCGTTGCATGAATAGTTAGTTTGTTAAATTGATTGTTTACATGTAAATTCTATTTTGAGTCTTGATCTACATGTCTATTATTAGTAAACTAAGAGTCTAAGTTATTGTTTAAGTCTGGGATCTATTTATAGACCCATTGGCATGTATTGTAATTATGAGCTAAAAAGGAAGGCAAGGAAGATCCTTCCATTCCAAGATCATTGAGTTGTAGGTTGTTGCAAGCTCATAGGAGATCTACATGTGTAAGTAAGGTCTATTGAATTGTAGGTTTCAGGTTCATGGGAGATCTACTTGAAGTACTTTAGAGTGCTTGGTACTAGCAGGGTTATTACTGACTGGTTGGAGAGGTGAACACCAATTCTATGTGTGAGTTGTGTGTTGGGACCATTTTTGGTAGGAGAGTGAACTCTTGAAGAATAATTACTATACACTTGAGGTGTGGGAAGCCTCTAGAAGGTGGGAGAAGAAGTGGCATTTTCTTTATTGTATTCTTTTCTGAATGAGTATTAATACAAGATTGTGTATTGTCTCTCATGTTCTGTGCTATGTGTGAATTCTAGTTACTTGTACTTCTGGATATTTTTTCATGTTTAATTGCTTGTATGTGGTAATCATATTGTGCTCTTTCTGAGGAGAAAGATCCTAACAAGTGGGATCAGAGCAGGTTTGTTGTTCTGGATTCCCCATCAACTTTTTTACTTGTAGATTAATGATAGTACTCAAAATATAACAAAAAATAAATGGTATATATATATATATATATATATATATATATATATAAAATTGGGAATATGATTTTCATTGATGTCAAAAGGATTGGGTAGAATTGATGGAGAGAAGAGCATGTTTCATAGTTACACTATGCAAAGTTGTCATGCTTTTACAAAGACCATTTATGGATGTTTAAAGTCAAATAGATAGAATATACATTATGGTTTTTTCATGTACATTCCAAAAATATGGTCCATATGTTTAGAATATAAGGAATGAGCTTAGAATTGATTTATTTATCTCTCAAATAGATAGGGTTTCTCATTAAAACCCTAAGGTCTTAGCCATGGTATCAATAAGAAAAATTATATTTTAATGTTGACTTGGTATAATTAGGAATCGATATCTTAAGTTATAACTTAATCCTTCTCATCATTAAGAAACTAGCCCCTCAACATAACAATTATCATCTCTGATTAATGATCAAAGGTATTAATATTTCCTAAGTGTTAAACTTTAAATTATGTCCTATCTTGATCAATACCCTATGCTTCATCATACATATATGATCCAACTAAGCAAAGCAAATTCAAATTATCAAAATGAGCTCTGAGTGAATGTATAAGTGACGAGTGTCACATTCACTAAGCTTGTCAAACATAAACCTAATGAGAGTAATCTTGTCAGATTTAATGATTGATCTAGTTGGAATATCATACAACTTACACTTAATCAAACATTAGAGATATAATGGAGTGTGATGAATTCAAAGTGTCAAAGGTCCCTATAAGTGAACATGTTAATGCCAAGTGCCACAAGCACATGAGTCTATCAGATAGAGGACCAATACGAGGATGACAAATGCATCACTAGTAGGAAATGATAGCTATGTATAAAAGGCATACCTTAAGCCAAGTTTCATATTCTCAAGGGTTAAATAGATATAAAGAACAAGCTTGTCAGAAGATCTTATGATGCATGGGTGCTCATGTAAAGGAGATCTAATGGAGTAAAAGGACTCAAATTCTATAAAGTGATCAAGGTTTATAAACATAATGGTAAGATAAAGACTGAGCAAGTCTAAGAAGATTGATGAAGCTTAAGCATTTAAATTACACAAGAGGTAGAGAGATGAGGTCAAAGATTCAAAATTTTATGGCCAAGTCAAGGTACAATTCATGCAAGTTTAAATATCCAATAACATGCAAAAGCTTGGGTGAGAAATATCCAATAGAGTGAGTGGACTCAGATGGAACAAAGTAATCGATGTTTATCAACATACTGATGAGTTAAAGACCAAGCATGTTCAAGAAGATAAATGGAGTGAAAACAATCCAAAGATATAAGATGAAGCAAGATGGGATAAAGATCTCGATGTTTAATGTCTTGATAGAGATAAAGAATGTGCATCTTTGGACATCTAATAACACATGGGAGATAGGATCTGGAGATTGATAGAGAAATTTTAAAGAAGGGAGAATTAAACTTTATCAACATATAAATATTTTATGGAGTGAGAAATCTTGGTGATGGCATGAAGAAATAAATCAAAGGCTAGTATTTAAAATGTCTAAATTTCAATGGTTAAGTGGAGAAACATACATGAACATGTGAGTAAGCCATGAATCAAGGCATAGATAATGAGATTGATTGATCCCACCAATCAAATCTACATTGAAGAGAATATACACTTAAAATTGAGTCTAATAGATTCTAAATATAGTACATATATCAATAATTACAACATGATGCATGAAATCGAGACATGAGAAACTTATAGTTCAAGTAATAATGAACTAGAGTCTAGAATTGGTGTGATGTGTTCAATTTTGAGTGTGAACACATAAAAGATATGGAAACCTAGATAATTTGTTCATATATATGATATCTAGGAAAAATAAAATGTTTTTGGAGCTATTAAAATTATATCAAATAGAAAATATAGTGACATAGAGGAGCAGAGTGAGAGACAGCTGAAGTATGTTGAATAGAGAGATATCTAGACACAAGACTGAAGGAATAGAGAGGATCTAAGAGGAATAACGACACATAAATATAAGTTTCAAATAATGAGAAGTTATAAATTAGACTTGTAATAGAGAGAATAGATTTTGATACATTTATGAATCAATGTTGTAATCTAGAGTTGTAGCTCCATAGATCTGATTGGTTGGTGCCATCAAACAAGCTGAGTTGGTGCTTATTTAGGGAGTTAGTGCTTCCTTAGAGTTTTTTATCTTAAATTATAATATTGGTGTCCTTAAATGTAACCACTGAGGTTTTTCCAAGTGAGGCATTGACTATGAGGCTGGATTAGAATAGTAGATTCTAGAAACTATTCTACCAGTGGTTTTTGCTTTTGGGTTTTCCGTGTATAAGTATGGTGTCATGTATATTTGTGTTTGTATATTATATTTTAATTTATATTTTAATTTTCATATGCTTTTGATTTTTATTTAAAAGGATTAAAGTACTCATTATAGTTGATATATTGATTCACCCGCTCTTAGTATCTAGCTATGTTCCAACGATTAATATCATATCCTAGGGTTCTTTTGAGAGAATATTAATCAGCTCAGGTAGATCTTGGAATATTTAACATAATGGTTATTCAATAATTATCTTCATAAAACAAGGCACATCTCTTTGATAGATCTAACTATGCATTTTGAAGCATAAAAATGGAACCATATTTGCCCTCATTAGGTTTTGACATATGGATGTCTGTGGTAAATGGATATACAACCCCTAATACAAATCCTACTTATCAAGTAGCCAAAAATGCATATGAGAGTAATTCTAAGGAAAATAATGCTATTCTTTGTGGGTTTTCAAACTTAGAGTTTGTCAAAGTTATGCACTATCAAAATGCACAAAACATCTGGAACAAGTTGAAGGGAATCCATGAAGGAGATGACAAGATAAATCAAGCCAAGTTAAAAACATACAAAGGTAATTTTGAGATCCTTAAGATGAATTAAGAGGATAATATTTTAGACTACCTCTTCAAGGTAGATGAAATAGTAAATGCAATCAGAGGCCTTGGATAAGAAATGAAAGAGTCAATCATTATCAAGAAGGTTTTAAGATCTTTGACATCAAGATATGATTATAAAATATTTTCAATAGAAGAAGCAATAGATCTAGATAAAATCACTATTTATGAGTTACATGTGACCTTCGTAGCCTATGAGATGAGAATGGGAAAGACAGACACCTTCAAGAGAGAAGCTGCATTCAAAGTAGTCAAGCAATTAAAAGAAGAAACAAATACATCTGAATCTAAGGAGACTGATGAAGAATAAGCTAACTTTTTCAGAAGACTAAAGAGAGGATCTATAAATTACATAGGTATGTTACCATTCAAATTTTTTAACTATGGTAAAGTATGACATTTTTTTTCAAAATGCCCTCATAATAAAAAAGATAACTCTGAGTAAGTAGAGAGTAGGAAAAAGGTGAAACCCTACTATCCTAATAAGAATAACTTCTTAAAGAATAATAAAGGTCTATACATAAAATAATATAGTAACTCATTGGATCATAGTGATAGCTTAGATGATGACCATGATTGTGCCTTTGTGGTTGAGGAAAACGAATCCATGTTCATCGCATTAGGATCAACTTCTATAGAACTAGATCAAGAAGAAGTTGAAGTTGAAGACTCATATGAAGAAGAGGAAGGAGAAGTGGATCTTTAATGTGAATTCATTTGTGCTCTAGATTAGATAGATAAGATGAGAAAAGAGAGATCAAAACAAAAAAATCTTGGATAAAAGAAAATTGAGAAAATGTCTAAAATCCTTGAGAAATCTGATTAGATGGTAGTGAGTTTAAAGACACGAGTTGAGGAGGCTAAGAGAATAGAAGATGTAGTCAAACTTGAACTAAAATCTAAATCTGATTATTGTATGAAGTTAGAGGTAAAAATAATGGCTTTGAGTAAAGAGCTTGAAAAATCCAAAGGTCAACTAGATAAAAGTTTAAAGTTGATAGGAAGATCAAACAATCTTGATGAACTGATCAACTCTCAAAATACCTCAAAAGCAAGATCAGGTCTTGGTTATGAGAAGGTAAAAATTTCCTCAACTAGTACATTTACTAACCTATATGAAAACTTCAAAGTATAAGGATAATTAAGAGCAAATAAAGAGAAATCTTACAAGGACATAAAGATAGACTCAACACAACTATTGTGCAGAAAAGAGAACCTAAAAAGAAGCCTAAAGAAAATAAGAAGACAAAGGTAGATAATTTAGATAAATACACCAAAGTGAGAGACTTGAATAATCCAAAGCTTAGAATAACTCCCCATGCTACACCAAGAAACACTATGACCAAGTATTCATCATCTTTCTATGGTTAATGTTATTATTGTAATTAGTTTGGTCATAGGGCTATTGATTGTAGAGTTGTATCTACAAGGAGAATAAATTTTATAAGTAAAAACTCATTTATTCCTCTATTAGATACAAATTTAATGTGCTATAATTATAATAATTTTTATCACATAGCTAAACATTATAGAACTAACTTTATAAAATCAAAATTGCACAATCTAAAGAAAGGCATGTCACCTAGTGTGATCAAAGGTTCAAAAGTCTCTAATAAAGAGAATAAGAGGACTTATAATAAATCCAATGAAGTGTGGAAAGTGAAAAATCAATCTATGATGACTCAAACTGCACTCCATGCCAAAGAGTAAAATTTATGGGTGATAGACAATGGCTACTCAAAGTATATAACTGGTGACAAGAGTAAGTTGACCAAATTGAGCAAATTTAATGAAGGATTTGTTAGCTTGGGAGACAACACACTATTAAATATCAAAGGTAAAGGAACCTTTAATATAGATGGTAAACTACCTACACATGATGTCCTTTATGTTGAAGGATTGAAGCATAATCTACTAAGTGTCAACCAAATGTGTGGAAATGGATACAAGGTCATATTTGATGCAAAAGGTTCCAATTTAAAAATATATGGAAGAATAGTTGTATAAGGGAAAAGGACTGAAAGCAACCTCTATAATCTTGTTAAAGTAAATGGTAATAGTTGCCTCATAGGAAAGGTTGATGAAAGCTAGTTTTGGCATAAGAGAATGGGTCATGCCAACTTTGATAATCTATTTAAAGTGAGCTCAAATAAATGTGTAAGACACATGCCCAAGATAACCAAACCTATAGATACTACTTGTAAGGAATGTCAACTAGGCAAGCAGACAAGGATCAAATTTTAAATAAAGGAGTATGTAACTACAAATCATTTACAATTAGTTCATACTATTCTTTGTGGTCCTACCAAAATTAATGGATCTAAAGGAGAGTGGTAATTCATGTTATTTGTATATTACTACTCAATAATGACATGGTTAACCTTTTTGAAGGATAAATTTCAAGCCTTTGAGAGATTCAAGATATTTAGAGCCATGGTTGAAAATGAAATTGGAAAAAAAATCAAATGCTTGAGATCTGATAAAGGTGGATAATTCATCTCAAATGAATTCATAGAGTATTGTGAGAAGCATGGGATCAAAAGTCACTACTCTATATCAAGGACTCCACAAAAAATAGAGTTGTCAAGAGAAAGAATATAATAATCAAGGAAATGGTTAGAACAATGCTAAAGGAGGCCAAGTTACCAAATGGATATTGGAGAAAAGCATTCCAAACAATATTATACATCTTGGATAGAGTTAAACGTAGGGTAAATAGTGACAAAACTCCCTATGAGATATGGTATGGAAAGCCTACCTCTGTTAAGTACTTTAGAGTGTTTGGAAGCAAATGCTACATAAGAAGAAAGGAGGACAAACTGGGAAGCTCTAAATCAAGATGTGATGAAGGAATATTTCTTAATTATTCAACTCAAATCAAATCCTATGTATGTTATAATAATAGGTTACACAAGATAGTGGAGAGCATAAATATCAAGGTTTAATAAGGCATAAAACATGTTAAACCTAACAAGTAAATTGGTAATGAAGAGATATATCTTGAAGAATAAGTAGATAGTGAAGAGGTTGAGAAAAAGAATGCAAAGTCACCTCCAAGATCTGTTTAAAAGGATCATCGTAAAGATCAGATAATTGGTAATAAGAATGAAGGAGTTCAGATAAGTAGAAGAGGTGTAATGAATAAGGAACAAGTAAATTTTGCTATAATGTCTGAAATTAAGCCTAAGAGATATGTTGAAGCTAGCAAGGATGAGAATTGGCTGAAAGCCATGGAAAAAGAACTGATTCAAAAAAAAAAAAAAACTTGGTAATTAGTTCCAAGACCCTCAAAAAAGAATGTGATAGGAACAAAATGGGTTTATAGAAACAAGCTCAATGAGGATGGAGTTGTTATAAGAAATAAATAAATATTGGTATGCAATGGATATGCACAAGTAGAAGGCATAGACTTTGAGGAAACATTTTCTCTAGTTTCTAGATTGGAATCTATAAGAATATTTCTATCATTCTTTGTTTACGATAAGATCAAAGTCTATCAAATGGATGTAAAGTCTACTTTCTTGAATGGGAACCTAGAAGAGGAAATCTATATTGAAAAACCATAAGGTTTTCAATTGTCAAGTGAAGAAGATTATGTGTGTAGACTGAAGAAAGAACTGTATGATCTAAAATAGGCACCTAGAGCATGTTATTAAAGATTGGACCAATCCCTGAAACAACAAGGTTTCAACAAAGGATGTGTAGATAATAATCTATGTTTTAAATAAGAAGGTGAGCATATGTTGATTTTTGTTGTTTATGTAGATGACATCATATTTGGTGGTAGTAATAAGAAAATGTACAAAGACTTTACTACACAAATTCAAAGAGAATTTGAGATGTCTATTCTTGGAAAACTCTCCTTCTTCCTTGGTCTACAAATAGCACAATCTGATGAAGGGATATTCATATCCCAAACCAAGTATGCAAAAGAGATGCTCAAAAAATTTAGAATGGAAGATATCAAACTAGTTAATACTCCCATGATAACTAAATGCAAGTTGAGCAAAGAGGATGAGTCCCTTAGTGAAAATTAGACTATGTATAGATCAATGATAGGTAGCTTATTATACCTAACTATATCTAGACTAGATATTATGCAAGAAGTGTTCCTAGTTACTAGATTTTAGGTTTCTCCTAAAGAGTTACATGTCAATGTAGTGAAAAGAATATTTAGATCCATCAAGAGCACAATTGACTATGGATTTTGGTACCCTACAAGTGAATATTTCAATTTGAAAACATATATAGATGTTGATTGGTTAAGAAGTGTGGATACTAAAAGAAGCACTAGTGGTGCATTTTTCCTTAGAAATAGACTTGTTCTATGGCTGAGCAAAAATCAAGAGTTAGTTACTCTTTATACAGCATAAGCAGAATATTTAGCACCAGTGGCATGTTGCACTCAAGTCTTATGGATAAAGACAACACTCAAGGACATCAAGGTTAATTACACAACACCTATTTTTATTCTTTGTGATAATTCAAGTGTTATAAATATAATAAAGAAATATAGTGATACATTCAAAAACTAAACACATATTGATCAAGTATCATTTCTTAATATAAATGGTTGTATATCAAGAGGTCATAATAGAATATGTGCCAAATAAGGACCAGATTGTAGACATATTCACCAAACCTCTTCCAAAAGAACAATTTGAATATATGAGATGGAAGATGGGAGTAGTGGCTCCTACACCACATCTCTAAATTACTAGTGATGGAGCATGAGTCTAGGGGGGTCTCATGGAAGCTTTATTAATCCCTAGAAGAAGAGAAAAAATTCAACCTGGGTATGTATACTTATAAAAATTACTAATGAGTTGATAGTTCCAGTTTCTTGGCCAAACTCTTTTATCTGATAAAGGGGGAGAACACTTTGAAAAAATAGTAAGGAGTCCCTTTGCCATTGATGTCAAAAGGGGAGAAAAATGGAAATGCTCTTTGTAAAAGTCTAGAAAAAAAGTGTAAATGCTCTCTTTAAAAGTTTGGAAGAGTAGAGAATGTGTCCAAGATGATTTTTAAGCAAATATACCATTACCTAAGGGAGAGTAAGTTTGGTATGAACAGCTTCAGTTCATACTCATCAAAAGATAATGCAAGTAATGATAGAGAAGGATCAAATTATTAGAAGATTAGAACATTAAGTGTGCATCAGAGCATTTAGTTTTCCATCAATGCCAAAGGAGGAGATTATTATAAATGTGATTGCCATTGATGCCAAAAGGAACACTATAGATGTCATTGATGTCAAAAGTATTAGGTAGAATTGATGGAGAGAATAGCATGTTTCATAGTTATACTATGTAAATTTGTCATGATTTTATAGATAACATTTATGGATGTTTAAAGTTAAATAGATAGAAGATCCATTATGGGTTTTTCATGTACATTCTATAAATATGGTCAATAGGTTTAGAGGAGAAGGAATGATCTTTGAATTTATTTATTTAGCTCTTAGACTAGATAGGGTTTCTCAGTAAAACCCTAAGGGCTTAGTCATGGCATTAACACGTAAATTTCTATTTTAATGTTTACTTGGTATAGCTAAGAAATGTTATCTTAAGTAATAACTTAAGCCTTTGTCATCGTTAATAAATTGAACCCTTGACCTAAAAATTGCCAACTATGAGAAATGATCAAAGGAATTAATATTTCCTAAGTATTAGACTTTATATTATGTCATATTTTGATCAATGGCCCACACTTCATCATATGTAGATGATCTAATGAAGTGAAGCAAAGTCAGATTTTTAAAAGGAGCTCTGAGTGAGGGCACAAGTGACAAGTGTCACATTCATGGATCTTGTTAGATAGAGACCCAATGAGCATAAGCTTATTATAGTTAATGATTGAGCTAGTTGGGAGATCAAATTAATCACACTTAATCAAACATTAGAGATCTAATGGAGCACAATGAAGTCAAAGTGTCAAAGGTCCCTATGATTGAATGTGTTAATTCCAAGTGGCACAATCACATAAGTCTATTAGATATAGGAGTAATGTAAGGATGCTAAATGTCTTAATAGAGGTAATTGATAGCTATATATAAAAGGCACGTGCTTAATCTAATTGTCATATTCTCAAGGGTTGGATAGATATAAAGAATAAGATTGTCAAAAGATATAATGGTACACAAGTGCTCATGAAAAGGATATCCAATGGAGTGAAAGGAATCAAATGCTATAAAGTACTTAAGGTTTATAAACATAGTGGTAGGATAAATACTTAGCAAGTTTGAGAAAATTGATTGAGTGCAAGTATTCCAAACATGCAGGAGGTAGTGAGATGAGGTTAAAGTGTTGAAGTCTGATGACCAAGTCAAGGTATAGTTCATGCAAGTTAAAATATCCAATGCCATGTGGAATCTTGGATGAGAAAGATTTAATGGAGTGAGTGGACTTGGATGGAATAAAGTGATCGATGTTTATCAACATAGTGATGAGTTAAAGACAAAGCATGTTTGGGAAGATCAATGAAGAGAAATCCATTCAAATATATAGGATGTAGTGAGATGGGATAAAGAGATCAACATTTTACTTCTTGATAGAGATTAAAAAATGTGCATATTTGGATATCTAACAACACACGAGATATAGGATCTGGAGATCGATGGATGCATTTTAAAGAATGGAACATTAAATTTCAAAAACATATAGAGATCTGATAGAGACAGATAACTTGGTGATGATACGAAGAAAGAAATCAAAGGCTAGTATTTAAAATGTTTAAATTCCAATGGTCAAGTGGAGAAACATGCAAAACATGTGAGTAAGCCATGAATCATGACATAGACAATAAGATTGATCGATCCAACCGATCAAATATAAATTAAATATCATATTCATCAAAACTTGAGTCTAAAAAATGATAAAGATAGTAAAGAGACCTACAATTATGGCATGATGCATGGAATTGAGATGCATGAAACTTACAGTTCAAGTAATAATGAACTAGATTCCATAATTGGCATGATGTGTTAAAGTTTCAGTGTGAACACATAGAAGATATGTAACCCTAGATCATTTGTTTATATATATGATATCTAAGACAATGGAAATGTTTCTAGAGCTATTATAATTATGTGAAATAGAAAATATTGTGACATAGAGAGAGAGAGAGAGAGAGAGAGAGAGAGAGAGAGAGAGATCCAAACATAGGACCAAAGTAATAGAGAGGATCAGAGAGGAAGAAAGGCACATAAAGATAATTTGAATTGAATGATCAATTACATAGATTATAATTGTAATAGAGAGAATAAAGTTTGATTCATTTATGAATCAATGTTGTAATCTAGAGTTATATCTTCATATATCTTATTGGTTGGTGCCATAAAACAAGCTAAGTTGGTTATCAATTAGGGAGTTGGTGCTTCCTTAGAGTTCATGATCTTAAAGTATGGGATTGGTGTCCCTAAATGTAACCAGTGAGGTTTTTCCAAGTAAGTCATTGACTGTGAGGCTGGATTAAAATAGTACATTCTAGCAGCTATTCTTATTGTGGTTTTTGCTTTTGGGTTTTCCACTTATAAATCTAGTGTCATGTGTATTTTTGTGTGTATATGATATATACATTTATATTTTAATTTTTATATGCTTGAGGTTGCTTTAAAAGGACTAATTTTAGCTAATATAATGATTCACCCCCTCCCTCTCATTATATAACTATGTTCATATATATATATATATATATATATATATATATATATATATTCACACTTATAAAGAGTCTCAAATTAAGTCATAATATTCTCCAAAATCTTTCTCCATTTAGTGATATTCTTGATCTTACATAGGCATGCACACGAATTTAAAACAAACAGTCTTCTTACAAATTTTGATCTTCTTCTTGGCTTTATTGAATCAATCCACCTTCTTGTATATTCAAATTAATTCATAATAAAATTATCTCATGTTTTTAAGTTCCTATAATGTCTTCAACTAAATCTTAATTTCCCAACATATGTTCATGCTTGAGAAACTACCTTCTTGGGTGTTACATAAGCTTATAACATGAAAAACATGAACACATAGGTGTAAAAAAAAACTAAATATAATCCTAAAACCTAATATACCCCTAAAAAAACCAAAATCCAACACTAGCTCCTATAAAAAATCATTAATTCTACCATAGGAACAGTGTAAGAATTTCAAATTTTTGAATTGGTAGTTTTGGCAGGAAAGTGACACAAGAGCTCTATTAGAAATTTTATTCACACTTGAGACCTATAAATGACTCCATAAGGATATTTAAGACTAAAACGACCACTAAAGTCTTAAAAAATATAATAAAAATCCAAATTTGATCAAAAATGGTGATTCTCCTACATCATACTCCTTAGGAACAAGAAATGGACTCATGAACTCCTATTCATGAGGTCTCCAAATGTACCTCCATGTTTGATATTTTAATCTAACTGGCATCCTCTATAGGATGATATTTCCACTTCACTAAGTATGGTAAATAATATTTACCTCTTGTTCTCTTTACAAACTTCTTATCCAAGATGAGTTCAAGTTATTCTTGCTTTGTTTGTGGTAGCTAATCTGCCCACTCTTGGATTATTGTGTCTTCATTCCTAGATGGTTGATCATGATTATCTCCTTCTTCATATGGATAAACATATGCAACATTGAATATCATAGATATCCCTATACCACTAGGAAACTCTACCTCATAGGCATTATTGGATAAATTTCCTTATGACCTTGCATGGGCAAATCTTCTTCATATTTTATACTCATCCTTTGGAAGCCTTTTCTTCCTCAAATGAGCTAACACCATGTCTCTAATCTAAAAACTGAATTCTCTCCTCTTTATATCTGCATGTTGATTATTTATCCAGACACAACTCTATTTTTTTTTTCACTTGCTCATGTACCCCTTGCATTGTAATGGCAAACTCTTATCCCTTAATACTTATTTTCTCCATATTTCTTAGATATCTCAATGCAAAGATTACCCTTGGGTGCATACCATACACCACTTAAAATGAAATCTTTCTTATGATTTTATTGGGTGAGCCATTATAATCAAAGTCTTCTTTTGGAAATACTAAGTCCCATTGTTTAGGACTATCCTTTGTCAAACATCCTAGAAAGTTCCAAAATTTCTAGGCTACATCAGTTTAGCCATCTATATGAGGGTGGTAAGTTGAGCCAAAGTTAAATTTTTTTCCTATATTCTTCCACAAGGTTGTCCAAAAGTTCCATACAAAATTTGTCTCTATTTTGAATAATTTTCAATGGTATTCCATGTATTCTAACCACCTCCTTGAAGAAAAAATTAGCCACATGAATAACATCATTTGTTGTCTTGTAAGGTAGGAAATGAGCCATCTTTCAAAATATTACACAACAACAAAAATAGAGGCATGCCCTCTTTTAGTGATTGTCAACCCCATGACAAAGTCTATGATAATATACTCCAAAGGTATATTTATTATTGGTAAGGGATGATAAAGGGCTACATTAGTGCACTTTCCCTTTATATATTAAAAATGTTGCACCTTTCTGCAAACTTCCTTAGATATGTTTTCATTATAGGATAATGATAGTGACTACTAAGCTAAGATAAGGTCTTGTCCATACCAAATTGACTTGATAAACTTCCACAATTCTTATCCTTGATCAAATTATCTCTCATAGAACTCTTTTTCACATAAATCTAAACTCCCTTGAATAAAAAAACATTATTAATCATGTACTCCATCCAAGTCTCTTTATTTCTTGTAGTTATATGCTTCCAATCCTCATATGCATCTTAAAAGTATAAATTAGTTCTATGTATCTTATTAAGTGAATCTATTACTCAACTCTCAAGATTAATTTAACTTATAAGCAAAGTTATCCTATTTAAAGCATTTGCTACCTTGTTTTTTCACCTTTCTTGTGTTTTATGACAAATGTGAACTTTTGCAAGTACTCCACCCACTTCAAATGTCTTTCACTGAGATTAAGATGACAAGTTATGAACTAAAATTCATGATTATTTATTGATATGACAAGATATTTTGGCATTAGATAATGTCTTCACTTCCTCAAGGCTTGAACCACAACATAGAACTCTAGATCATAAGTTGAGTACTTTTTCTTAGCCTGATTTAACTTCTCACTAAAGTATGCTACAGTTCTACCCTATTACCTTAGTAAAAATCCAATAAAAACCCCACTTTAAAAATCTTGTTAAAATAAAAAAGTGCCAACATAAGATGCCCTATTATTATTTTCCTCAAAAATAAAAAAATTATCTTAGCTATATCAGTCCATAAAAATCTATTTTTATCCCATATTATATTTTCAACAATGGGTGCACAAATCCCACTAATTTTTTTTATAAACTTCATATAAAATCTAGCTAAGCCATGGAAGTTTCTTACCTCATAGGCTATCTTATAAGATGTCCATCAATGATGGATTTCACCTTGTATTTATCCATCTTCAAAACACATTGAGAGATCTCAAAACCAATATAAACAAGCTATATCTTCATGAACAAACATTTCTTAAGGTTAATCAAAAACCTCTCCTCTTGCAACCTTTACATTACCATTATTAAATGTTGAATATGTTACGCATTTGTAGGGCTATAAATCAATATGTCGTCAAGATAAAAATAAAAAAATAACAAATGAAAGGTTTTAATAATTCATTAATGAGTCTCATGAATCTACTTGGGGTATTAGTGAGATGAAATGGAATGGAAAACCACTTATACAACCCTTAATGTGTCTTCAAGGTATTCTTCCATTCATCTCCTTCTATTATCCTTATCTAATGATAACCATTCTTGAGATCCATCTTATAAAAATAGTTAGAACCACTTAAACAATCCATCAAACCTTCAATTCTTGGAAGATGAAACCTATACCTTATGGTTATATTATTTATTGCACTAGAATATATGCATATTCCCCAATCTCCTTCTTTCTTTAGCACTAGTAAAACTAGTACTGCACATGAATAAGACTTTATTTGATCAATCCTTTTGTTTAAAAGGTCTTGTATTTGATTCTTTATTTTTACATTCTCTTGTGGATTCATATTGTAATCAAAGGTTTTAGGCAAAATTGCACCTGATACAAATTCAATGTGATGACTAATGTTCCTAATAGGTGGAAACTCAATGGGTAGTTCATATACCACCATATTAGCATATTCCTCCAAAATATCTTGTACATATTGAGGTAAATCATTCAACTTATTGGTTGTTATAATAGTCCTTGGTCTGATCACAACTCTAAAACCCAACTCTTCCTCTTTCATAGTTTTCAAGAACTCTTTCTCACTCACCATCATAACACTCACATTGGTCCATTATCTATTGTGTTATTCTTTGAGAGGAAATGGTGTATGGTTTATGCCATCATTATCCAATGTGTAAACATTATTTCTTACATCATGAGTAGTCTTTATATCATATTTCCAAGGAATCCCTAGGAGCACATGGTACACATCCATTATTGTTATGTCACATAATACCTTATCCTTGTATCTTCCAATCTAAAAATCTTTCCAACGTTGCTCATTCACAATAACTTGCTACCCTTTTTTAAGCCATGAGACCTTGTATGGGTTTGGATGTGGTATTATCTTTAAGCCAATCTTTCCTACCATCTCTACTGCCACTGGATTATTTGTACCACCTAAATCAATCACCAATTTGCATCACTTACCCTGACACTTGCATGTTGTCTTGAATAGATTATTTATTTGGGTAGGATCCTTCTCCTTGGGTGGTTTTATAATCACTTCATCACCAAATATTCACCAAATTCTATTTATTCAACATGAGATGGATAATCAACATTGTCTTCTTCTACTTTGATTATTTGGTTTCTACTTTAATTTCTAGAACCTCTAGCTTGAATATTCTTTGGGCATTCCCAAAATCTATGACCAGAAAACTTATTAAATTTGAAACATTTACTAGTGCATCCACTTAATCCTCTTCCTTATTATGTGTATCCACCTTTATATCCACCTCTTGAATTAGTTGTATGTTCTTGAGAGGTACTTGGCCCTAAATTTGTTCTTTGTGATGTGCCTCTTCCTCCTTATTGACCTATAAATTTATAACTTCTTCCCTCACCCCTATTTTGTTGAGTTTTTCTTCCATTTAATTTTTCTTCTTCCCTTAAAGCATATTGTTAACACTCCTCATGTGTCCTTGGGATGACTATTTTGAGTTCATCTTGAATATTATACCTTAACCCATTGAGATACATAGTAATATTATCCACATCCTCTTCTACATGACTTGATCTAATGGTCAACTTTTATAATTCCTTAGTATATTCCTTAACACCCATCTCCTTTTGCTTAAAATTCTATAATTTACTGAATACATTATAATGATAATCAATAAACATAAATATTTCCTTAAATTTAGCTAACATCATGTCGTAAGATTTGATCTTGGCTTTGTCATTCTTTTTTTTCATCTTGTCCATAATCCCACCAAAGAGATGCATGTCATTTTAATTTGGCACAAGAAAACTTTACCTTGTTCTCATTTGGTGTATTCTCATAATGAAAATATTTATCCAACTCTATAATATAATCAATGATCTCCTCTCCATCTAGGCTGCCTATATAAGTGGGAAGTTTTGTCTTTGGTTTAGACCCCTATCCCATTATTACTTTCAATAGTCGATCAATCCCTTCTTCCTTTCACTCTACTTATTCTTCCTCTTATGGTTCTAGTGGTTCTTCTTCCCTATCACTGACATCCCCTATTACAACTCCTCTTCTCTGATTGGCCTTTATTACTATCAACCTTGCATTAAAACTCACTCTCAGGGTTATTAACTCCTCCAAGATTGTATCTCTCATATAGATACCTATTCTTCCACCTCCTATTGGGTTCCTCCTAGGTGGAATTATAGATTCTCAACTCAACTAACCAAAAAACAATCAATTCACTCTTTTTTTTAAATATTTTCACCTTCATTTAAGCCTCTTTAAATTATTCAACTTACTCTAATACCAATTTCATGCAGAGGGAGAGAGATTGCCAATTCAAATTGTAAGTTACCTCTACTAAGCCTCTTTCCTTGTAACCCTCCTAAATCTCTTATATAATTTGGTTTGGACAACACACAAGGGTTAAAGGTAAATTAAACATAGTTTTAGATACCCATGAAGGTCATACAACTCCATATAATTTTTTATGGACTAACTCTCAAAGTAAGTGTGTTAACTCAACAAGATCTTCTAAAAATTAGTTCTCTAAGATATTCAACTTGATTATTGGATTAAAAATGGTACACACATAAAAAAAATATTAAAAAAATCACTTGATTTAGTTTTATAACAATATAATAAATATTCAATTGAAATTTGAGGTGTTGGAAAGGTCTCTAACATACAAAACAACAATTTTCCCAAAAACCCTAGGCATGGCTCTACATAGGCTCAAAAGGCTCTAATTTGATCTTTTAAAACTCAAAATGATGTTTAAAAGACTCAAACAAATATAAAAATGTCTATGACAACATGGATACACTATATGAATATAAATAAAACTCAACTATATTAGAAATAAATGTAGAAATCCCAAAAAAATAACTTGGACTGTACATATAATTATAGGGTACAGGACTATGTGCTCAAAAGTTAGGATTTAAATGAAGTTTTTTTCTCTAAATGGAATATTGAGAATTAAAAAAAATATAATTAACCTAATACTACCATTATAACACCATTTCAATCTCCAAAATTCTTGAAATGAACTAAAGAGACACCTTACTCTTCTATATTCTTTATTATGTTAAACACATAATTCTCAAGGCCTGGGATTACCACGTTCATACCTATAAATCAATGATAATACTCAAAATATAAAAATAAATCAACAATATATATAATCACACTTAAAAATATTCTTAAACTAAATCATAATATTCTCAAAAATATTTCTCCATTCACTGACATTCTTGATCTTACATTTGCATGCACATGAATTTAAAGCAAACAGTCTTCTTCTTGGTTTTATTGAAGAACTCCACCTTCTTATACATTATAAATAATCCCTCCTTGAATAATTTCATTCATTTTAATATTGTATAATGTCTCTAACTGAATTTTTATTTCCCAATGTATGTTCATGCTTGAGAAACTAGCATTCTTAGGTGTTACATAAGGTTATAACATGACAAACATGATGAAACATGTGGAAAACAACTAAAGATAATACTAACACCTAATACACCCCTATAAAAACCAAAACAAAACATTATATCCTATCAAAAAAACATTAATTAGTGTTAGAGGTACAAACACCAAAGGGGGGGTGAATAAGTGGTGACAAACAATCCAATTCAATTTCCAAACCCTTCAAATAATTAAGCATTCAATAAAACCATTCATAAATCATACAAGATGTTTATAAAAATTAATAATTAAGATAATGCAAGATCACACACATAGCACAAGATCTATGTGGGAAACCCTCTTGAAGAATAAAACTCACTCTCAAACTTGCAAACACATGGACTACTTGTCCTATAAGATGATCACAAACATGAGACTAATCAAGTCCTTCTAACCAAAATTTAGTGAAAAACCTATTTCACAAGTAACACCTACCCCTAGGATGATCAAGTCCTTTTAACACTTTTTGGTCAAGTACTTTTGACTAGATTTAGTGAAAGACTTATTTCACAAGGAACACCTGCCCCTAAGATGGTCAAGTCCTTCTGAGCTAGATGTTAAACACCCTCTCAATACCTATGAAATGAATATATCTTGATCACTAATTACCTACCAATCTAATGGAGATATAATGTATTTTATATCTCTTAAATTATACACACTACACATTCCAAACTCTGATCTACCTATTAAAATAGCTTCCAAGCTCACACAGATGTCATCTATCCTTTGCTCACACTCAAGGCATCTAAAACATCTTTTTGGATCACTCTATTGAGCAAATTAGAAACACATGACTAATTCCAAAATCATTGGTCCATTCCACATGACCCCATTGACATACTCCAATGATCATAGACATCACAACACTCCTTTGCATATGCTCAATCTACTCAAACATTGCCCTTGTACACAACAACACCATGAATGAATAAACAATCAACTTATAAGAATTTGTTTATAATAAATATAGATTGGTCAAACCTCTAAAATCCATATAGATCATCCTTAGAGAGTCTAAAACATTATCTAATAGCTAATTCACCTTGAAACATCCAAATACCATTAGAATAGCTCAAAATATCCTTCTCAAGTCACTTACAGAACATGGTCAAACACATAGTCAAATTTAGAGCTCAATATCTATAACTGTACAAATATTTAAACCTTATAACAAATTTTTATGGATGTAGATTGGTGTGATTTACAATTTTAATTTTTAATGTAATAAATAATTCTACATAGATCAAAATTTATGGCTCAAAAACCAAGCACTAGTCTTTCCTTTGTTAAATTCAAATATCTAAATTCAAACAGTCATAGATAAACCTCAGTCACTTAGAACACATCTTGTGTTCTTCACTCAAATTGATTAAATCACACCATCATTATTATTCAAAATTATCTATAAATTTAACTCACAATGATACACTATCCAAACATGTTGACCTCATCTTGTACTTCTTGGTAACTATGGACAAACGTGCTCTATTGATCTCTATGAATTAGCTTGATCTTTATCTAGCAATGCTCACCATTAGATGTTGCTCAAAAATCCCTCGATTATGAAAATTATCACCATCATATGACTTATTATCACTTTACTAATAGTCATTTATGCTCATGCCACTTGGCAATCTCACATGCATTTTTGACTCTTTGACTTGTCTTACATAGTTGATCTTCGTTAGTATGAACTACCACTCACTATTGATCTTCTATCAGATTAGCAAGCTTGTGACACTTATCACTTATGCATGTAATATTTGACATGTTGAATTCATACACACCATTTATCTCAATATTTATGATTAATCACTAACCATTGATTCTTATAGAAAATGACCTCAAACATCAATGTGATTAAACTTGATGGTCTCTGGCCCATCATAGTCTACTAGAGCAACTTTGAATATTAATAACTTGAGCTAGAAATAATTTCAAGACTCAAAATTTTCAAGGTATATTCTTGTATCTATATACAACATCTCCATGTAAACCTTTGAATAGTATTGAATTTATTCATACCTGAATTAAATGAACAAACATATTGGCTCATAACTATCTACATGATGTGTAGTGACAGTCTAGCTAAGTATGGGAACCTCTACAATCTACATAGAAGGCCAAATTTAAAAATTTATAAATTTTGTTCTCTCAATCACATGACCTGAAAATTAAAAAAATTTATCTCCTCACATAGGTGAATCCATCCATATATCAAGATGCTCTTAGAACCTTTTTGCATGCAAAATATAATGTCATCAATCTGCCTACTCATATTTTTATATCACAGAACCAACTATGTTAAAATGAACATAGTGAAAAATAAAATGAATTCCATGAACTTACATAATATATCCAATCATCCTTGACCTCTGATAGGACCCCTCACACATGCTCAATACTTTAGACCCATCCCTAGTCATGCCAAAACTAAAGATCAACCAAGCCTACTTCAAACATACTAGGACAAGCACACTAAAAAAAAATTCATTGATACTTAGACTATAAATACACTTTATCCACTCACCTGGACACCTCCATGACATCACTAAAAACTCTCTAACAATTTCCCCCTTAGTTATTGATGTCAAAACCTATCATACAACTCACCTTCCTTCTATCTCTAAAAACACTCTCACAATAAGAACCTTCTCCCCCTTTGACACAATGATAAAGTGGGCACAAAATGATATTGAGGACTTGAAAATACTAAAAATAGGAAAATACCACCTTATAAATATTATAAAAAATCTCCCTTACCTTCAACCTACCTCTTCTTGTCTTGACAACTTCCTCTTGCTACATGCCAACACTCTTCTCAACCAAGCATTGTAACCAGTGAAGAAAGAAAACAAAAAATCACTAAAATGTGATGGAACACACAAAGAAACATCTAAGAGGAACACCCCCTAATATATCTAAGCCATTTCACCCCTTGATCATCTTCAAATCTCCACACATCATGAATAACCACCACACATACTTACTAGCCTTCTCTCTCAAGCCACCTCAAAGAGCATCAAAAAAACTTCATGCCACTCATAAAATAGGAAAAATTATCTAAACTAAACTAATTACTCACCTTTAAAAATTAATTCCTTTCTATTTTGGATAAACTAATCAAAATGCACTCTTCTTCACATTAGGCCTGTCTAGACTCCTTCTAGCCCTACCTAAAACTTGTAGAGCCCACAAATTCTAGTAGACACACATTCAAGACCTAAAAATTCATATATAAAACACTCTAATATGAACCCTTAATCTTAAAAAAAATTTATCACCTATACCATCATCTTAAACATACTTCCTTCACAAACCTACTATCTAATTAGGCCTCCATCTTGATAAAAACATGAATAATTTGAAAACCACAAACCTTCAAATCTATGTGAAGCTTGATTTGACAACCCATTTGGCCCATTAAACCTATTAATAAGCCTTAGACCTTAACTCATAATGAAAACCACTTTTCTAATATAGCCCAAAACTTTATAATCTTAAAACAAACAAGGTCAACAAACCTCCTTTTGGTCAATGCACACCTTTAAAACTTCTTGCACACCTGGAGACAACCATCACATACTCATGGACCAAGATTTGATCCTTCATACCTTTAGGAATGTTGACTTCCTATACCATGGCTTTGATCTTTTTGAGAAGCTAACTCTTCTTAACATTTCATCAATCTCATTATGCCACCTAGAAAAACACCCATTCTGATCTTACAGACATTGTATACATAGAAAACACCTTATGACATCACTCTAACCTCATCAAATCACTTCTCCCATCTTGACACACCAAATCTAATTAGAAAAAATCATCTTGTGACTTCTAGGGCATTCTAAAGAACACCGCAACAACACTTTCTTCTCCACTGAAAGGAGTCTCTTAAGAAGCATATACATAGATCTCCTCTACACCACAATTCTCTAAAACAAAGTGAATCTAGGAGTGGCCCACATCTCCTTAGTAACCACTAGAACCCTTTTATATCTATAGGTATGATTTTTCTTGTTTTTCTTAGTCTCAACTTTGACAACTTGTTCCTTTTCTACTTCACTCAGTTTCTCTTATTTGATATGATATACAAAATTTGGAGAAACTATGTAATATTGATGTACATTGATCACTAAAGTATATTATTTTCATTACAAAACATCATCTTCAGACCTAGATAACATAGTAACCAAGATTGAAACTTTATCACACATATTAGATTACTCATTAGCATCCAAACACACCTTAGAACTAGCCTCAACTAGAACCTTGGTCTTTTACTTGAGCTTGGTCTCTTCATTCACAACATGAGCAGAAAATGAGAGTTGTTTCCACTCTCCAACTTTTGTAGTGTTCTCCACCATATAAAATATATTACTTGGACCTAAAAACTTATCATGCCTCACACTTACCACCTTTGGTTTCCATGAGTTAACCTGAATTCTTTCTTGCACTCTTTTGCCTAATTAAACCTATTTTATCTTATAGGTATTTTCTTACAGAATATAGCAATGTGACCTCTCTATTGATAATCAAAGCACACTATACCTTTTAAAAGAAGCTTATCCTGCCTTTCTTGATTAGAATAGAGTCTTGAAATATGTCCATTTTTTTATAATTGAAACAAACTACTCCTTTTGAAGAAGACTCAACTTTTGACTAATGACCCCCATCATAGTTTAATGTAAACTCATTTCTAATAGGTCTCTTGCATTCTCTAGCTCTATGCACAAATTGATTACATGTGTAACATTAACCATTGAAACTTGAATACCTCATGGTATTTGGTTGTCTAATCTAATTTTTCTTTATTCTACCAGCATCTTCACTCTTTGACTGATTGTTGACCTTCAAGGTCTGATTTACATTAGTCTTCATCTTATCTTGAGTTTCATTTTTTGGTTCTTCTTTGTATCCAAGACTAGTTGTATCACTTGCATGCTTTTGACCACTCAAAATATTATCTATATCACTTGGAGCTCTTTTCAAATCTCATAAATGATTGCATTTCAATAGATGTCTTATCTAACTTAGCTTTTAATGACTCATTTTTAATTACATACCTTGAACATTCATCTTTTTTAGCTTTCAAGCTTATAAATAGGATATATAATTGACAACTAAGATGATTGACTATATCTTCATGCTCCTTGGTGTCTTCATTCATTCTTGCCTCAAACACACTAAATTGCTCTTCATAGTCCTTGATTTGAGACTTCATCTTCTTTTTAATCTTCTTCTCAATATTTTGTTCTTTAAGAGCATTCATTAATTCAGTTTCATAGTCCACCTCATTTTTATCATCATCTGAATCACTCCAAGTAGACTCCTTTTGATATTATAAACTTCCTTCCTCAACCATGAAGAGTGATTTATATTCAACATGACCATCATCTTCATGATCATACTCTAAGTCACTTTCCTTACTTTCATCTGATGAGCTACAATATTTATTGGTGTAGAGACTTTTCTTATTCTTGAAGGACTTATTCTTATTGTCATAATTTCTAAATCCTTTCTTCTTCTTATCAAACTTATATGTTTTATTGTCTTCATTTGGGTCTTCACCATATTCTTCATCATCATTCTTCTTATGTTTATGAGGGCACTTGTTAGAAAAATGTCCTACCTCTCCAAAATTAAAGCATTTGAAAGGTAGTTTACCTTTATAATTCCCTGACATTATTTTTAATTTCCTTGTAAACAAATCAATTAGTTCATCTTCATCAAAAATAGATATGTCATCCTCCTTGAGTTTCTTACCTTGGATCTTCTTCTTTGGCTTCATTTTTGTATTAAATGTTGCTTCCTTCTTTAGTGGTATACCATCATTTATTCTCATCTCATAGGTAGTAATAATTCCATGGAATTCATCTATATTCAACTGAGTAAGATCATGACTTTCTTATATAGAAGATACTTTATAATCAAACTTGAGAGAGAGAGAGACCTTAATACCTTTTGAACTACATTAGCTTCTTCAAGATTTTATACAAGACCTCTGATGATGTTCACAATCTCATTAACTCTTTATAGAAAATATACCATAGAATCTTCTTCCTTTATCTTAAGATGCTCAAATTATCTTCTGTGAGTCTACAAATTTCCCAACATAACATTTGAATATACTTCATAAATAGTCTTCAATTTATTCCACATTTCCTTGGTAGATATGCAATGGATTACCTTGGTGTATTAAGTCTCTAAAAGACTAAAAGTGAGAGCATTCATTGCCTTAGAATTATTCTTTAAAAACTTCTTATCTACAACACTAGATGGAGGAATAGTAGGTCCTCATCCTCGCACTCCAAAAAGCATATTTGGATCCATTGAACATCGATGCTTGTTTAGTGGAAAAACCTCCTTGCATTTGATGGATACCTATATTTTACCTTGGATATCCTTCAATATTTTAGGCCTTTACTAAAGTAATTGATCTTATATTAGTTTTTAGAGGTATAATCACTAGGAGGGGAGGGGGGGGGGTTGAATCAGTGGTGACAAACAATCTAATTCAATTTCCAAACCCTTCAAACACTTAGCATTCAATACAAATATTGACCTAATTTGACCCCAAATAAAATTTGGGTCAACCCATACTATTTTAAATTTTTTAATAAGGTTTCATATGTCCTATGGGGTCTCCTATTATCCTATATGTCTCACTTACCCTTCCCTTATTCCCTATTGAAGCTCACCTCCCTTGTACTAACCTAGTCAACCAAAGTCAATGTTGATCAACCATGGTAAAACTTATTAAAAGGATAAATTTATTTTATAAATGTCATAAAATGGTCTTTGATAGGTTTTAATGTGTTTACAAGTCATAAATTGGCCACTTGTTAGGTCTCATGTGCAAAAAGGGTCATTTGGCCACCTTTTTAACTCAATTAAAATATTTAAGTAATTTAAAGTTAAAATATTTGTCACAAATGTGGATGATAATATGGATAAGGTAAAATAATGTTAGATTCAGTTAGGTAGAAATTACAAGTTAGTTTCATCATTCAAATTGTAGTTTTTCATAAAAAATTGGCCATTTCTAACACTTGTACAGACTTCTCAAGTTCACTTATGGTGATGTGACTCACATCCCAACAGGACATTTACACATTTTGTTTTTATAAATAATGTCAAAAGGTTCATTTATAACTTAATTTCCTTCATTTTTCATGGCAAGCCAAGGAAGGGCAAGTTCAACCACTTACTATGGGTCATACAAGCAGAGTTAGGAAGAATACTTCCATAGGTGGATAATAATATAAGTGAAATTCACATACATAATATTAATTATTATATTTTTGGATCCTACTTCATGAAAAATCACTTACACTCCAGGAAGCCTTTTATGAAATTACATTCAAGAGGGGTATGGTTGTGTATCTATTTCTTATTTTCAGGAATCCATGGAGTTGTGTGAGTTTGATAGAGTGTTTTAAAGTTTTAATAGTCCCTATACATGGTGTTCTCATCATCAAACACTTATTCTCTTAATTTATTTTAAAGGGATTTCACAATTGTGCTTGTTTCTCAAGTTTACATCCATGGATATGTAACTTAAGTTTTGCAATATGGAGGATTCTGAAGATGTTTAATATGATTAGGTTCATGTTTTCAATGTTATTTCATTGAATTACCTTTTAAGATATAAAATTATCATACTCATTCAAATCCAAATTGCCTAATTTCCTTATTCACTACCTAGTCAGTTCACAATCATCTTACATATGGGTTTCAAGAGGTTTGCACGAAGGTGTGAAGAGTGAAAGATGATGAAATTTAGTTTGAAGCTTTAGCATACTCAAAGGGTCTTATATTTAATTTCATGAAGGTAATAATGCTATTCCAAATGGATTTTTCCTTCAAAAATAATGATTGACTGTATTGGGCTCACAGTCCCTAAATCACCAAAATAGAGCTCTTAGGTGTTTTTGAGGTTTTCATATTATGAGATAATGGTGGTTTTTAATGATCTTACTTATTTTTTATAGTATCCCTATCCTCATAAAATTACCATGATAATTTTTAAGAGAAAAATGTAAGTGGAAGATGGAGTTTGAACACCTTGAAGTTGCCAAAAAACCACTGAAAAGAGGCAGTGAACACCTACAGGGTGTTAATGGAAAAGTAACCTTTGCACTTACATTTGATGATCCTAATCTATGAAATCAAGAGAGATCAATAATAAATTATCCAAATTGTAATCTTGAGCTAAAATGATAGATAAAATGTGTATTTTAGATTTTTGACCATTAATGCATTATCCCCTATCCATACATAGGCCTAACAATAAACACCTACAGTAGGCTTTAGCAAGATTTTGTCTTAATTAGGAAAATAGTAATAAAAGTGAATTTTTAAGGTAAATTGGATGATTTTATGGTACTATACCTAAATTGGAGTTAATTATTGTCAAACACATGACCTAAGAGAACTCTATTATACCTACAGGCAACCTAAAACTCATAAAACATAGTCATGTGAGGCATGTTGGCAGTGAGGAAGAGGTTTGAAGCTTGGAAATAATATGGAGCCTTAAAAGTTAATAGTTAAAATTCATGAGAATTTATATTAAGGTACTAGTTATTACTCCTTGTGAAACATCTACGAGACCTAATTCTTTCCATGATACACCCTACAAGGGTAAAATATGGTCTCAATCTAGTCAAGGTAGGGGTATCTTCCTTGAGGACCTAAGCATGAAATGATGCTAGATTGAAGTTTCCAAAGTGAAATAATAAAATTAAGAGGAACATAATGACATAATGATCATTAATAGGATGTATAAATCCATAATTGAAGGATCAGACCAAGACCTATAGGCAAGTTTTAAGGTCCTGTCTTAGTCCTTAATAAATAAAGCCTAATCTTGGGAATGAAAGATAGATGGGTGTAAAGGATTGAGATTATATTGGAAAAAATAGATGAATTATTTATTAAATTATCTTTTTAACATAACATAAGGTTTATATTATTTCCTTAAAGTCTAAAATTAGGATCAGATAGCTTACATGAAAACCTAAACAATGATCTCCTCTTAAGCAATTAAAGACCTAGTCCATAATTCCAAAGGCATAGAAGTGTTTAAGGGGAAAATAGAATAAAAAATGGTTTAAATAAATAATGATAGGAGTTGAGGATACATACATGTCCTGATAAATCTCAAGTAAATCCATAAACTTGTTGATACAACCTATACCATGCCTACCTTCACAGGGTGCTTGGTTCATAAAGTCTACCTAACAAATTTGAAGATTTGGAGGGTAAAATGGACGATTTAGAAGATAAAAATTGGTAAAATAACCCCTAGGAGTCCAATAATATGATAAAATGTTTTATTTTTAAATACTAATAGTGAAAATCCTCTTTATTTTGTCTCAAAGCATGGGTAGGTTTCTTATGCATGAAGATGACAGTTTTGGGGAAAATGTTGAAATTGATACGCCAAAGGTCAAGATAATAATTTATTATGGTTGGATAAGCTGTAACACTCCCATATAGAGATAAAAATACTTGATATGATTCTTGGAAGCAAACATGGTACCCTATACTACAAAGGTTGTAGTCACCATGGCAAGGAATAGTAAGCAAAGGGCTTGGTAAGGACAGTCATTTTCATTTTTGACCTTAGTTAATATTCCTAAGTGATTTTATCATGATTATTGGATTATTTTAAAAAATTTAAATCATTATAATAGGAAAATAAATCTACTATATCCTCAATTTTGGCCAAGGATGCAGAGAGACCTATTGACAAGGTCTAGGCCTAGTTGCTAAATAGGGTTCATCTTCAATTATAGCTATTGAGAATCCACTAAAATGATTGAGGAATGTTTTTTAGATATATAAAAAGGTTATAAAACCATTTATTTTAAATAAAATCCAATAATAATCCAATTCTTGGCTTAAAAGCTCCTAAAACCTCACAGAATGCACAAAATGGCTCGAATGGTTAAGTTGAAAAGCTCAAAACTTTTATGATCTTATGCATGGGATATTAAGGAATTTGGGGAAAATAGATAAGGTAATTAAGGATACCTTAGCGTAATTTTGAGTAATTTACAATTTTTATCCTTTATGAATAATGGCTAAGAGAGATAATGACCTCAAAACCCTTGTCAACCCTGTTTTAGGACCCGATGGTGGAAATCAAGACAAAAATACATCTAAATGGATGAATTTGACCATTAGTGTTGAAGATAAGTTATTTAAAACTCCATGAGGATAAAATACATGGAATAATATTATATTTAATCCATACAATTGATGTAGGAAATAGGTTTTATTGACATTTTATTATTTTTATAGGTCCTGAAGATGATCAATAGATGCTAATCACTTGATAGGATAGCTTGGGACTTGAATCAACTCTCCATACCATTTGAAGAGATTGGGAATTCTCACAGGTGTCCCTACTAAGCCTCTCACTTTATCCAATCTAAAGTGGCATCTAAAATGACATAGTGAACATAGTGGAAACTCAAGTTGGAGTCTTTTTAAGATGTTTTTGATGAAGCCAAGCATATGAGGTGTCCTAAGATGTGTCACAAGACTGCTGGTATGGATCAATTAGAAAGGATGAAAATATTCTAGTGTCAAGTGTCAAGTGTTAAGGAATGCCTATTGGAGAGTGATATTGATGATGAGTGATGATTGATCTTGTGTAAGAGAATGTCATGATCAAGAAAACTCCCAATTTAGGTGAAGGCTTATTTATAACTCCCTCTTCTCATCACAAATGATACACTTGTCCTAACTTTATTTTGAATGCTTAAAATGAAGCCTATGATGAAGGCATTTTGTAAGAGAGAATGACTAAGAAGATTTTATGTGCCACACTTGAAGAAGAGGCTAATTTGGCATGAGATGATGTGTAAATTAGTTTCATAACTCATTTTCCACTATATCCACATGTATTATAACTAATTCTCACCTTTGGACACTTGTCCTTTTGCCTCTTCAACTTCTCTCTTCTCTCTCTTCTTCCAATTTTTATAAATGTTAGCCATTTTAGCTATTGTAAAAAACACCATAGTTGGTGTGGTGAAGCACTGCTAATATGACATTACACTTTGTCTTTGAACATTGAATACAAGTCTAATTTTAAGTTGTGAACATTTTTTCTATGTTTTTTAGTGATGTATAATGGAACTAAGTGATATTATCATCCTTACTCACTTTATCCTTCATATTTAATCAAGGGTTCTAATTTTAACAGGTCAAGTATGAAATTGTCTCTATGGTGTGAAATCTTCCCCTAGGTCAGGTACTTTGTTGATTGTCCCAAGTATGATACCTTCACATTAAAACACTATGTTATGATCCTTAAATTCATAGAATTTGTCTTTGAAAACATTGTTTCTTAGCATAATTCTGATAGTCTGTGGCATATGTCTTGGTGGATCATCTCTTTAGTGTAGTTTCAATTTTATGAAAACTTCTAACTCTTTTCATAAACAATCATTAGATTAGGTGATAGACATTCAAGGAAGAATATAGGGAGATAGCCCTCATAATCTATAGATTCATCTCTCCTTCAATTTCCCACAACTTGAGAGATGATTCAATGTTACATCAAATTATATGAGCTTGAATAGAGTACCCTAGCGTGCATAATTTGATGGCAACAATTCTAGCACGTACAATGAGATAGCTGGTCCTAATTATTTCCATGTCAAGGTGAATGCTGGTCTTGACAAGCCCAAGGTTTTATAAGAGTTTATAATCCAACATTTGGTGACTCCAAAAGGTCAAAATATCTAGTTGTAGATCAAGTTCTTCACATTATACTTCATGGTCTTCACTAGATCATCTTCTAGTAGAGCATTGAATCAAGTCCCTCTATCTGAATCTCCTCTTAAATAACATCCTAAACCATTCTTAACATTAAAATATACTAAATAATAATGTTATTAATAAGAATAAGAATAAGTTGAAAAGATAGGAGATCAAGAAGAGGAAAAAGAGATGGATAAGCAACATCCTTTCCTAGCCTTCAACACCCAAAATCCAATTAACCTTCCTACATATGATCATATTATTCCAAATGCTAACAAAATTATCCCTAGATTTAATGGAAATGGTCCTATCACCCCATCTAAGAACATTAGGGACATTGCAAACTTTTGTAACTTCTACAATATCACCCAAGCTAACATATCTATTAGACTACCTACCATGTCTCTAAAGGGAAAGGCACTTGATTGGTATAGGACATTGGAAGGTGGTTTTATTACTAATTGGGATGAATTTGGAGAGTTTTTGGTGAATATATTTGAGAATAAGAGTGACCATAATTCACTAATTCACCAGTTGAATGTGATAAAGAGAGGTCCTAATGAGTCCATGGGAGATTTAAATGAAAGGTTTCAAAGGACATGGCATAGGTTGCCACCTATCATGAGGCCTCCTCCAATCTTTTTATTCCCCGCCTATCTCAAGGATATTGGCATTGATGTGGTAGTAATGTTGAAATCAATGAGAGGATTTAATTTACTTGAGGAATATGAGATATCTATTGAAGCTGGGAATAGTTTGATACAAGCTAGGAAATTACCTCTAAGAGTATCCATGCCTTTGTTGTCTCATAATTTAGTTGAAGCTCCAAGTATATCAAACTTTCCCAATACTAATGTCAAGACTAAAAACATTCCCAAGAAGGTGGATAATGTTATATACAAAGATAAAATGATTCAGTCATTGCAATATCAACTCAAATAAGCTCAATTGCACGCAATTGCTCCACTCAATCCCCAATATTATCTTTCACAAACCTATAGAACTCCACCACAATATAATTACCAGGGAATAGGATAATGTGAGTAAGTTTTAAATAGGCATCCCAATTCCTATAATACTAATTCAATTTCATTCTATCCACAAGGGTTGTTGTTTTAGTCCATACTAGTTTGGTTTAAGGAGAGGAACATTTACATCAATGGGGGAAATCTCAATGTCAATTTGTGTATGATGGTGGAGAAGATTGTCAAGACTTAGTGGCATAAGAAGGAGCTACTCCTTTCCTCACATTAGAAGAATAAAATATCATGTAAAGGGATACTCATGGAGAGGGTAGCAGCCAAAGTACTGGTCTTATGAACTTTCAAGAGGAAGATAACTATGTGTTGAACATAAGATCCAAAAAGAGAGATTTAGGAGATGTTCTAAAGGCACATGTGTCTCCAAGTAACACCTCTCTAAGTTCGTAAAGTTTGAGTCCCAATGTAATACCCCCTACTAGTCACACTCCCTATCAAAGTTAGAATGTGAGCAAGGTTTTCAAGCCTATGATGCATCCAGTTTAAGCTCCCTCACTGCCTTCAATAATGCAAGACAAGGTGAATACTTCCCCTCTAAACATTATTGATGATTTGAGGAATACCAAAACAAACATATCTCTTTGAGAAGTATTGCATATGCCTAGTCAAAAGGAACTCCTACAAGAGCAACTTTTGAACATCAATGCAACCCCTGAAGCCCCAATACATAATAGTGTAGCCCTTACCAAATACACCAAATTATGTCTTATAACCTTCCACCAAATCTGAAAATCCTCCACCTTTATACCTCACCCTAATTGTGGGAAATAAATTGGTTCACAATTACATTGTGGATAGTGGAGCTAGTACCATTGTTGTGCCTCAAGTGGTTACAGATAAGTTGGGATTAAAGTATGAACCACATAACAAAGGTGTGTTATATTTTTATGGAACTCCAACCAATATTGTGGTTAGTTAGAGGATTTAAAGTCTTTATACATTATTGTCCAAGTTTCCCCATAATGAAAGACATTGTGGTAGTAGACCTTCCAGCTCACTTTGCTATTTGCTTGTCAAGGGACTTCAAGGCTAAAATAAGAGGATACCTTTCTACTGATTAGTATTTTATAGTTTTCAGGACAAGATATGGATCCAAGGTCACCATAAGAACATAACCCTTATCAATTTTTCATATTGAACCATATGTGGAGACAAATTCAAATCAGAATTATGTGATTAGTGAAGAAGAAGAAGGTATCATGGGTGGTGAAGCATCTTCTCCCCTTGAAGGTATTTTTGATCTTTTCCTTGATGAGTATGGTACTAAAACATATGAGTATGATCCATATACATCCATAGAGTATATTTACTTGGGATTATATTGTATGCATGAAGAAAACACTTCTATACCCTCACTCACTAATGAAGATCATGAACTTGAAAGGATATGGGGAATATATTTTGATGGCTCAAGAAGCAAAGTGGGTGTAGAGGCTGGTGTCATGTTAGTCTCTCCATCAAAGAACTAATACTACTCTTCATATATATTCCATTTTAGTTGTACTTGTAATTTGGAAGAATATGAAGGCCTAGTTCATGGCCTCTAATGGGCAAAGAAAAAGGGAATCAAGAATTTGAAGGTTTATGGGGATAGTGAGTTGATCATACACCAAGTGAGAAACCAAGCTTCAACCAAGAATCCTTTGTTGAAGTCATAAAATCATAGGGTATGGGATCTACTTGAAAATTTTGATTCTTTGAACATATATCCTATACCAAGATATTCAAATAATCATGCTAATAGGTTGGCTATCATAGGAGCACACTTTGATATAGTTGATGTTGTAAGTAAAGAGAAAGATCAATCTCATATCAAGGTCATTATGAGACCTTGTATTCCAGATAATGAGGTGTCAGGGAAGTGTTTGAAAATGATAAAAACATTGCCCATTTCTTGAAAAATGAGGCAAAATTTCTTCAAAGAATCAAAAGAAACTTCAAAATCAATATGAGGAGCAAGTCTTTCAGCTAAAGACAAATAAGATACCTAGAGGGCTCGTTACCTTGGAGAGTTTTTTCAATGAGGATGATAAAAAGAGGAAGGAAAGGATGATCATGTCCACAAAGGAAGAGAAATATGAAAGATTCATGATCTTCAAGGACAAACTTCTAAAAATTGGAAAGATATGTTCTCCATCTGAAAGGTAAGCCTTTATTAAATTATGTAAAGAGTTTCATGATGTATTTGCTTGGAAATACAAGGATTTGAAAGGGTTTGATCCAAGTATAGCTCATCACACCATTGAGTTATAACCTAGAGATAAACCAGTTAGGCAAAAATAAAGGCCTATCAATCTTAAGATAGAGGAACTCATGAAGAAGGAGCTTACCAAATTGATTGAGTCTAGGATTATATTTCTTATCAAGCACTCCACTTGGGTTGCAAACCTTGTACCTATCCAAAAGAAAAGTGGAGAGATCAAACTTTGTGTGGATTTTACAGACCTTAATAGGGTGTCTCTCAAGGATCATTATCTACTACCTTCTATGGAACAATTTTTTCAAGTTGTTTCAGGTTCTCAATGTTTTTCACTTCTTGATGGCTATTCAAGCTACAACCAAATATTGGTTAATGAAGAGGATCAGTTTAAGATAGACTTTACTATAAAATAGGGAAACTTTTCCTATAAGAAGATGCCTTTTGGTTTGTCTAATACTGGAGATACCTTCCAAAGGGTAATGGACATGGATTTTGAAGGTTTGATCAATGAGATATTGCTTATGTACCTTTATGATATAACCATTTTTCAAAAGATGCTAATGATCATATGAAACATCTAAAGAAATTGTTTTAGAAGTGTAGAGAGTATGAAGTATCTCTTAATCGAAATAAGTGCATCTTTTTTGTCCATGAAGGTAAGCTATTGGATCATATTGTTTCAAAAGAAGGTTTTTCTATGACCCTAAAAGGATTGAAGTCATTTTAGGCTTGTCTTTTCCTCTACACAAGAAAGGACTACAAAGGTTCTTGGGTAAAATAAACTTTATGAGAAAGTTTATTCTAAGTTTTGAAACTTTGGTGAAACCTATCACCACCATGCTTAATAAAAACCAAGCTTTTGCTTGGACAAAGGAAGGAAAGAATAGTTTTGAAGAAATCAAACAAGCAATTACATGATCTCCTACTCTCTTAAACCCAAATTTTGCCAAATTTTTCATACTCTATAATTTTTTTAACCTTGATACAATCTAAACTATGCTTATGTAAAATAATGAAGGAGAAATAGAGATACTAATTGCATTCTTTAGCTAAGGATTGGAATACTATGAGGTCAAGTATACATTTTTTGAGAAACAAGTCTTAGCTATGATAAGAGGATTGAAAAAATTTAAGCACATGGTTTCAAACAATAAGATACATATCATCATCTCTCATCCTAGCACTAAATATTTCCTTCTAAGAAATATCTCAATGAAAAGAGAGTTGGGTGGATTACAAAGGTAATGGAGTATGATGTTGAGATCAAGGTAACAAACTTGGTGAGAGGAAAAGGTTTATGTGAATGCTTAGCTTTAGATTTCAAAGGCCAAAATAATAAGTCTTGGTCAATTGAGCTCATCCCCAATCACCTAACCACATACCAATTCAAAGTTAAACACAAGACATCATTGGCTTCCTCCAAAATGGTGAGTGTCCCAATGGCTTGAACAAGTCTTAAAGAAGGTATTTTATATTGCAAACCATTCCTTATTGCCTTATATATGGTATTCTCTTCCAAAAATATGTGAATGGTGTGCTATTGAGGTGTTTTAATAATGATCATTTTGGTATGTTATTGGAAAAGTTTCATAATGGTGTAGATGGAGGTAATTTGTCCCCTAAAACAACTGCAAAGATAATGAAGGCTGGATACTATTAGCCTAGCCTTTTCAAGGATTTACTATAATTGGGATAAGATGTGTCCACAATGTGCCTTCTTTGTAGGCAAACAAAAATTTGAAACCCTTCCATTGAATCATATCTATGTGTACTAGCCTTTCATGCATTGGGGGCTTGATTTCATTGGTATGATCAACCCTTCAAGTGTTGGATACAAGTGGATATTGACTGCAATTGACTACTTCACAAGGTGTGTAGAGGCTATTGCATTGAAAGAGACAAGTGAAAATTCTATTTTATAATTCTATGAGAGCATCATAACAAGATTTGGAGTTCCTTATATTATTATTTTTGATAATGCACTTGCTTTTATGGGTACTAAAACCTTTGTTTGGGAAAATAGGAATGGACTTTACTTGAGCACTTCATCCAACTATTACCCTCAAGGCAATGGGTTGGCTAAGTAAACTAATAAAAATCTCATCAATATTATCAAAAGGACATTAGAGAATAATCAAAGAGCATGGCACATCAAGTTGAAGACAACCCTATGGGCTGATAAGATCACTCCAAAAAGGTCAATTGGCAATTCTACTTTTGTGCTTGTGTATGGAAGAGAAGCTATATTGTTCATAGCTCAAGATCTAATTGCTCTAGAACTTTCACATCAATTAGAGCTACTTAATAATACTCCAATGGAAGTTAGATTGATACAACTAATGTAGCTACAAGAAGCAAGGGATAATACACATAATATTATGGAACACCACCAAGTGCTCATGAAGAATTATTTTGACAAGAGATCAAGTAAAAGAGTGTTCAAAGAAGGTGACTTAGTTTTGAAATAAGATGAGGACAAAACAAAACCAGGTAGACATACAAAGTTTGATGCTTTGTGGAGTGGTCCTTACATCATTAGCAAATGCAAGAAAAACAATTATTTTTAATTGATGAAAATTAATGGATAAGAGTTACCTATTCCCTATGAATGGGATACATCTAAAACCCTATTATTAGTCCTTGTGAGGTATATTTTATAAATAGTAGCATATGTGTGTGCTTTTCATTCTTTGGTTGTGATCCTTAAGTGTTCTAATTGAACACATGTGTGTTTCCATTAAGTATGTCTTGTGTGTGTGTTTTAATTTGGTTTGGGGTGTTTCTTAAAGGAATTTGAGTGTTAAGAAAGTGTTAGAGAGACACCATGCCCAATGGAAGGATTAGGCAATTGGTCTTAGGTATAGCTAGCATGCCACCTCTAGGACTCACCAAGAATGTTGACCAAATTTTACCCTAAATCAAACTTCGGTCAACCCATACTATTTTTAAGTTTTGAAGAAGGTTTCATATGTCCTATGGGGTCTCCTATTTTTCTATATGTCTCACTTACCCTTCCCCTACTCTTTGTTGAAGCTCACCTCCCTTGTACTGACCTATTCAACAAAAATCAACATTAGTCAACCATGGTCAAACTTATTAAAAGGCTCAATTTATTTTTTAAATGTTCTTTGATATGTTTCAATGTGTTTACAAGTTATAAATTGGCCACTTGCTAGGTCTCATGTGGAAAAGGGTCATTTGGCCACCTTTTTAGCTCAATTAAAATATTTGTCACCAAGGTGGATGAGAATTTGGATAAGGTCAAATAATGTCAGATTTATTCAAGTGGCAGTTACAAGTTAGTTTCATCAGTCAAATAGTAGTTTTTCCTAGAAAATAGGCCATTTCTAACATTTGTATGGACTTCTCAAGTTAACTTGTAGATAAAAACATGGTGGTGTGACCCTTCACCTCCCAAAAAGTCATTTCCATGTTTTATTTTCAGAAATAATGTCAAAATGTTCATTTATAACTTATTTTCCTTCATTTTCCATTGGCAAGCCAAGGAAGGGCAAGTTTAAGCACTTACTATGGGCCATACAAGTGGAGTCCAGAATAATGATTCTATAGGTGGATATTAATCTAAGTGAACTTCACATACATAACATTAAGTCTCAGATTGGTGGCTCCTCCATGAAAAATCACTTACATTCCAGGCAGTGTTTTATGAAATTACATTTAAGAGGGGTATGGATTGTGCACCTATTTCTTGTTTTCAGGAATCCATGGATATGTGTGAGTTTTATGGATAATTTTAAAGTTATAATAGGACATCTCCATGGTGTTATCATCATCCAACACTTCCTCTCTTAATGTCTTTGAAAGGGATTTCCCAATTGTGCTTGTTTCTCAAGTTTGTAGCCATGGCTTGGGTAACCTAAGTTTTATAATGTGGAGGAGGATATTTAAGATGTTTAATATGATTTGGTTCATGTTTTAAAAGTTATTTCATTGAATTACCTTGTGAGAGATAAATTAGCATACTCCTTCAAAGCCAAATTGCCTAATTTCCTTATTCACTACCTAGTCAGTTCACAATCATCTTATACAGGGGTGTGAAGACTAAAACATGATGGAATTAAGTTTGAGGATTTATCATAATAAAAGGGTCTTATATTTAATTCCATGAAGGTAATAATTCTATTCCAAATGGATTTTTCCTTCAAAAAGAATGATTGATTGTATTGGGCTCACAGTCCCTAAATCACCAAAATAGAGCTCCTAGGTGTTTTTGAGGTTTTCATAATATGAGATCATGGTGGTTTTGAATGATCATAATTTTTTTATCTAGTATCAATATCCTCATATAATTCCCATGATAATTTTTAAGGGTAAAAGGTACGTGGAAGATGGAGTTTGAACACCTTGAAGTTGACAAAAAACCACTGAAAAAAGGTAGTGAACACCTACAAGGTGTTAATGGAAAAGTAACCTTTGCACTTACATTAGATTATCCTAAGATATGACATCAAGATATATCAATCCAAAATGATAGAGAAAATTTCTATTTAAAATTTTTGACCATTAATGCATTCTCCCCTATTTGTACACAGGTCTGAGAATAAACACCTATAATAGGCTTTAGCAAGATTTTGTCTTAATTGGGAAAATGGTAATCAACATGAAGGTTTAAGGTGAATTGGATGTTTTTAGGGTACTATAAATAAATTTTATTTTATTATTTTCAAACACATGACCTAAGATAACTCCAATACACCTACATGTAGCCTAAAACTCATAAAACATAGTCATGTGAGGCATTTGGTAGTGAGGAAGAGGTTTGAAGCTTGGAACTCATATGGAGACTTCAAAGTGGATATAGGTGTAATTTATGATAATTTATATTAATTTACGCATTATTAATCCTTATTTAAAATCTAAAATACCTAATTCTTTCTAGGATACACCCTACAGGGGCAAAACATGGTCTCAATCTACAAGGCAAGGTTATCCTCCTTGAGGACCTAAACATGAAATGATGATATATTGAAGGTTAAAATTTAAATAATAACATGAGGAGGAACATAATGACATAATAATCATGAAAATTATGTCTAAATCCATAATCCAAGTCTCAGACCAAGACCTACAAGCAAGTTTTAAGGGCCTGTCTTAGTCCTTAATAAGCAGAGCCTAATCTTGGGAATGAAAGATGGATGGGTGTAAAGGATTGATATTGGATTGGGAAAAATAATGAATTATTTCATACATTATCTTTTTAAAATAATAAAATTTTTATATTGTGTCTTTAAAGTCTAAAACTAGGCTCAAATAGCTTACAGGAAAACCTAAACAGTGATATCCTCTTAAGTAACTAAAGACCTAGTCCATAATTCCAAAGGCATAGAATAATTTAAGGGGAAAATAGACTAAAAAATGGTTTTAATACATCAGGATATGAATTTAATATACATACATTTCATAATAAATCTCAAGGAAATCCACAAACCTCTTGATTCAACCTATACCCTGTGTACCTTCATAGGTTGTTTGGTTCATAAAGTTTGCCTAGCAAATTTGAAGGGTTGGAGGGTCAAATGAAGGATTTAGAAGATAAAAATTGGTATAAATAAACCTTATTAGTCTAATAATATTATAAAATAACTTATTTGACAATATTAATAATTAAATCCCTCTCTATTTTGTCTCAGAGTAGGGGCAGTTTTCTCATGTTTGAGAATGACAGTTTTGCGGAAAATGTTGAAATTGATGAGCTAGAGGTAAAGATAACCATTGATGATGGTTTTATAATATATAAAACACCATTTTTTATCTAAAAAATCTTGATATTAGTCTTTAAATCAGATAGGGTACCCTATACTACAAAGGTTGCAGTCACCATGGCAAGGAATAGTAAGCAAAGGGCTTGGTAAGGATCACCATTTTCATTTTTGACCTTAGTTAAGATCGTTAATTTATTTTATCATGATTAGGGGATTATTTTATAAATTTTAAATAATTATAAGATTAAAATAAATATACTGGAGCCTTAATTTTGGTAAAGGGTGCAAACATACCTATTGACAAGGTCTAGGCCTAGTTGCTAAACAGGGGTCATCTTCATTTATAGCTATTGAGAAGCCATTATAATGATTGAGGAAATTTTTTTAGATATAACCCAGGTTTTTAAAGAATTTTTTTCAATAATAATCCAATTCTTGGCTTAAATGCTCCCAAACCCTCATAAAATGCACAAAATGGCTCAAATGGTCAAGTTGAAAAGCTTAGGAACTTTCATGAGCTTATGCATCGGATATTGAGGAATTTGGGATAAAGAAGGTAATTGAGGATAAATAAGTGTAATTTGGAGGAATTTATAATTTTTATCCTTTATGAACAAAGGGTAGGAGATCTAATGACCTCAAAACCCTTGCCAACCTTATTTTATGATCCGATGGTGGAAATCAAGCCAAAAGTGCATCTAAATGGTTGAATTTAACCATGAGTACTGAAGATAAGTTGTTTAAAACTATATGAGGATAAAATACATGGAATAAAATTATACACAATCCATATAGGTGATGTAATAAATAAGCTTTTTTGACATTTTCTTATTTTTTACAGGTCCTAAAGATGATCAATGGATGATAATCACTTGACAGGATAGATTGGGACTTGAATAAACTCTAAATGACATATTAAGAGCTTGTGAATTCTCAAAAATGTCCTTGGTAAGCCTTTCACTTTAGCCAGTCTAAAGTGGCATCTAAAATGACAGTAAACATAGTGGAAACTCAAGTTGGAGGCTTTTTAATATGTTTGTGATGAAGCCGAGCATATGAGGTGTCCCAAGATGTGTCAAAAGACCCCTAGTATGTATAAATTATGAAGGATGCAAATATTATAGTGCCAAGTGTCAAGGATTGACTATTGGAGAGTGATCTTGATGATAGGTGATGATTGAGCTTATGTAAGAGAATGTCATGATCAAGAAAACTTCCAATTCAGCTGAAGGATTCTTTGTAACTCCCTCTCCTCATCACATATGAGACACTTGTCCTAACTTACTTTGGAATGCTCAAAAGGAAGCCTATGATGAAGGTATTTTTCAAGAGAGAATGATTGAGAAGATTTGCTACACCACACTTAGAGAAGAGGCTAATTTGTGATGAGATGATGTGTAAATTAGTTTCACGAGTCATTTTCCACTGCATCCACATTTATTGTAACTTATTCTCACCTTTGGACACTTGTCCTTGTGCCTCTTCAACTTATCTCTTCTCACTCTTCTTCCAAGTTCTATAAATGTGAGCCATTTTGGCTATTTTAAAAAAGACAATAGTTGGTATGGTGAAGCCTTGCTAATATGACATTACACTTTGTCTTTGAACATTGAATACAAGTATAATTTTGAGTTGTGAACATTTTGTCTATGTGTTTGAGTGATGTATAGTGGAGATAAGTGATAGTATCATCCTTACTCCCTTTATCCTTAATGTTTAATCAAGAATCTTCATTTTAACAGGTCATGTGAAGTGTGTTGAATTTACTAGGATCTTCTTTAAGTATACAATTGTCTCTATGGTATGCAATCTGACCCTAGGTAAGTTACCTTGTTGATTGTCCCAAGTATGACATGTTCACATTGAAACACTATGTTAGGATCCTTCAATGCATAGAATTGGTGAAAAAAAACATTATTGCTTACTATAAGTCTAATAGTCTATGGGACATCTCTTGGTGGATCGCCTCTTTAGTGTAGTTTCCATTTTATGCAAGCTTCTAACTTTTTTCATAAACAATCATTAGATTAGGTGATAAACATTCAAGGAATAATCTAGGGAGCTAGCCCTCATTATATATATATATATATATATATATATATATATATATATATATATCTCCTTCAAGTTCCCACAACTTGAGAGATGATTCGATGTTTCATAAAAATTATAAGAGCTTGAATAGAGTGTCATATGGTACAAAATTTGATGCCAACAACCATTCATGAAACATACAAGATGTTTATAACAATGAATAATGAAGATAATGCAAGATCACACACAACACAATATCTATGTGGTAAACACTCTTGGAGAATAAAACCACTCCCAAGACTAAAAACACATAGAATACTTATCCTATAAGATGATCACAAACATGAGACTGATCAAGTCCTTACCAAAATTTACTGAAATAGCTATTTCACAAGGAGCACCTACCCCTAGGATGATCAAGTCCTCCTGACCACCTATTGGTAAATTCCTTCTCAAAATATTTAGTGAAACACCTATTTCATAAGTAAAACCTGCCGCTAATATGATCAAATCATTTTGACCACTTGTTGGTCAAGTCCTTCTGGCCTAAATGTTGAGCAGCCTCCCAACACCTATGAAATAAACATCTCTTGATCACTGATGGCTTGCCAATCTGATGGAGATACAATGTTTATCATCTCTCTTCAAATATTCACACTACTCATTCCACAATCTTATTTGCCTCTCAAATCAACCACCAAGATCACATAGACTTCATCTATCCTTTGCTCATACTCAAGGCTTCTAAAACATTCTTTTGAATCACTCTATACCTCTTCACTCATCCTCAATATTCAAACCTAAAAGAGCACTATTTTGACATTAGAAATATGACCTAAAATTCATACACATAGTCATCAACCTAATTTATTCTTCAATCCATCCATTAATCACACTCCCTTTCCTTTGCTCCACAATTCTCACACATCTAGAAATCATCATCTTTGATTTCACCTTTTATAGAGTCATCCTAATTATTATATTCTTGGTCAACCTTTAGACTTTTCTTAACCCTTAATAAATATTACATAGCTCAATACTATCCTTATAGGTCAGCTATAACAACTATGGGTCACACTTAAGTAGTTATGCCTCTTAGGAGCCCATATAGGTCACATGGAGACCTATTCCCCCATTTAACACTCCATTGAGAAAATTAGAAACACAGGATCACTTCTAAAATTATTAGTCCATTCCACATGACCCCTTTTATATCTTAAAATGATCATATACATCACAACACTCTTATGCATATGCTCAATCTACTCAAACATTAGCCTTGTATATAAGAACACCAAGAATGAACAAATAGTCAAATTCTAAGCATTTTTTCATACTAAATATGGATTGGTCAAAAATCTAAAATCCATAAAAATAATCCTTAGAGAGTTTAAAACACTCTTCAATATCTAATTCCCTTTAAAACATAAAAATACCATCAAAATAGCTCAAAATATCCTTCTCGAGACACTTACAAAACATGGTGAAAAACACATTCAAATTTAGATTTTAATATCTATAATTGTATGGATATTCAAACCTTCTAACTATTTTTTATGGATACACCATGGAGTCTTGTACAATTCTTATTTTTATTGTAACATCAAATTATACATAGATCAAAATTTATGGCTCAAAAATCAAGCACTGGTCTTTCCTTTGTTAAATTCAAATATTTAAATCCAAATGGTCATAGTTAAATCTCAATCACTTATAACACACCTCATGCTCTTCACTTATCCTATTCAAATCACACCATCAATCTTATTTAGAAGTAGCTTGAAATTTAACTCATAGTGATCCATTGTCCAAACATTAAACCTTAAACATGTTGACCTCATCTCATGCTTTCTGGCAACTCTGGACAAACACATTTTGTTGATCTCTATGGATTAACCTGATCTTTATCTAATAATGCTCATCATTAAATCTTGTTATAAATCCCAAGATTATGACACTTGTCACCCTCATGTGCCTTCTAATCACTTTATTGACAATCCCTTGTGCTTGTGCCACTTGGTAGTCTCACGTACATTATTAATTCTTTGACTTATCCCACACCATTGATCTTCATCAGTACGAACCACCACTCACTATTGATCTTTTATTAGACTAGAGAGCTTGTGACACTTGTCACCTACATGTACAACCTTTGACATGTTAAATTCATACACACCATTGATTTCAATATGTATGATTAAGCACTCACTATTGGATCTCCTAGACAATGACCTCAGACATCAACATGATTAAATTTGACAGTCTCTGGCCCATCACAGTGTGCTAGAGCAACTTTGAAGCTTAATAACATGAGCTAGAAATCACTTCAAGACTCTAAATTTTATAGGTTAGATTCTTGTCACTATAGACAATATCTCCATGTAAAAATTTTATCATTATTGACTTTATTCATACCTAAATTAAATGAGCAAACATATTAGTTCATACATATCTGCATGACATGCAGTGATGGTTTAGCTAAGTATGGGAACTTAGGCAATCTGCTTAGAAGGCCAAATTTGAACCTTAAAAACTTTTTTTCACTCAATCACATGACCTAAAACTTGAACCATATGATCTTCTCACATAGGGTAATCCATACATATATTAAGATTGTCTTGGAACCTTCATGTGTGTGAAATATAACATCATCAATATACTTACATAGATTTTTTTGTCACATAACCAACTATGCCAAGATGAACATAATGAAGAACCATATGAGTACCATGCACTTCTATAAGCTCTCTAATCATCCTTGAACTTTGGTAGGACCCCTCACACATGTTCAATATTTCATACGCATCCTTAATCATGCCAAAGCTAAAGATCAACCAAGCCTACTTCAAGCATACTAGGATGAACACACTACACACTTTGTCATTGATACTTAGACCATCAAGACACTACATACACTCACTTGAATACCTCCATGACATCATTGACAACTCTCCAATAGTTAGACCACAGGAAAAATGTAATAATTTCAAATTTTTAAATTGATAGTTTTGGTGGGAAAGTGCCAAAAGATCTCTAATTCTAATTTTACTCACACTTAAGATCTAAAAATGACTATATAAGGATATATAAGTATACCAATACCCATAAATACTTAAAAACTATAATAAAAAGACAAAATTGATTAAAAAGGGTAATTCTCTTGCATCATGGAGTTAGAAATTGGGTATTTTGTATGTTTAAAATCATATAAGAAAATGCCATTGAAATAACTAAATAAGGATAAAAATATTACACCTAAGTGTTATAGACCTTATCAAGTATTTCAAAAAATAGGTAGTGTAGTATACATACTCTATTTACCTCACTCAACAAAGATACATTTAGCCTTTCATTTTTCCTACATGGAGAAGGCCATTGGACATATTTGTAGACCAAACAAAGTTACCAAATATTGATATCAATGGAATAATCATTTTATAACCTAAGAGAATAATTTAAACATGCACTACAAGGCTAAAATTCAGGTTTATTACAAATTATTTAACCAAGTGGAATAATCTGGATAGTGAATATGAAACATGGGACGATAAATAATTCCTATAGAAGTATCTAATAATCATTAGCATTGAGAAAAATGTTTGTCTAAATGGGAGGGGAATGCTACACCCTATGCCTATAGTGTGTACTAGGACATGTTTTTATGATGTGTAAATATCATAACATATAAATTAATCATATGATCATGTATATAGCTTCATATTAGTATTATGATCAACCTATGTTATTTCCATAGCATAATTAGGCTATATATAAGAGGTAGTGGATAATATTATATCATCATATTGTGAATTTTATTCTTAATTTAAGATTATGGATATAGCCTCCATTAATCAACTTATTATTTATTCATATATTCTAATCTATTTATGTCATATTGTGATCTATTTAAGTTATTTTATGAAGAAGAAGAGGAGAAAATTTTGGAGGCCATAAATTTTGATCCATAGCTCCATTTCAACCCATATTCATGCCCAAATGACCATCTCAAAATTTCAGTGCATCCATAACCCAAATTATCTAGTTATGATTTTTTTAAAATTTTAGGAGGACATACGTGACCATATAAGGGTCTGAAAATGTAGTTTAATATTTGTATTGGTATGTTTATATTTTTAAAAATTAAATAATTTTTTAAATGGACTTGAAATTTAGGTTATATTCATCCAATAGGTTAATTTTAGTTTCTAGTTTATTTTTGGATATTTTTAGAACTGCATGTGATTTCATCTAAAACTTACTAATAATACTCACTGCTAAAAATAGTAGGTCAAATTTTATTATTTTTTAGAGTTCTAAATTTGCATGTCAACTCCAATTCTGAGTTGAGGCTTATTTATGCATGGTTTTTAATTCTTTAAATCATTCAATACAAGTTATTATTTCAGAATCTTTGCCTATTGGTATTTTATTTTCTTGATAGTGTATGGGTTCATTATTATTCTAATTTATTTTTGAATTAATTTCATTAAACACAATGAGATTTATTTTGCAGTTCACAATTGGGTCTTTGCATGCCTATAGTCATGCAATAAAATGATCTTGAAGCAATAAAAGCTATAAAAAAAAATCTCCTAAGTATTATGACCCTTATCAGGTCTTGTAAAAAATTAATGGTGTCGCATACAAGTTGGAGTTACCTCAGTCATTATGTATCAATCCATTATTTAATTTGTCTTTATTAAATAATGTAATTTTAAAAAACTTAAAAACCTAAAATTATTTACCAATGTTGGATGAGGAACACAAGACCATTTTGGAGCCTTAGGAGATCCTTCAAACATGCACTTAAACTTAAGAACAATGTATACTAAGGAGTATATAATCAAGATGAAGAATTTGGTAGGAAAGGATGCAACCTAGGAGGATAAATCATTCCTATGGTAGTGTCTAAAGTTATTCAACATTGAGGTAATATTTGTTTAAATGGGATGGGAATTATACACCCTTAACCTATATCATGTCTAGGGATATGTGTGGATAATATTTGGTACACATCAAATTTTATCTTGTCTTATCACATTTATCTATGCTTTAATATTGCTATTAGAATTAGTCTATGGAGTAAACATAACATAATTAGGGTATATATAAGAGGTACTATTTAGTAATTGATCATGATATTATGAATTATCTTCTTATTACATGGTTGTGCAGGTTTTCTCCCCAAAGTGATTGAGTCTTATTTATCAAGTATTATGCTTTATTATTAATTATTGTTGTGTATCTACTCATTTGATTCTCATTCTTGCACTATATTTTTGTCAATTTTCTCATCATGTTTACATTTATATCATTTTTTTGAAGTGTCTTTATCTCTCTAAGTATTTTCATTACAGTTACAATATAAACCTATAGTATCAAACTAATACAACACACCAAACAACCCTATAATACTATCTATAACATCTATGAATCCTTTGAAATGCTCTATATATTTTTCATTTTTCTCATATGGACCGAAAAATGTCATGGAATAATTTTGGATCTAATTATGGGAATGACACCTCTTTTGGTTATTCATATATCATATAATAATCCTGGTGAAGTACACCCAAGCCTTTTACTCAATAAAATCAATGCTCAAATTTTATCTAATTCCTTCACTAAAAATAAACTAATAATTAAGGATGAGATAAATAATACTATGATACTATATCACTTATTTACTAAAAATATTTTTACCAATCTACCAAAATGAAATACATTGGGCCTTCAAGATAAATCCATTGTTTGGTAATGAAAAGTATGAACTATATTTGAATAATGTGTAATGGCCCAAAAAGAATACAATAATAGGAACCAAGAAAACCAATTTATTAGAATCAACTAAAGATTTTAGGACTTCCCTTAGATTATGAACCACTAAAATATCAAAGTATGCCTAAAATATTAAATTGAGTGTAATATTAATCAATTGGAAAGTTTCAATTAACTTTTAATGAATGAATAATATGTAGCCAGCCAAGTTACTCATAATAATTGAATACATATAATGTGAATCACTAGAAATGGAGTCCCCAAAAAAACTAAAATTCATAGTCACCCTTTTCCAACAACTTATAATTATCAAGTTGAACCAATCATAAATTTTCAACAATGTAAAAATTAATGCCACTTGAAACTTCAATCTATTCCATTGATATTCATGTGGTAAACTTAATTACGTTAGCATGTGCATATGTTAACTAATAATAAAATTAAAATGACATGGAATGCTCAAATAGTATATCATAATTTAATTGAAAGGAATTCACTCCAAAATTATTTTAAAATTTATCATGCTCAAAATCCAAATCATATTTACAATTTAAAACATAATTATTTAACTTGTCTATATCATCTAACATAATTTATAGCTCAATATCAAAAAATAATTATAATAAAATTTATAGCTCAATATCAAAAAAATAATTATAATAATGCAGGAGAGAGCTAAATTCCTTGGTGTTTTCATCTTCATCAAATTAATTTTCACAATCCCTTTCACACAAAGAATAAATAGGTTATTGTCACCCATTTAAACCATCCAGTTATTTGTATTAAATTGTAGGAAAATTTTCAACAACTAAGTTCCTTAATGAAAACAATGCAATAAATCATTAGATTCTTAAATTTCATCAACATGAGCAGACAAGGAAACCTTTGAATATATTGATCTAACATTGGAATGCATGTCATAATAAATTTTTGAACTAATAAAGTCATATACAATAAATTTAATGGCTCAATCCTATATAAATTTAGTGGATAACTGAATAAAATGATAGTAAACATCATTACTGAAAACCTCATAGTGATTAAAACAATAAAATATGCACATGTCCACAAATGTTTTGCTAATGGAGTACTCAATGGATCATTGTATCATTGCTTTAATTTCAAATAAACTTTCAAACATAGAATTATTTTATCTAAATCAACTTAAATGGAGTCACTATTTTAGATAAATTCATCCTAAACATCATTATCGACATCATCATTATTGAAACTCAATAAGTGAATATGTTCAATATATATAATTTTAACACCAAAATCAAATGTAACATCAAACTAACAAGATACAATATTACTCACATGACATAAATAAAATTAATCAGTGCAATAAGGTCCACATAAATCTTAAGTAGGATATTATTAAAATCCATAATCAATCATTTGGAATCAATGTTCTTTTTGTATACTGATAAATGGTTTTGAAGGGACCATACCTTATTACAAAAAGGCTCAAAAGCCAAATATAGAAAATAAAATTAATGGTTGGAAAGAGGGGTCCACTCCCCAATACAAAAGATCAAGATCAAGATAGACTTATAATCCCAACAACAAAAAAACCAATTGCTAAGAGTAAGACACCAAAACAACAAAACAACAGTAGCTACACTACAAAAATACAATAATAACCCAGTAAAAAGATAGTAGAAATCTAGTGACTATGAGAAAATAGTCCAAAAAGATGTCTACACTTGAGTAACTTGTTGAAATTCTTTTAAAGGTTTTCAAAAGCATTGAAGAGCCCCAAGGCCATGGTTTTTTATATATTAGACATGTCAATGGTCTTTAATAGAATGTGTCTTGATTGAACCACTACTCCAAATGCCTTCGTGAATGTTGCCCAAGGTGCAGATCTATCAAACTTGGAATTTTAGGAAATCTGTAAAGGCTTTTAGCATGGCTAAAAAGTCAATCCACTTGTTTTTTATTTGATTAAATATTCCTTCTAGAGTTCTCAAGTTCTTGAAAACTTCTTCCACTTTGGCTTCATCAAGTGAAGGGTTATCCACCATCTTTCTCTTATCAGGGCTCTTATTTAGATGCTTAACCTCCTTATTGAGAACACTAACCTTGCCTTCTAGATTGGCCAATTTATCCTTGAAAGAGGGAGAATAATTAGTTCCCCTATCCATGTTACTAATAACCATTAGACTCTCAGTAACAATAATTTCTTTACCCACCAAAGTAACAAGGTCCTTCTCTTTATTACTTCTAAGAACCCTTTTTAGTGAGGGAGGATTACGAGGTGGGAAATTGGGGTTATTAAAGATAATATTGTGCTTGGAAGAGGATTCAAGATGCAGTAATGGGTAGGGAGGAGCATTCGTCGTGATTAAATTGTAATGCTGATGCAAAAGGAGGATGAATCCTTAATACAGGGGAAGGGGTCTCTTATTGGAATCAATGTGTCTAGATCAACACTTTCAATTATTTCTTATTGCATCTTTATGAAATATTCAACTATTATAGGTTATAATTCACTATATGAGTCTAAAGGTTCAAAATCAAAATCATGTTCATACTTACTCACATCTAATTTGGATCCATCATTATGTATCCAATAATCATGAAAGCCACAATCATAACTCAAGGCCAATTTACAAGCATGGGATAAGGTAAATGGGATTTTTTTATTTCAAGTAATAATTAAAATCACTATCAAAAACATAATATACACCTCCTCATTTGGATATAATTTAATGATTAATAGAGGCTCTAAATTTATTAATCTAGTTGAGGTGGATCAAAATAATAAAAATGTAAATTCAGTTGAATGATTAAAATGAGTGGGCAAGGTCATAGTTTCATTAACCATGGTACTAGACATAGAGTTTGGTGAAGGATGAAAATTATGAGGAGAGATGGCTAGCACACCGTACAATAAGAGACATGTGCTAGTCTTAACTACCATACCCTTATTTCATCTCTCTCATTTTTAGAGTGATTCAGTTAGATCAAGGATTAGGTGAAAGACACAAAGAGAAGAATTATGGATAATGAAATACCAACTAGTAATGTATGCCCCTCCAAATTCTCATGTCAAATCAAGGACAAGGATATGGTGGTCAATACTCTAAAGGAAATGAATGATATTTTTCTCCACAAGTATTCCTTGGATGAGGTGCAACACCCTTTTTGGGGTTAGTTGATGATTTCAAGCCCCACCATGTTTTGAATACATGTAAATTATTGGACAAGAAGACTAGTATCACCACCAAAGATGATTTAAAATTATGGTATTATGCTCTGTTGGATGGATTCAAGGATGAGAAACTCTTGAAATGGATGGATACCAAACTTATGCATACACATTTATCTAATATGGCTTGGCGGAGGTGCCAAAGTTACTTTTATGTGTTATATTATTCAAGCTATGGAAATACCCTGAGCAATCCATACCCATATTAGATAATCTCAAAATATCTCAGCGTATCGATATACAAACATTTCTATTTAGTGTCATCAACTCACTAGTAATCCATGAGGACGTTGAATAAGTTGGTGTTGTGGTGAACACTAGACTTGATCGAATCTAAGTTATATTTAAAGTGATGGTTCTTAAAAACATTAATTATAGTTAAAATATGATTGCAATCTTTAAGAGGCTAGGCATCTCAGTAAATAATAAATATCAACTTGTGGATTCCTTTACTACTCAACTCATCGAGGAGGATATTCATAATGAAGGACCAACTTTGGTGGTCTCAATCTCTAAAAATGTGTAGTTTTCTTCATGTTAAATTATATTTATTTTTTTATTATATGATCATGAATAATACCAACTATGGCATCTTTTTGTATCTCCCTGATTTATCAAGGTTTTTTAAAATATTAAAATAGATGGGATTTTCCCCTTATAGACTTGTCAAAAAAAAAATACACCTCCTCATTTGGTTTTTAATGTTCAATAAAATCCTTCCAAACTTTCCCAAAATTTATATTATTCACATGGATACTCTCATTATGATCTTTTTTAATATTATGAAAAAGTGCCTCATAAGAGTAGGGTTATTTATGTCACCATATCTCTCAATAAAGAGATGTTTGAACTTGTCCCATGAGTATATAAGTCTATTAAGTAATTCATGAAACCAATTCAAGGCATCCCATTTTAAATTCTAAAAGAAGAACCTAACTAAAAATTAATTTTCTATCTCAAAGTCATCAATAAAATTAATAAAGGCTTATAAATGGCCCTCTCCCTTACCTATATTTAGACCATCAAACTTGGGAAACATTTTCCTAGTTGTTTTTGGGAAAGGATCATGAAAATTATGAAAGAAGGTTATATTAATTGGTTGGTATCTCTTATTAACTAATTAAATCTAAGAATTAGACACACTTTAAATATAAGATGAATATGCTAAACCATTAAAATACTAATTCATAGAATCTAAACTCATAAACCCAATATATTGAATTTTAAATCTTGTTGAATTCATGTTTCCACTAAAACCAACAACACCAAGTTTAGGAAGATTAATAACTAGAAGAATATAAATGTTAATTGAACAATAAAATGATTTAATAGTACCATCCCCCTTTGTACCACTTATAAATTTAGTAAATAAACACCAAACCACTATAATGAAATTTTAAAGCAAATGTAGTCTACAAAAATCTTTGAAATCACCACTTCATAAATGAGGAACACTATTCGAGATATAATATAATTAATAAATTTTTCTCAAAATACATTTGAGACTTAAAAAATATACATAATAATATAGTTCTTCAACCTCAAATAAATCATCAATACCATAAAGGTTTTCTTATATCTAATATATAGACTTAAAATCTAAGATATTGATTCTAGCCACAAAGAATAAAGGACAAAATTTTATAGTAGATGTGTCAGTTTGTTCCCATAGTGGATAAGATGAGTGAGGATATAAATAATAGTATGAATATAATTAAAACTAATCAAAAATTTAAACATAGATGAGAAATAATTAAAATATAACTAAAACTAAATGATCCCCAAAAATGGCACCAATTTTTGGCAAAGTTGGTGTGATCATAATTGATATAAATTTAAAATATCAATAGCTATATATACAAAAAAATATCCAAAAAAATGATACCTATTTATTAATAGACTTGATCGGGTAAAATAAATGGCCCCTCACTATAGTAAGATGCAACCTATAATTAAAAAGGATTGAAAATAAATACAATGATCTATTGAATTATATAATTAAAGTGGATGACTGTTGTTCCCTCTCTCTCTCTCTCTCACACACACACACCATTTTTGAAATTTAAATAGGATGCAGTTTTGATTAAACATCCTTATTTGAATTCTTCTAAACCCAAAGTTTATGACATGGATTTTTAAAAGTGAAAAATTAAGTAATTTATCTTATGCTAAAATAAATTTTGTTACCTCTCTTGATGTTTGTTGTTTTCTCAACTCGATTAAGAGGATTTACTTATAGGTGTGCATAGTGTTTCAAATTTATCAAAGAATAAAAAATTTGTATAATACATACTAAGTTATTTAATTTTTGACTTTTATTCTCCTTTAACTTATATGTACATTTAATTTATGATTCAACAAATAACTTGGCTATAATGTGATGATTTTAGTGTGTGTTTTTTAATTGTGTCTTGAATAGGCCATTTCATACTTAAGTGTTTCTCAAGTCCTCCTAGAGTTCATTTTATCTTACCATGCAACATCAAACCACTAACCCATAACACAAGTGAAGAATGTAAGTTTTTTAAAGGTGATGTTAGCATATCCCTTTGAACAAAAATTTCATAGCAAGTGGAGCAATAAAATGCATCCACGTGTCATCATACCACTAACCTAAAAGTGACATAAACATATACCTTTAAATGGAAATTCTTGGTCAAGCAAAGCAACAAGATTCATCCACATGTTATCATCATGTTAAACTAGAGGTGACATAAGCATAGCAATTTGTATGAAATGTCATAGGAAAGTGAAGCAATGAGATTCATCCATGTGTCATCATCCTACTAACTTAGAGGTGACATTAACATAGCCATTTATATATAAAGTCTCAAGCAAATGGAGTAGTGAGAGTTATCCACATGTCATCATATTTTTAACCAGTGGATAAAGAGGCAAAGAACATCAATCCATAACTTATTTATAAGAAGATTAGTAATATGGAAACATGTGTCTTTTAAAACCACATAAACTAGTAACAAAGAAACCAATGTTAATCTTGAAGGAGTGAAAAGGAGATATCTATCAATTAAAATGATTTGAGATCTAGGAGCAGGTAGAAGAATCCAAAATCAAAATATGTGGAAGTTGATGTTATGAAATTAAAATGAAAATAATAAACAATTAATGCAGTGAAAGTCATTGATTCAATTAATTGACATGAACTAGTAAATTAATATATTTAATTCTCATATCTAGTATATCTAAAGAAAATATATTTTGATTTCCCATATTCAATTTTATCACATTTCTTCCTAATCTACCAAGTATAAACTATGAATTCATAGTTCCACTATGACCAAGACTTAAAAAAAAAATCATAGAAAAAGGAACTTTTAGATAAAATGTGTTACTCATCTCACATTCTAGTTACTTTTGCATACTCAATTACAAGATCAATTGAATCTACTAATATAATGTTTGATTAAATAGCACTAAACCATGAGTTCAAGAATTATTCCACCATTTGGGATGCTTTAGATGTAATCGATCCATATAGTGTTGAGGACCAACTAATAATATTCACATAGAGGTATAAGGATGACTTAATCACAATAAAAGGTGTTGGCCATAGAACACAACATCAAAACTAGAGGTAATGCCTTATATTGACCTATTGTTTGATTTAATTATGAAAGGTAACATCTATAGGAAGATATTACATTTCAAGAGTATCAAAACTCTAGCAGGATATATAAGTGGAAATGAATTTGAGAGATAATATTGGCTTCATGTTCCTAAAATTACCTATAGATAGGAAATTATTAATATGTGGCTCGTTGAAAAAAGCATTAGTATAAATTTGTAGGAAGGGGATAAAAACCCAAGAGGCTTTATAGTTCATGGCACTACTTTTACTATCCACATTGTTGCCTTCAGACTAGGGGTGAGAATTTCCATGGCACTATTGAATAGGATATATGGATTTTCAACCATTGATTATTTAAATGATACATGATTCCCATTGTTGGAAATTATTTTAATCTTGAACAAAATTATGGATTTGGGTGAGATTATTAGCCTCAATTTGATTCTTAGAATCTAAAATTTATGATGTTTCTAGATGGAAAAGTCTACATTATGTCCTATGTGGTAGATGATGATATTACAAATATGCACTCGTCATATGATGAACCTTGGAAACCATCCACAAAATATGCCATGAATAATATTTGTGATAAATTTAACATCCTTCATGTGCATAGATTAAGAAATAACATGAAAATTCTTACAAAGACTTTTAATCCTATGATATATCAATAAATATATGGGAAGAATATGCCATGTTTCCTATACCCTATAAAAAATACCATTCAGAATATAGTGATTACTAGTACTATTTGAACACACTATAAATATGATAGAAGGAACTAAGCCCCCTGATTTGTACCTACTATGGATTGTGTCTGATAAATTAATTGAGCATGAAATAACTACTCAATTAGATAATAGTGTGCATGTGGAATTAATATGATATAAGAAAGCAACCATCTACCCAACCCATCTCAACATCAATAAAATGAAATATACAAGATGGGAGAACTTACAATCTATTGGAAAAATAAGAATGCACTATTGATTAAAATAGTCACCATTCAAGAACTGGGACCCTAGGAAAAGTGTCAAAATAATTATAAATAAATATAGAAGGAAAGTGAGAATTAACTATGGGAATCAATCATATGGTCATGATATCATATTTATGAATGTAGATTATGACACTAAAGTTGACATCAAGATGAGAAGGGTAAACATGCCAATGATTACGGCATAAAGTATCCAGGATGATCCTAAAATCACTAAAGAAGATGCTAAAAGAATTGATAAGGATAATGGGTTTCCAGACCTATTCATACACCTTCTCCACATGAAGAAGAAGAAATGTAAGAAAACATGAGCCCATATAAGGAAGTTGATATTATAGAGAGTGGATACTACTATAAGATCCCCTACATACACAATTGTTATTGCTTCCCCTCAATGCATAATTGAATATGAGAGACATGTAAGTTATATCACGTCAATTATAATTTTCTCCATGCTTCTTCTAGCTCCATTGACCATAGTACAAAAAGTAAATTTATCTTCTTTCTTATAAAATGTTTCTATTATTTTTCATATTGGGTCGCCACCTATCATGACAACACTAGCACCATTGGTAATGTTTTAATAAATTTGATTTCCATTCTCACCACCCATCATTCCTATAGTGGTCATCAATCCTCCCATTCTCTCATAATATTTTACCACTACAATGCCATCAACTCCCATTCCACCTTCTATAGGGCCAACCTCTACTAGTAAAAAACCAATAATTACATATACAAGGAATCCCAAGAGTCTTCCTATCTCACCTCAAAAAATTTATGTGGAAGAGAAACAAGTAGAAGTTCCCAAGGAGAGGGAAGAAAGAAGAAAGGGTAGACTGGGGTCAAAGCCTATTGAGATTTATGATAGTGAGGAAGAGGAAAAAATGGGGTGATGAATAAGAAAGGGTGTCTAAGATTAACACTAAATAAACATAATATTTTTTTGACAAAATTAAGATATAATAAGATGATGAATGGATGACTAAATAAAGCACTTAGTCTAGAGGAAATAAAAAGTTAACATAATCTAAAGAGGTTGACCAAGGAGATTCTAAATCAATGGCTATAAAATTGTTATCAAATGAATGGAGAGATGTATAAGGAGATGCATCGTCAAAATTATAGGCTTTAGTACATCATAGAACATCAACTACACCTCCAATCTCTTCACCCAAAGTTACTACAGTGACAACCATATCAACTAGTGCCCTAGCTATCTTTCCTTAGGTTTTAAGTTCACCCATTTCTCATTCTATGACAACTTCCTCAATTCCAACTGCTACAATTAGAATGACAAGTATTATTCATTATTTTCATTCTTTGGAAAAATATATAAACCTTAAGTAGTTATAATGTCAATTTTTTCTACCATAACCCACTCTAATACCATGTGTCCTATTACAAATGTTATTAATACTGGGGTTTCTTGTACATTGGTGATAAATTACTTACAAAATTTATTGACCACCCAAACAAGTTATCCATTCTTTAATAGAATCAATCCATAATCCCCTGAGTCATCAAAAGGGTTACATTTTGAAAACCTAGTTTCCACTTCCAATTTTAACACATTATCCACCCCTCTTAGGTCATATGCATGATTTTAAATTCCCATTAGTCAAGTTGTTCAAACTGATTCACCTATACTATAAATGCACATAGCAGTAAGGAAGGTTAAATATTTAATTGATACACCAATCCAAAATAAGGTTACTAGATGGAGGAAAGTTATACCTCCTTTCCTTATAGTAGGGGCATATTCACCCATGGCCATGCTTCATCTAGGTCAATCTCCTTCCTCTGTTCAAGTAGAATAAGTAGGGAACCAAGTTTCAATAAACATTATTCATGGATTAAGTATCTACAAGAATAAGAATAAGGATGGTAAGATATACTAATTATTTAGAAACCTAAGTTAAGTTTCATTTTTACAAAAAAACAAATACCTTGAGAAAGGTGAAAAGTACAATGGTGGCTATATAGGGGCAACATGTTGATTTAGAATAAAGAAAAGACATATTCTCTCAAACAAAGAGAAGGAAAGTAGATACTTCATACCTAGATTAGTAAATAGAATATTCTTATAGTTTTATGGATGATATCGAATGAGTTATAAAATAAAAGCTCAAAATATTTGATCAGCATATTCATAGTCCACTAGAGAAGATCACCATTTGATCTCCTAAATAAATTTATAAATAGTGTACAGGGAGCAGATATAAAGATCTATGACACTATTCATCTAATAAGGTATAAAAATCCCATGTCTTAGCCTAAGTGTGGGAATATCATTTATTTTTTCAATAAAATAAAGGAAATTGATGGAAAAATTCACTTCATAATCCAAACAACCATAAATAAATCTATACCCATTTAAATTTAATAACAACATCCAAGGTATCATGGGCCCAATGATTTGTTGTTGCTAGGAAGGATAACTTTTTTGAGTGGCATAAATAGATGTGAACTCTCATGTATAAATTTTATAATTAGGAAAAAGAGGAAATATTTATTCTAAAAGATATGAGAATCACTTAGATAAGAATTCCCTAAAGGCAATTAGTCCCTAAACCCAATTTTTAAAATCTCTTATGAACAATAGTTGACAACATTCAAGCTAAGATCAAAGGCATAATATATAAGACTAATGATGAAATAATTAAACTAGTAAATTATATTAGGGATTGAATCAATGGACCTGAGACACTTCATGTAGGGGTCTAGGATGCATTAGTTACACATAAGAATTTAATGAATAGTATCTCATAGTTTTTCAAGAGATCTTTGCTTGATTATGAAACTATAGTTATAGACTTCTAGGCTATCCACACATTATATTTTTAGATGAAAGTAGGCAAGTAATTAACTTCATCAATAGGGGAAATATAACCACATATTTAGAGTACTCAATATCCAAAGTAAAACTAGTGCAAACACAGACTAGATTTGCATATGTACCACTTCTAATTTTCACTACATTAGCAATAACTTTGGGTATATCTATAATGATAGTACCAGTTCTAGTTATAACTCTAGTTATAATGATATTCCCATCCACATTATCTTTTACATCTACTATTCAATAGTTTTATTCTTTTATTGGTGCCACATTAGTTCTATTTAATTATACATATGAATTTGATTGCTTACCTAGATTGGATCATTAGTTTTAAATTTACTTTGCATGTAAATATTATGTTTTAGTTGAATAACTCTATTTATTAGTAATTTGCATTGTATATGCATGATTTGCATGCAAATTGGCATACAGTGTTATTTATATTTATATTATTCTTTTATTGGTGCCACATTAGTTTTATCTAATTATACATATGAATTTGATTGCTTACCTAGATTGGATCATTAGTTTTAAATTTACTTTGCATGTAAATATTATGTTTTAGTTGAATAACTCTATTTATTAGTAATTTGCATTGTATATGCATGATTTGCATGCAAATTGGCATATAGTGTTATTTATATATGTAATAACCTAAAAATGACATTTGAGTGCTAAGAGTGATACTTGAGACCACTTATCCCTAGCTTATCCCTAGACCTATCTTAGGGCCTATTTTCACATTTATCTAACCTTCGTTCAGGCTACAAGAATCCCTAGTCATTTTTAAAGTGGTCTCAAATCCCCATTCTTACATCTTATCCCCTCATGATTAAGGTTCTACCACTTGGACACTAGCACCATACGAGGGACAATAGTTCCACATGGTGCTAATGTCCCAATTTTGGTGCTAGAATCCTTTCCCTCCTTTTTTCACAAATAGATATAGTTTTTAATCTTAGACCACCTTGGCTAAACCTATACCTCTTTTAGAATATACATAAGCACTATAATAATATATATACATGAATTTTATCCTTATAATCACTATAAGGAAATCAGATCCTAATTACACATACAAACTTAGAACAATTTATACATAATTAAGGTTATCAATCCCTATTTTTACCTAAATATGCATACAACCATCTAAAACATTCATAAGCTCAGATTACTCATATTTCTAGTCTCAAGTACATTCAAAGCACTCGGGTATATAATCACACTAGTTTAACTTACACTTACACCAACACTTGGGTGGGGAAAACTACATTGGGATTGATCCCTCTTTAGAATATTGGTATGTATGAAAATCTCATCAAGACAAGGTGTTGAGGATGTCCATCCTACCCCATTAATAGCCACACTTTTTTAATTGTATCAACCAGATGCCATAGGAACATGATGGATTAGGGTTTGCTCATAAAATTAGTCAAAATAAGTCATCTACAAGGATTTAGAACTTATGCATGTATGAATATTCTTGATAGACCTAAACACAGGTGCACCCAAAATTTTGGGATAGTTCTAGACAAAGGACACTACTGCCAAAATAGAGACACTAGTTTCACATGGTACTACTATCTAATTAGGATGTCACTATTTAGAAAGGATTTTGACACTTGGATCTTATTTATGACACTTAGACTAGTTTCTTCCTCAATTTTCAACCTCTATATCATCTACCTCAATCATTTTTTAGCTAAGTTCTCATTTACATTATTTATTACTATTTTTAGAAAGGTAAAATTTAGTTGATTCTATAATAGATTAATGATTATGTTTGTTTAATATTTCTACCCTAATTTATCATACTCAATGCTTTAACAACATAGGATTTACATTCACTAAGTCCTAAAAGGATAAAACATTTGGTAAAATTGACTTACTTCAAACAATGAAAAAACCCTAACTCTAAATAGCCTTAGGGTTTATGTTTTCATCCTTCTAGGAATGACATTCAAATTTTAGATCCTTTTATTTTATTATTTTCATTTCATAAAATCATGATAATAATGGAAGATGAAGTTTATCACTTTTTAATATGAAGTTTTCTAACTTCATTTGCAGGGCTATTTAATTTCATTTAGAATGAATTAAAAGATGACATAAACACATATATACATGATGATTTATATTATTTAAAATTTATTTCATATTTAATTATAACTGTAGCATGTTATTTTTCTCTTATGCATAATCTAATTAAGTAACAAATCCGTACATGCATAAAGGATGTATTACATAGATCAATAACCTTGTTTCATGTTTCCATGTCATATATTATGCACAAGAAAGAATCTCCTTCTCCTCCTCATATTCATGAGGGTGATAAATACTTTCCTTCTAACCAAGTCCATGATATAAATCTTCCATGAGATGACACAACTTACACTATCATTACTATTACCCATACTCATCCTATCCAGGCCTCCACCTCTTCTCTACAAGGCATGTGCCTACATGTTTAATTACAAGTAAATAATGTTTGCTCTTTTGAAACTCTAAGGGATAAAATTATCAATATGAATAGGTTAATTTAAAAATTACAAAATCAAAATCAACTATTACATGAAAATATTAGAACATTGTAAAAGTAGACTACAAAACAAAATCTTCTAGGGCACACTGGTTTCAATCATGTATATGCATCTTAACCTAGTCAATCTATGGTAAGTAATGTTACATATCAAAATAAGAAATAAAAACAAACTCTATATATAACTAGTGATGAAAAAAGTATTAAAAAATCATATAGAATTTCAAGTGAGATTTTAAGGCAAATTATTAAATCTAATTTCATCAACCTACCTCCTTTACATCCAATAAGGAGATCCATATATTATTATGCATACCATAGAATGCATGGTCATCACACAAATTCGTGTTTATCATTGAAAAATCATATACAACACATCATTGCTACTGAGTAACCTATACAAGATAAATCAATTAAACAATCCATGATGATACAATAACATCTTCAAAAGGCTCAATCTCATAAATAATACAAAAGGGGGTACCAAATAATAACTTATGATAATAAAAGGTTCACAAATAAAAATAAAATAAAGAAATAGTAAAATAATCACAAGTAAATCAAGTAAAAAATACAAATATAACTCTCCAAAATTAGATCTCACTTTCAAAGTAGTATTGGTTGGTCAGAAGAATCCTCAAAAATTTGATTATTGAGGTCAAGGGTTGGGTAAACATGCCCAAGGCATCATTAATCATGTTCTAGTAGTTGATAATGTAGGTTAATAAGGTTTGATATTTATGGAACATACTAAGGCAAATCATTCATAGATATAATTTATCAAGGAAAAATATCTAGATACATAAGAAATGTTACAAAACAAGTAAGAACTTAAGTTGTAAAGTCAAAATCATGTTATGCCAACAAACATTCTCAAAAGAGGATTTCTAGCAAAAGATCCTCCTAAGCACCATATGATTACAAAAATCACAAATTAAAATGTCAAAATCATAATCAAGATTGCAAAGCATAATTCAAAAAGTTCAACTCCATAGGATGTGGCAATTCCATATGTTCATCCAGATACAACAAAAGTTAACTCCATTCTAAGTTATTATGATTATTATCATATTGATAATGAATAATTCTCATGTTCATACTGAAACACCATTCAAATACATCATAAAAATCACATTGCATGAGAGGTTACCATTCCCATTTTTGATAGAGGCCACATTGATAGTGAGTCTCCCATTAGACTCGTCAGGTAGTATTGATCCTACCTTCTTGTACATAATTTCCATATTGATCATTGTATATATTTTCATTTTTATATTGCTTGTACATAGCTTATATATATATAATACAAAAATAATATATGTTAAAACATAAAAACATTCAAATATTTACTCTGAAAAAACATAAAATTATAGATTGTATGCATTTCCCTATTTACATTTCTTATATTTTCTAGACACTACATATGCTAGTTATCTTAATATAATCAATTTTATGATATATATATATATATATATATATATATATATATATATATATATATATATATATATATATATATATAACTTAATCTTTTTGAGTTATTATAGATTACTATAGGACTCAAGTCCACTATGCCAATCTAGATTTGATATTATCTTTCCATTTGGGGCATTTACAAAGATACACGGGTTCTTCATTTGACACATTTGCCCATTTGGGGGCACTCTATACACAATTTTGATTACTAGGTTGCATATTTCTATACTCTACATCATAGTGTTAACATTGTTATATCTTGATATTGATCATGTTATACTTAGTAAATGTTTTTCTTGGCTACCACTACTTTAGACTTAGCATATGTACCTCTTAGCTCTTACATATATATATTTTACATGTTCATGCATACTTTCAATTCTAGATTTCCTAGTTTATACTTGATCCTATCTATATTCTTCTTCTATTCAAGGGAATTTGAATATGCCATTACCATTTAGATCTACACCACTTATTTTCAAAGTATGTATGGTAAGGACATGTGCCCAAGTCATTTTATGTGACTTCATGATTATGTATGCGTACATTTGCACATGTATTTTTATGTGGATCTAATCTAAATTTCTTATTATTTATATATGTGGATATTTGAACATGTCTTCGAATGTATTGATTTCTCAAATTTAGTGACATTTGCCCATGTACTTTGTATTGTGGTCCCTTAGACTACTTTGTTTGCCTCATGTGTTTTGTATGTATGCTTTCTTGTATGCATCATGATCATGACACTTGTTTCCTTCCTATTACACACTACAGTTTTAGATGCCATGAAGGACCTCATGTATCTCCCCTCCATACTTGGGTGTCATGATGGAAATTATTCCTCATCCCCAATGTAGTTACTTAGTTATTACTCAAATTTATTGTTACACATATTATTATATCTACCTTGATAGCCTTGTGAATGTTAAACATAGCATACATCACACATTATAAACTTATGCTCAGATTATCTTACATTTTGATATCATTTACGCACATTATATTGGATTATTATGCAGTTATAATATATGATCTAGGTAACACACAATTTGTAAATCTTGTTATTTGAGGATAGTTCTTGCACAGGTACAACAACCCCCATCAAAAGAGGGGGCATTAATAAGGGTTTGTCATAGATATTAGGCTATTAGAATGAATTCATAGTATAGTTTTAGAATACAGGCTCAGATTATAGAAATAAAACTTAGGTAAACATAATCAGAAATAGTGACACAGAGATCAATATAGTTGCATAGAAATTAGAACTATCATAATTAGCACCCAAATTGGGACACTGCTACAACATGGTGATACTATCCAAGATACAATGTTATTGTCTAATATCCTAAGTTTCATAAAAATATAGATTGTATTTAAAAGTATATTAGGTATAGTCCAGGTTTGTAGAGGTTTAGTTATGCTTTACTAGTCTAGCTTAGATTAATACCATTTTAACTCTAATTCATACCAATTTAGCTCAGATTCATAACAATTTAGCTCATATTTGTACCAATTTAATTGGGGACATCATACATGGCATGACCATTCCCATTTTTAGTTTAGATACTTAGATAAAAATTATTTCAACTCAGTTCATAATCTATATGCTCAGATATCAGATTTGGAGGCATGTGTGGGTGACACATTGTATCTATATGCTCTCTTACACACTAGTTGATCATATGGAATGATAAAATCCATGTCATTATCTAGATTTTACACATTATACATAATATTATAGGTTACACACCATTTTCATTCCTTAATCCATCTACAATGGTTGGCATTCCTAAGTGGCCTAGAGTTGCCTAATATACCTGATTGGTTATAGAGTTGACATCTCTAGTTTGAAATCTCTAGTTACATCACATAATATTATGTTCATATTCATCTATTACACATGGTCAGGCAATGATGGATTCATAGTCTAATTAAATTTTTTATCCTCTTACATGAGATGGTTGGACACACCATAAATCAAATCCAAGATATTCATAGCTTATGATCCACCAAGGAGGGGTGGGAAATGATGGAGTGAAAATTAGATTGAGTTCTTGATCCACCTGTTGGGTGAATATTTTGTCACCAGCTAACTGATGAACAAAATAGGTAGTTTCAACCATAGCATAAGGAGATTGGTTGGCCAAGTGTGCAGGTTTACCACATCAAAAAGGAACAAATCTCTCCTCTCATCAAGGGGAGGTTCCCTGTAACTATGAGGAGTTCTATACTATATATATATATATATATATATATATATGCAAAAAATAACACTCAGGGGTAGGAAAACACTATCCATCTCTCTTCATTCAGAGATGATGTTCACAAAGGAGAAATCTAGGTGAAAACATTGAAGGCACTTCTCTTCTTTCAAAAGTGGTCTTGCAACAAATAGTAGTTCTTTCTGATAGGTAACAAGTAACTAGTAACAGGGGGCATGGTAACCAATAGAAAAAGGTGTAGCACAAAGTCTCCACCTCAACTTCCAAAGAGTGAAATACGAAGGATAATGGGGGCACAAATTCATCTCAAGATCCTTTACACATAAATAAATGAAAAACACACTAAAGACAATGGTGGCAGCATAAAGTCTTCCCATAGCTGGCTTTAGGACAACTTCCTGATTACTTCCACTAGTTCTATTTATTTCATTCAATGGACAAGAACACCTTCAGGAAATAGACATAAGAATAATTTCTTAAATGACACAAGCTATTACAGCACAAAGTCTAAAAGTAACCTATATTCTCATTCAAATAAATAAATATGATTAACAATCTGAGCTCAAAGTCTCAGTGATCGCCTCTCAATTTTGGTAGAGTTTTGCTTCTATAACCAAAAGATATCCTTTTGTAAAAGAAGATATTTACCATATATATATCCACCCAAAAAGACTTGGCACTTTGTTTTATAAAATGGCCCATGCTGCATTCAATGCCTTGAATGCATTTTTAGTTTTATTAAGGGGCCATGCTGGAATAGGGCATCTACCTTAACTGTGGCATGTCAATTCATCTGAAAATATCTTCTCCTCTGCATGGGTCATCTAATTTTTCTACCAATAGGTATGCAATTGTCCCCTCACTTTCCTGTCAAGGAGGAAAAATAGGCTGCACCTTTTAATGCTTGCTAGCTCAGATGTCTACTTGGTGGACTATTCCACCTACTAGAAATAACTCTTATAGAGATATTTTTGGTCTTTCCCTCTTTCCTATTGAAATTTGAGCTCTCAGGCTATCTTTTCCCTTTCTTTTGGCTCTTTTAGCTCCCTCTTTAGTTGGTCATTGAGTTTGTTTTCAAGTTCTGCATCACATTTGAAAATCAATGGATATTTCATTACCCTAAATTTTGACATCTATGGGGATGTCATTAATTCATTGGTTCAATAGTTTGAGCGGCCTTCTCAGCTCCTTGGTTCCATTGCTTTCCTTGTTCTTTCACTTTCCTTGGTTTATTCCTTCGACTTTATATCTTTAAAACCTCTCGAAGGGAAAGTGTCCCTTCAGGCCTTGAGGAAGGTCCATTTCTTGGTCACTGAGAGCCCCCTGCAAGGGTACCTTCCCTTTGGGGTCCTTTGGGTGGCCTTCTTCCTTGAATCCTTTAGACAAAATGTTTGAAAGAATTCCTTCGAATAAGATGTCTGAAGGAAATCTTTCCTTTGCCTTAGCCGCTTTCCATCGGGCCTTTGATCATTCCTTCAGACAAAATGCCTGAAGGAATTCCTTCAGACATTTTGTCTGAAGGATTTCCCTTGTAAAATTAGCCATGGAAAATCTTTTTGAAAGATATCTTTTTGTTCCCTTTTGCTCACTTCCCTTCGCAAGGGCACTTATCCTTTGGGCTTTTTGTCAGGCCTTTGATCATTCCTTCAGTCAAAATGTCTGAAAGAATTCCTTCAGACATTTTGTCTGAAGGATTTCACTTGTAAAATTCCACCATGGAGAATCCCTCTAAAAGATATCTTTTTGTTCCATTTGCCCTCCATAAGGGCACTTGTCCTTCAAGCTTTGGGACACCTTCCTTTGAACCTTTCGATTGAACCAGTTGATTGAAATTGCCTAAGTGTTGGGAACTTATTTCTTTCCTATGGAGTCCATAAAAATAAGCCTACAAAGTCCATAGAAATCAGCCTATGGAGTCCATAGAAATCAGCCTGCAGAGTCTGTAGTTCTAAGCCTGTAGAGTCCATAGAAATCAGCCTATGGAGTCTATAGAAATCCGCCTATAGAGTCTATAGAAATCAACCTATAGAGTCCATAGAAATAAACCTACAGAGTACATAAAAATTAGCCTATGGAGTCCATAGTTACAATCTTGTGGAGTCCATATAAATTAGCCTGCAGAGTCCATAGAAACAAGCCTTAAATTTGCCTAAGTGTTGGGAACTTGTTTCTTTCCTATAGAGTCTGTAGTTACAAGCCAGTAGATTTTGTAGAAATAAGCCTACGTAGTCCATTAGCTAAAAAAACTTGAATAATGGAGAATTTGAATACTCAAAATAATTTTTTGAGAAGGGAAAAGAGAATTTTGGCCTGTAGGACCAAAATAGTTCATATGTTGTCCCAAAAATGAGTGACAGATTTTGGGAACAATAGCTTGCTCTAGTTGGGGAACTTCTTTCAGTTGAAATTTTGAAATAGCTGAGGGGAGTAAAAACTAGAATCTCTAGTGCCTTCAATTATGCCATTGGGCTACGGAGTCATGCTAGCCAAAAAAGAAAGGTGCCAAAAATGAAAATGAAAAGCACAAAACAAAACTAAAGACTATATAAATATACATATGTATAAATGATCTTATCTGATACTTTAAGAATTGAAGTGCTTCAAATGCTACCCATTGTGAGGCAGAGAAAAGGGTGTACCATCTTGATACTTCAACAGAAAACTATTTTCACCATTGCACTAATGGATAGTAAATGGGCCTCTCCATAGGGAATCAAATTTCCAATGCATTCCCTTTGGTTCTCTTCTCTTGTCCCATAACATAACTTGATCTCTTATCTGGTAATCATGGGTTTTTGTTTTCTGGTCAAAGAGCTTCTTTACTAAACTTTGATGTGCAACAATTCAGTCCACCACCATAGTTCACTACTCATCCAGCTCAATCAAGCACATGATCCTTTTGTCAATGGAGCTTTCATATGTCTGATCTTCAACCACCTTTTCAAATTTTAGATCTGGAAATTTTAGGGTGATTGGTATCTTTGCATTGAGACCATACAAAATTTGGAATGGTGACATACCTATCACCCTCTTGGGTGTAATTTTATCTACCCATAAAGCATCAACAAATGCTTTATGCCATGTTCATTGGTTGTCATCCACCAGCTTCTTGATGATGGTCACCAGGTTCTTGTTGCTTGATTATGCTTGGCCATTCCCTTGTAAAAAATAATCAGAGGAGTGGGAGAGGGTAATCCCATAATTAAAATAGAAATGAGTGATCTCATGAGAAGAGAAATAGGCTGCATTATCTGTGACAATCTTGGTTGGGACCCCAAACCTGGAAATGATGTTTTCCTTGAGGAAATTGCATACCACTTATAAAGTATCATGCTTGGTTGGAATTGATTCCACCCATTTGGTGAAGTAATATATGGCTATGAGGACATAATCATGTCTAGCACTTGAAGATGGGTTTACAACACCAATGAAATCGATTCCCCATTGCTGAAATGGCTCTTCTATTACCACTAGCTTGAGAGGTAGAGAAGCTAACTTAAGTCTTCCAACGAACTGTTAACATAGTTCACATCTTCATACCCATTTGTATGTATCCTATAATAGAGTAGGCCAGTAATACCTAGCTCACAAAATCTTATGGGTAGTTACAGGCACAAAAAAATGTCCTCCACATGCCATATTATGGAAGGACTTCAAAAGTTGATTCTGTTGTTCTTTATCCATGTAGCGAAGGAACACTCCATCAAGGCTCCTTTTATACAGGCCGTTGTCCCACAGGACAAAATTGGTAGCTTTCAATTTAACAGTCCTCCTTTCTTTATGAGGAAGGTGAGCAGGACACTTATCATAAGTAAGGAAATGAGCAATATTCAAATATCACTCATTCATGGTGGAGACAAAGAGGATTGTTGGCATGTCTTCTACTTTTGTTTTTTCATGCCCTACTTCTTCAAGTCTGTTGTCAGCAATCAATTGGTAAAGGCCCCTTCCTCATACAAGCTTTATTGGTTTGATAATGAGATCAAACTCCTATATTCTAGCAACCTAATTACCCCTTTTGGTTCCCAACTCCTGATGAGTTAATATGGATTTAACTATGGTATCAAGAACTAGGGCAGTAATGTGTGAATTCAAGATGTAAAAATGAAAGTGCTTTACTACCTTTACCACTACATAAGCATGCTTCTCCATGTTTGAATACTTTAGTTCATGAGATTTAAGAGGACAACTCATGAAAGATATGGGAGATTCCACACCTTCTTTGTTCTGTTGAACCAAAATTGTTGAAAGTGTGTGCTTAGAAGCATAACTGTATATGATGAAATCCTTGGTATAATCTAGACAAACTAGAATTGGGGCATGGGCAATAGCTATCTTGATGTCTCGAAATGCCAATTTGCCTTTGTCAGTCTAGTTGAAAGTGGCCTTTCCCTTCATCATATTTACGATATGGTGATTCTTCTCTATGAACTCAAGGATGAAACTTCATTAAAAATTCACTTTTTTGAAGAAAAAGTGAACTGTAGTCTTACTTGTGGGCAGATTAAGCTCTTGGATGGATTTGACTCTTTCTGAGTCAATATTTATGCATTCTCGAGATATAATGTGTCTGAGAAGTTTCCCTTTTGTTACTCCAAAAATATACTTCTTGGGATTTAGAGAAATGTCATTCTGGTGGTAGTCTTCCAACACTTGTTGCAAATGGCACACATGATTAGGGCGATACTTGAAAAAGATGGTCAAGTCATCAAGGTATACCACAATGAACTTTCCTATTTCATCTTTGAAAGTAAGGTCCATTACTCTCTGGAAAGTGGTGCCAACGTTTATCAGGCCAAATGGTATTTTTTGATATGCAAAGGTACCCCAAGGCATGGTGAAGGTAGTATTATGTTGGTCTACTTCACTGACTTCTACTTGATTGTACCCTAAAAAGCCGTCTAACATTGATAACATCTCTGAACCAGTCACTGTCTGAAGAACTTGGTCCATGATGAGTAGAGGATAGTTATCCTTTAAGGATGACTGATTCAAATTTCTAAAATCTATGCAAAGGCAAATTTTGCCATTCTTTTCCCTCATAGGGACTATGTTTGCAATCCATGTGGAATGATGGATTGGGAAAATTATCTTAGCATTCAACATTTTCTATATTTCAGATAGAATAGTACCTGATATATTAAGATTGTACTACCAAGATTTATGCTTGTAAGGCACTAAATCACTCTTGAGATTAATTTCATGGTGAATTTCTTTAGGCTCGAGTGACTTCAAATCATCATAGGAGTACACCAAAACATCTATGTACTGGTGGAACAGAGTAGTGAACTTGAACTTTTCTTCCTGAGTGTAACACTTCCCAATGTTCACCATCTTAGGATTTTTCTTGGTACCCAAATTTATTTGATCAAACTCTTGAAATGAGCTTCAATCTATTTGTTGCTATTTAATGAACCTGTCATGCTTGTCAAACAACTTCTCAAGGGAAACTAATCCTTTGAGAATTTTATTCCCTTTAAGTTGTAGGAATTCTTCACCTGTGTCTAAATTTATTTCAGGGGCTGGTTTACTACCTTCAAAGTGGAGCTATTTGAAGCTACCTTTTGTTCTAGGAAGGAAATGATTTGGTTATCACCATTAAATACTTGCCAATGATTGGCATTGTCAGGCACACTTGGTCAAAAAATTAGTTCAATAGTGTACTTGTCTCCTTTAAAATCTAGGTGAGGAATTAAGAGAGTTGTTAAAACAACTAAAGTATTAGCTCGATCATTGAATTCCCTAGGCACTATAGAAATATTGAAAGCATGAAAGCTTTCAATTTGATCCCAAACTAGATTACGATAGTGGCACAATCTCTCATTTTTGGTTTGGTATAGGTTCCTCACCTGACAAACCACTAGCTCAACATCTCCTTTGGCATGAAAGAGCTTGATGCCCTTGTCTTGAGTAGCCTTCAATCCAAGTAGTAACAATTCATATTCAGTAGTATTATTAGTATTGTTGAACTACAACTTGCATGAAAAAGGAAAAACATCTCCTTGAGGAGATATCAACATAATCCCAGCTCCCAAACTAGTAGAGGAACAACTACCATAAAATTCTAGTATCCATACATCATCAGAAGCTGACCTTACCTCAGATTTTTCTTCATTTGGAGGGGAGGATTCTTTTGGGCTTGCACTATTCTCTCTTATGTCTTCTAATATTTTATCTGAACCAATTTTTAGATTGTCATTTTTAGAAGTTCCATCAGCTAAGATAGGAGCATCTTCAGTAGTCAAGAAGTAATTGCCCATGCCTGAAGACTCAAATAGAATTTGAGCTTCAGGTGTTGATGTTTGAGTGACCACATATTTTGCTTCCTTCTCAGGGAGCAATCTCTGCATGATGCCTTTGACATGTATTCTCACCTCGGATAGATCTATGCTTAACTCACCACCAACATCCTTGCAAAAAATTTGCCCAACAAGAATGCCATATGAGGTTGGGACATCGGCTACTAGCACCGTCATCTTGATCCTTTTGTCTAAGAATGTTTCAAATGCAAATTAGGTGTCCTTGATTTGTCCTAGCAGTGGCACTTATTTGTTCTCTATGGAGAAACATCTCCCAAATGTCTTGGTCAGTGTGAGTCTAAGAGAATTTACCACTTTGGCAGGCATGACATTGTCAAATGCACCTAAGTCTATGATGCAATTGTTCAACTGGTGTCCATTTATCAGTAGGGAGACATAAAATGGTTTAGTCATTCTAGGAGCAGTAGGAGGAGTAATGATAAGATTTTTTGGGGTGGACATGTTCTTGGGGGACCATGAGTTACTTTCAGAATTGCTTGTCCTACAGGGATGATTTTATCCTTCACACATTCCACTAATCTATCCAATTGTTTAGGGTTGGATTGCAGGAATTTAAATTTAGTCATTTGAATTTTGGTCTTCTTTACATGGTCGACTATGTTAAAGGACTAAAATGGACTAGGAACAGAGGAAGGAAGTTCATCCTTATGGTTTTTAGGGGGGAAGGACTGATCTACAAAATTGAAGTTGAAGGTGCAAAAATGTTTAGGGTACTTACATTTTTAGTGATCACCAAGTCCTTTGCTTGAAAAGACATAGTGGTTCCTCATTTGGTAATTTAAATTGTAGGTTGAGCTCACTCCTCTATTTTTTCTTTATCAGCTTGCTGGGATGACTAATTCTTGGACCGGGTGAACATAGCATATGATCCCTCAATTGATTTACCTTCATTTCTGGGTTCATCCTGATAATTTAGGAAACCAGTGTTGGAGTCACTAGCTAATTTTTCTTCTCCCTCTATGAAGAGATTAGCATCATCTTCTGGGTTCAACTCAGGCTAAAAGGAGAAATTTGATTCTGCTTCAAGATATCCAACTGCTGAATTGGTTGGAGGTGCTTCAATGGCCAATTTCCCCTGAGGGGGAGGAAGATGATTTGACTGCCCTTTATTCCTGGTAGCATTACCTTGGTATGACTGATTAGAGAATGTCCTCCTTGGTATATCTCTATATGAAGGGGTAGATGACATCCCTTGCACCATTTGCTTTCTAAGAGCTAGTAACTCATTTTATAGCTTCTGTACCATTAGATCAGTGGTGCCTGTAGATGGATATTTAGAAGATGAAGAATATTTACCTCTGTTAGGATCTCTCCTTATCTTTCTTGCCAAGATAAGGTCATCTTCCACCTCAGTGGCCAAATCCTGAGTAGTAACAAGGTCTATGTGGCCAGTACGTCTCAGTAAAAAACTCACTTCAGGTAGCTGTGAGTTGATGAAGAAACATTTAAGGTTCTTAGGTGTTGGCTGAGCAATTGTAAGAATCCTATTCCTCAGCTTGTCAAAATTGGCTATGAAATCCCTCATAGGTTCATGAAGCTCTTTCTTCATCTATGTGAGTTGGGTGAACAGGGCATGCACATCTTCAGTGGGCTTGAACTTGGTTTTAAATTTGGCTTTGAGGGTGTTCCAGTCAGTCAAAGTCTGGGCCTACAGATGATAAAATTAGTCTACAATAGCACCTTGCAATATTTCTACAAACATCCTAATTACTACGTCTTCATACTCCAGCCTATCACACTGCAGGCTATACTGAAATTTGTAATGTGTTCATCAGGATGAACTCTCCCACCACTAAAGAATTTAGGGAAATTTTTCTTTGAACTATGTGACAACTCATGTAGAGGTGGAGTTAAATTGAGTGGGCCAAAAGAGTTACCCCAGGGGCCTTGAACCACAATGATTTGACTATGAAAAGGGGGAATAACAAATCTAGGTGGGGTAAATATAGGCAAAGTTTTGATAATAGTAGAAAAAGAAGCTTTGCCTTATATTGGTGACCTGGTATTGATAGGAGAAAGACTCCTAGTTCTTTAAATTTGAAGTTGTGGAGAAAAAAAATAAAAATTTCCCTACTGCACCAACTCAAAAATAGGTTCAACAACACCTTGGGCTCTCTAGCTTCTACTATAGCATGGAGTTGCTAGATTGTAGAATAAAAATGGAAAATACCTGACCCTACTTTAGCTTAAATCTTGAGGCTTTAAACTACATGCTCTTCCCCAACAGAGTCACCAAAAACTATTGGCATGGAGCTGGCAGAGAATTGACTTTTGAAATGAAACGTTCGATCTCCAGCGTCTCTAGTTTTACAGCTCAGAGTATATAATAGAAATATATAAGGCTATAATGATAATAGATAAGACACAAGTGATGCTTCAATCTGAAGCTTGAGACTTCAAATTACACAAAATTGCTATGTCCCCAGCGGAGTCACCAAAAAACTATTGGGTGAATATTTTGTCACCAGCTAACTGATGAATAAAATAGGTAATTTCAACCATAGCATAAGGATATTGGTTGGCTAAGTGTGCAGGTTTACCACATCAAAAGGGTAAAAATATCTCCTCTCATCAAGGGGAGGTTCCCTTTAACTATGAGGAGCTATATACTATATATATGCAAAAAATAACACTCAAGGGTAGGACAACACTATCCATCTCTCTTCATTCAAAGATGATGTTCATAAAGAAAGGAAAAATCTAGGTGAAAACATTGAAGGCACTTCTCTTCTTTCAGAAGTGGTCTTACAACAAACAACAAGAGTTCTTTCTAATAGGTAACAAGTAGCTGGTAATAGGGGGCATAGTAACCATCAGAAAAAGGTGTAGTGCAAAGTCTCCACCTCAACTACCCAAGAGTGAAATACGAAGGATAATGGGGGCACAAAGTCATCCCAAGATCCTTTACATAAAAATAAATAGAAAACACACTAAAGACAATAGTGGCAGCATAAAGTCTTCCCACAGTTGGCTTTAGGACACCTTCCTAAATACTTTCACTAGTTTTGCTTATTTCATTCAATGTACAAGAACACCTTCAAGAAACAGACATAAGAACAATTTCCTAAATGACACAAGCTATTACAGCACAAAGTCTAAAGTAACCTACTTTCTCATTCAAATAAAGAAATATGATTAACAATCTGAGCTCAAAGTCTCAGTGATTGCCTCTCAATTTTGGTAGAGTTTTGCTTCTATAACCAAAATATATCCTTTTATAAAAGAAGAGATTTACCATATATATATTTACCCAAAAAGACTTGGCACTTTTTTTTATAGAATGGCCCATGCTGCATTTAATTCCTTGAATGCATTTTCAATATTGTCAAGGGGCCATGCTAGAATAGGGCATCTACCTTAACTATGGCGTGTCAATTCATCTCAAAATATCTTCTTCTCTACATGGGTCATCTAATTTTTCTCCCAATAGGTACATATTTGTCCCCTCACTTTCCTATCAAAGAATAAAATTAGGCCATGCCTTTTAATGCTTGCTAGCTCAAATGTCTAGTTGGTGGACTATTCCACCTACTAGAAAGAACTCCTACAGAGATATTTCTAGTCTTTCCCTCTTTCCTATTGCAATTTGAGCTCTTGGGCTATCTTTTCCCTTTCTACTAGCTCTTTTGGCTCCCTCTTTAGCTGGTCATTGAGTTTTTTTAAGGTTTTGTGCCACATTTGAAAATCAATGGATATTTTATTACCCTAAATTTTGAATTTTATGGGGATGTCATTGGCTCACTAGTTTAGTAGTTTAGGCGGCCTTTTCAGCTCCTTGGTTCCATTACTTTCCTTTCTCTTTCACTTTCCTTGGTTTATTCCTTTGGCTTTATATCTTCAGAACCTCCCAAAGGGAAGGTGTCCCTTTGGGCCTTGAGGAAGGTCCATTTCCTAGTTGCCGAGAGCCCCCCGCAAGGGTACCTACCCTTTGGGGTCCTTCGAGTGACCTTCTTCAAATCCTTTGGACAAAATGTCTGAAGGAATTCCTTCGGACAAGATGTCTGAAGGAAATCTTTCCTTTGCCTTAGCTGCTTTTCGTCAGGCCTTTGATCATTCCTTCAGACAAAATGCCTAAAGGAATTCCTTCAGACATTTTGTCCAAAGGATTTCACTTGTAAAATTTTGTCGTGGAGAATCCCTTTGAAAGATATCTTTTTGTTCTATTTTCCCTCCGCAAAGGAACTTGTCCTTCGAGCTTTGGGACACCTTTGTTTGAACCTTTTGATTGAACCAGCTGATTGAAATTTCCCAAGTGTTGGGAACTTGTTTCTTTCCTGCGGAGTCTATAGAAATAAGCCTACAAAGTCTATAGAAATCAGCCTACAGAGTTCATAGAAATCAACCTGTAGAGTTCGTAGAAATTAGCCTGCAGAGTTCATAGAAATCAGCATACAGAGTCTATTGAAATCAGTTTGTAGAGTCTATAGAAATCAGCCTATGAAGTCCATAGTTACAAGCCTACAGAGTCCATAGAAACAAGCCTTAAAATTGCCTAAGTGTTGGGAACTTATTTCTTTCCTGTAGAGTCTGTAGTTATAAGCCTACAGAGTCCATAGAAACAAGCCTACATTGTCCATTAGTTAAAAAAGCTTGAATAATGGAGAATTTGAATACTTAGAACAATTTTTTGAGAAGGGAAAAGAGAATTTTGTCCTACAGGACCCAAATAGTTCATATGTTGTCCCAAAAATGAGTGACAAATTTTGGGAACAACACCAACCATACATGAGGATTGATTAAACCATCAACACAATCCAAGTTATTCACTGATTTATCACTCTATACATGCACACACAGGTTATCACTAGGTTTATGCATTGGTTCACATACCTAATGAGGTGTATTCATTCATTTTCTCTCTCTTATCCCTTTACCTAGTTTTTACTCATTTTTAAATCTTTACTTAGCTTTATCTTTACTTTTGATATCTCTTAAGCAAGGACTAATTTATTAAAATTTCACTTACAAGACACGTAATGGATCATGCTTTAAATACTCAGATCCATCTTCATAGGATTCACCTCTTAGGTAAGTCTAGATAAACTTATTTGTCCTTTATCTTAGTCATTTCATTCTGTTAAACTTCTAGAATAAAGTAGGGCAAATATAATCACCTAAAAATTACATTTGAGTGCTAAGAGTGATACTTGAGACCACTTATCCCTATACCTATCTTAGAGCCTATTTTTATACCTATCTATCCTTTGTGGGGGCCAAAGGTATCCTTAGTGATCCCTAAAGGAGTCTCATACCTAGAATATTTACCCTTCATTACTTAGGTTCTACCACTTAGACACTAACACCATAATAGGGATAGTAGTGCCACATGGCACTAATGTCCCAATTTTGGCACTACTATCCTTTCCTTACTTTTTCCAAAAATGGATATCTTTCCAAATCTTAGACCACCTAGGCTAAGAAGACCTTTTTAGCACCCACACAAGCACCATATATATATATATATATATATATATATATACACACACACATATATATATATATATACATATATCTATATATGTATATATGTATATATATATATATATATATACATATATATATACATATACATATACATACATACATATATATATATATATATATACATACATACATATATATATGTTGCATATATATATATATACACATATATACATATATACATATATACATACATACATATATATATGTTGCATATATATATATATACACATATATACATATATACATATATATATACATACATATATACACACACACACACACACACACACACACACACACACACATGATTTTAATCTCTCTAATCACTATATGGAAATGAGATGAAATTTACACATACAAACTTAGAACAAGTTATGCATAATAATGGATAGCAATCCCTATTCTTCCCTACTTCTACATACAACCATATATATCATTCTTAAGCTCAGATTACTTATATTTATAGTCTCAAGTACATTCAAATCACTCAAGTCTACAATCATACTAGATTCGCTTGTAATTACACTAGCACTTAGGTGGGGATAACTACATCAGGCTTGATCCCTCTTAGGATTATTGGTATGTAGGTAACTCTCATCATAACATGGTGTTGAGGATGTCCAACCTACCCCACTAAAAAACACACTTTTATGCTTATATAAATTAGATGCCCTAGTAACATGGAGGATTAGGATTTACTAATAAAATCAATCAAAATAGGTCATCTATAGAGTTTCATAACTTGTGTATGTAGGAATAGGATTTATAGACCCAGACACATGTCCACTCATAAGCTCAAGATAGTTCTGCATAGAGGACACTGCCACTAAAATAGGGACACTAGTGATACATGATGCTACTATCAAATCAAGGAACTACTATTTATGAGGGTTTTTAACACCTAGATATTATTTACAATACTTAGAATAGCCTCTACACCAATTTTCAACCTCCAGATCATCCATCTTAGTTGTTTTATAAATAAGTTATCATTTGCATTATTTATTACTATTTTTAGAAAGGTCAAATTTAATCAATATTATAATAGACCAATGGATTTATTTATTTCATATTTTTACCCTAATTTATTATACTAAGCTCATTAAAACCACAATATTTACATTCACTAAGTCTTAAAAGGTTAAAACACTAGACATGCTTTTTTAGACTTCACGTTATAGATGAGACCTTCTCCATCCCAAGTTTATATATACTTCTATTTTCCCAGTCTTAAAGGAAGAGAATTTTGGATATTGAGATTAATAAGAAATAATACTAATTATTATGTAGTTATTATTGATGTACAAATCTTCATTCTCTCCACACCTATATATTCTATAAGTTTTATCATTTTAATTTCTTAGTCTTTTAGTTGTACATAAGTTATATTTTTTAATACAATTATTAATATTAATCTATTGTCAATTTGAATTCCTTATATATATATATATATATATATATATATATATATATATATATATATATATATATATATATATATATATATAAGGAATTCAAATTAACAATATATATATATATATATATATATATATATATATATATATATATATATATATATATATATATATATATATATATATATATATATATATATATAAAAGTCATAATCCCCCTTGTAGATGTGCTAACACAATTTTAAAAACATGGCAACATTTGATTATATGTTCTTAAGATTTATTTATTTTGGTTCCCTTTGAATCCTAACTTTGTTTGATTTTTGGTGTGTTATATTAGCCTAAAATAAACATTGGTCCTTGATTCCTTGTCTAGATTTTAGTTCAAGTGTTATCCTATAAAATTTTCATCTTGTGTGGTCCATAGACCTTATTTTTTTCCTTACCTTCCCTTTTTTGATTTTCTTTTGAAGTCTTAATAACATAAGTTAGAAACACTAGCCATCCATCTAACTCAAGTAGATTTAAATTCATCCATAGTTGACCATTCATGGTAATTTTTTTTTTGATCATAACTATTCCACCAAAATGATGTTTAAAAAAATGAATATTATACCACTTATGCCTTTTAGTATTTAATTTTCACCAATCACAAACCCACATCAACAAGAATTTATTATGGCACTATAAGGAGAGCTAAAACTCTAGATCTATTTATTTGAAAACAATCACTTGAGTTGTACTAGATGCACTCAAGAGATTAATAAGGTCAACATAAAACACTAAATTTCTATTCCCAAATATAGAAATTCATATAAAATTTAGATATGGTAAAGGAGTTAGGAGAGAAACCATATCTCAATCATTCTCTCTAGGCAAATAACCCCTTCTCCCATTACTCCTAATGGTCCAACCCCTATCTTCATCTCAGGCTCTAACTTGGTTAATTGGCTTATCCATAAATGTCATTAGAGCTATCCATGATCTACCTAAAAACCCTAAGATATATATTTATTCCTTTTTTCCCTCAGAAGGAAGGACTATTGAAGAACATATTAAGGCCTTTAAAACTGATTTAGGGATATTGCATGTAATCCACGAAGCCATAACATGTAGAATATTTCCCTTCACATTGAAAGAAATAATATATGACTAGTTTCTTAATGTCCATAGGGTTAAATCATCTCTTGAGAAGAAGAATGTCAAAACACCTTTTTGACAGAATTTATCTAGGCCACTAGTGCTAGCATTTTTTATCAACACTTTGCAAGCATGAGAAGAGATCCAAATGAGCCAATCTGGTATTTATTTCAATACTAAATTACAAAATATGTACAATAGATTAGAAAATACCTAAAAACCTAATTATTAATTATACTTCAAGATGTATAATAATTCATTGTATCTTATGAGTGTTATTTTTATCCATATAATTATCAGTATTGATATGCTACCTTTGGCTTACGCTGAAACTATCAACATTGATAAACAATTCAACCCTCATCTATAATCAAGTGCCCCACTTACTCTCATTCCCATTATTTTAAATTTTATCCCAATTCTAAATTTAAATCAAAATATCATGACCCAAAACCATAACCAAGTGTATAAACAACTATCTTTAACCCATTCTCCACCCAATCAACTATTAGGGTGTGGAGTTAAAAGCTTCACCTTGTTGCAAACATGGAGGATGCTGAGTATGCAGTCACCAGCATTGGAAGGATCACTGATGTCGGTCAGTGGACAATGCAGAAGGAAACTGACCTCGACAGCAGTCGGCCAACGTCGGTCAGCTCCAGTTAGACATGGATCGATGTCGATCACCTGTGCGGTTCCAGAACTGCGGTTGACAAACAGTCAGTTAAGTGAATGGGTTGTTTGCATGATAAAGACTAGTTCGAGTCTTTGAGATGCTTATGTAATTATTATATGCATGAGATCTATATAATAGACTCATGGGCTGTATTGTTAAGTGTAGAACTAGGAGAGTTCTTCCCATGATAGAATCAAGTAGGATTCTTCATGTATGTAAGATCAGGTTTGATATGTAGGGTGTTGCAGGATCATGGTGGAGATCTACATGTGATAAGTAAGATCAGGTTGGTCTACAGGGGTGTGTGTATGCAAGGGTCAAATGGAGATCGGTGGGGGAGCAAGATCCAAGGTGACAACAATACATCAAGGAGCAAGATCATGGTGAGTTCTACTTGGAGTACTGGTTCGTACTTAGTTGTATTGGTAGTACAATGAGGTGAACAACAGCTTGTGTTAGTTGTGTGTTGTGACCTATTGAGAGAAGATTACTCTGGAGGGAAGATTACTGGAGCCCTTGAGGAGGAAGCCTCATAGAGGTGGAAGAAGAGTGTGATCTCTTTATTGTAATTTCCTTTGTAATGAGTTGAATACAATTGTGTGTTGCCTCTCATATTCTATGTTATTTCTCATTGATAGTTATTTTTCCTTCTGGGTATTTCCGTATATTTAGTTGCTTATACATTGGTAATCATGTGTGCTCTTAAATTTGACAAGTTATGTCAAAACTTTGGGGAACTTAGGTCCTATCAAATGGTATCAGAGCGAGGTTGGACGTTCTCAGAGTGAGTTTGACTAACAGGTGGTTCAGATCTGTTAAGTGTTTGTTGATTACAGGTTACTCACAGGGGTTGCTGTTTGAGTGGGAGTATAGCAAGGTAGAAGAAGGTAAGTTGAGAAATTCAGACACAGGTGTAGCACCACAGGGTGTGTGGTGGGTTGTCTTCAAGTGGGAGCTTGAAGAGGAATACAAGCCAGGATGCAGAATAGACAAAGTACTGGTATAGGTATAGGTGTAACTGTTTATCTCCAAGTGGGAGATTGTTAGGGTGTGGAGCTAAAAGCTTCACCTTGTTGCAAACATGGAGGATGTTGAGTATGCAGTCACCGGCATCGGTAGGATCACCGACTTCTTTCAGTGGATAGTGCAGAAGGAAACTAACCTTGTTAGCATTCAGCTAATGTCGGTCAGCTCCAGTCAGACAGGGACCGACATCGGTCGCCTGTGTGGTTCCAAAACTGATGTTGACGAATAGTCAGTTAAGTGAACAGGTTGTTTGCATGATAAAGACTAGTCTGAGTCTTTGAGCCGCTTGTCTAATTATTGTATGCATGAGATCTATATAATAGACTCATGGGCTGTATTGTTAAGTGTAGAACTAGGAGAGTTCTTCCCATGATAGAATCAAGTAGGATTCTTCATGTATGTAAGATTAGGTTTGATATGTAGGGTGTTGCAGGATCATGGTGGAGATCTACATGTGATAAGTAAGATCAGGTTGGTCTGTAGGGGTGTGTGTATGCGAGGGTCAAAAGGAGATTGATGGGGGAGCAAGATCCAAGGTGACAACAATACATAAAGGAGCAAGATCATGGTGAGATCTACTTAGAGTACTGGTTCGTACTCAGTTGTACTGGTAGTACAATGAGGTGAATAATAGCTTGTGTTAGCTGTGTGTTGTGACCTATTGAGAGAAGATTACTCTAGAGGGAAGATTACTGGGAGCCCTTGAGGAGGCTGCCTCACAGAGGTGGAAGAAGAGTGTGATCTCTTTATTGTAATTTCTTTTGTAATGAGTTGAATACAATTGTGTGTTGCCTCTCATATTCTGTGTTATTTCTCATTGATAGTTATTTGTTCTTATGGGTATTTCCACATGTTTAGTTACTTATACATTGGTAATCATGTGTGCTCTTAAATCTGACAAGTTGTGTCAGAGCTTTGGGGAACTTAGGTCCTATCATCAACATCTCAACATTTTGAACATTTTTTTGCCTAACCAACAAAACTAGAATTAATACTTGATACCAGTTAATATTACAAATACATAGGTTACTAATTTTGATTATAAAAAAAAATAATTTTAAGTTATTCATAAGATCATGTAGAAATTGACTAAAGAGTTTATGAACATGTATAAATGTATAGGGAACACTAGTGGACAAAATACCAATCAGGACTTGGATTTTATAGGTAAAACATGCCTTTCAAAAAGTCTAAAAATAATATTGATCAGTATCCACCCAATAGGATGCCAAATATCGACGTCAAGGAAGCATTCCTTCCTAATTGGTGTTGAGTTCATAACACCACATAACATGGTGAAATAGACTACATTAATTTCTACATAGCCTCTATGATCTTTCAAAAGGAGATAGATAGGCATGACTGTTATACACATTAGATTAAACCATCTTCCTCTATTAGATCAGGACATCCAAACACAACAATGTTATTTGAAACTTGACTCCCTATTTATAGAATATGATAATGAATTAGAGGATAACATCGATGAAATCCATGATTTCTAGTAGTATCATGAATGAGGGATTGATTATAATATGAGGACTAATCATTCTATCACTAACTCAACATCTCCAAATAATAACACTATTTTTATTTCATATTCTAAGGCTAATAACAATCCACCTCCTCCTGAGAGAGATGAGCAATTGCATACTTTATAATCATATAATAAAGGAGAGTAAAATATTATTGAGGACATGAAGAATATCAAGGATAACATAAATATTCATGATTTGGACCAGATCACTAAGTAAAGAGAGTTAATTCCTAATGCATTAGCTAAAAGGTCATGTACTGATAATATAAAATATATGCATACAAATTTGATGGTAGAAAAGCATAATTATGAAGTAATACCTTTTTTGTTGAATATCATAATGTTTATAAATAATTTAAATAATTGTTTGGTTGAAATTGGTGACTAAAATAATGTGATGTAGATAGATATATGCAAGAATTTATGTTTGACACCTAACAAGTCAAAATAAGTGGTCCTAAAGTTATCAAAATCTTATATCCCATGTGATGGAGAATTTACCAACATGCACATCCATCTGGTGTCAAAACCACATGTATAAAAATACATTGATATCTTAGTCATTAACATTTTAGAATCTTACAACCTATTAATAAGATGAGATTAGTCAAAAACATTGAATAGGTACATGGCCACCAATTTCACACACATGTGACTACCTTAGAAAGGTGTAGCCAACTATATCCTAATTGACCATGAACCAAAGATGAAGCATATGATCATGAAATATAATGCTAAAAATGAAATGGTCAACTTTTTATGTTCACATGTAGGTGTGTACACATTTAACACCAAGTAGGAGCTTCATAAAAAAGTGTTTGAAGGTCCTTATTAGTTTTAGACTCTTCACTTTTATGGAGGAAGATCAAAACAAATTTTGAGTGTTGGTGTGGCCTTGATAGACCTAAATGGTAAAAATTACATGGATGCTTAAATATTGTAGTTCACATACACAAATAATAAATATGAGTATGAAGTTTTAATTTTTAGTCTACTATTCACGCTAAAGCATAATGGGAAGTAGTTGGAAATCTTTAGTGATTCTAAGTTGGTTATGAACTAGATAAAAAAATAAGTATCAATGCAAGCTCACCCACTAAAATAATGATAAACATCAGTCATGGAACCTAATTGATTATTTTAAGGCATTTGACATCAGATCCATCCCAAGGGAACAAAACTAAATAACATATTCACTAGTAGCCTCAACTACAAATCTAGCACCACTCAAGGAGTTCAAAATACAAACATTTTACATGGATTTGGTTCATTTCCCCTCTATCCCTAGTAATGTGGATAATCTACAAGTATTTTAGGATGACTAATAGATTATATAAGTCATGAGTAATTGTGGGACATTTGAATCTTATTTTATAGATGAGAAGGATGTTGAACCCATGTATATTAAAGACCTAGGAGAGGATGGTGTCTTATAGTAAAAGGATAAATGCATCCCTTTAGGGATGGTTTTCCTAGAGTGAATTTTGATGTAGATCCACAAGATCAAAAGAAAATGTATCCTAGTTAAACTAAGTCAAATTTAGTCAATGAGAATCTAGGCATTGACCAACACCCTCAGTATGTGAATATTTAAGTGAACTACACTAAAAGTAAGAAAAAATGTGATGAATCTGCTAAAAAAATACAAGGATGTGATCACCTGGACATATGAATATTTAAAAGTCTCACCCACATGGTCATCATACATACTATTCCACTAAATCTATATCTTAAGGATTTTCAGAGGATGCAAAGAAAAGTAAATTCAATTATGGATAATCTAATTCAAATGGAAGTACAAAAGCTACTAGATTCCAAGATTATCTTCCCAATTAGGCATATGACTTAGGTAGCTAATCTTGTACAATTCAAAAATAACAACATTAAGAAATTGAATAGAGCATAAGACAAGGATAATTACCCCTACCTTCATTGTATAAGGTAATATAAATGGTAAGTGGGTTTGATATGATGTCCTTCTTGGATGGATTTTTAGGCTACAATCAAGTACTAGATACGATGAATACTTCCTTCACCATCAAGTAGGGAAATTTTGCATATAAAAGGTTGTGTTTGGCCTCATAAATACAAGAGATACATTCTAAAGATCCATGGACCTTTCTTTCTAGGAACTTGTAGGAAAATGTATTATCATCTATATGGATGACTTGCTAGTATATTCTAAAGATACGGTTAATCATGAAAATCATCTATAGATAGTGTTGTATAGATGTAGAAAGTATAGAGTGTCACTTAATCCAAAGAGGAGTATATTTCAAGTTATATAAGGAAAACTACTAGGCCATGTCATCACTAAATATGGGATCTCCATTAATCCATATCAATTCTAGGATATTTCCAAGTTGACATTACCAAAAAATAAGAAGGATTTGAAGTCATTCTTTGGTAAGATAAACTTTGAGAGAAAATTCATATCTATATTTTTTAAGATTTTCAAACCCTTGAAAGACATGATAAAATAATATGCCAAGATAGAGTGGACAATAAAAGATCGAATAATATTTGTAAGACATCAAAACTACCATAACTAAAGCTCTATATTAAGTTAGTTTAAACTTTATTAATTATTTTTGTCTTTATGCATTTTATTTAGATCATATTATATCTGATGTACTTATAAAAAAGGTGGACGATAATGAATATCCCATTGCTTTCATGAGAACCAATTCGAAAGATATAGAGTTTAAATACTATATGATAGATAAACAATTATATGTATTGATCAAATCTATGAAAAATTTTAGGCATTATACACTAAGGAATTAAACATATGCCATTATTTTAGATCTAACTATCAAGCTCACACTTGGCCAAAATAAGCCAGGTGAGAGAAGATGAAAATGGATGGAAAAGTTACTAGAGTTTGATCTTAAGATCAGACCAACAAATATGGTAAGAGGCTAGGGAATCATATAGATGATGACTAAGACTGATTTATGCATCAATATTGAACAAATTAATAAAACTCAGATAGTTTTTGGTGAGTGATATGCTCAAATAATCTATCATTTGTTCATAAGCACATGTTCCATTGAGCTGAATAAAGAGAAAAGAAGATCCATTAGGATGAAATCAACTCATTATATGATAAATTAAGGAGTCCTATACATAAATAATTATGAAGGCATATATTTTAGATGCATTTTAAAAGATGAAGCTATGAATATCCTATAAAATCTACATTAGAAGATTGGTAGTGGGCATCCTTCAAACAACACAATAACTCACAATATTATGAGGATGAGATACTATGGGATTATGATATTTAAGGATACACACAATCATATCATAACTTACCACGAGATCCAAGCATTTGGGAAAAGATAAGTGAATGGTATCATGACTTTGTATTCAGTCATCGAAGGATGTCTATTTTCCCAGTGTGGTCTTGACTTCATTGGCGTGATAAACCCAAAATCTTTAGCAAAGCATAGTTTTTTTTTTGAAAGCTATTGAATACTAAAACAAGTGGACATAATATGTAGAAATAAATAATTATATATAAATAAATTTCATCTTTTTTTTGGAAGAAAACATATTGACCAGGTTTGGTAATCCCATTTCCTTAGTTTGTGACAACGGTCCAATTTTCTAGTCCACTAGATTTATAGAATGGTTTTTATGATAATAAAATCACCAAAAATTTATCTTTGAAGTATTATCCACAATGGAATAGATTATTTGAGTCTACCAAAAAAATACTAATGGATACCTTTAAAAAATCAACACAAGACAAACCAAGGGAATTGTATCTCTTATTGAAATATGCACTATGGGTAGATAGAAGAAGACACAATCAAGCACTCAAAGCTTCACCTTTTATACTAGTGTATGGGAAACATGTATTTTTATCTATTACTCTCAAAATACCAACATAAAAATTCATAAAAGTGTACATGGGGGAAGATGAAAGAACCCATTCAATACTACTTGACCTTGTCCAGATGAAAGATGCAACAATTGAAGCACTATACAACTTCAATAAACATCAAGATATTGTTAATAGATGGTTTGAAAAGAGATATAAAATTAAAAAATTTAGTATTTTAGACCAATTTTTTTTGGGATAATGAACATGAAAATAAGGAACAACATGGTATGTTCACTCCTTTATGGATTGGACTATATCAGGTATTATAAATACTAGGTAGAAATGCCTTCTACTTGAAGGACTGACAAGGTAATGACCTTGATTTTACAATCAATGGATAGTTCTTAAAACACTATTCAATGGCTTCTCTAACTGGAGATACCTCTAAATGACTGTTTGTTGAGATGTATACTATGAGTAGATTAGATTTCATGGTTTCTATATTATAATTCCTTCTTTCTATATTAGATTTATTACTTTCTAGGTTATATTTTGCTTTGAGTAGATTAGTTATTTTTATTTCTAGAGTAGTTTTATAAATTATAGAATAGAACAACTAATTTCTCATACTGAAGTTATAAAATATGTGACAAATATAAGGGAATGATTTACAAGGACACATAATTGGTTTTAATAAGGATTTATTATGATAGTACTAGATATTATGTGATTTTGGTATGTGTTATGATTAAATTAGGTTCTTCTTAGACTGAATGAGTTTACTTAAATTCTATGATTTACATTAATATAGTCATCCAAATTTTATAAAGACTTTGAATTTTAAAATATTAATTAGACTATTACATGCTAAAACATAGATGAGAGATAATAAACATATAAATATGGATACACACTAGTCAGACGTATTGATAAAATAAGTTTTCTTATACATACACCCAACCAATGTTGGTTCTTAACCCTTCCTCTATTTATGTTTCAAAAAAAAATATTATCAAATAAAATGATAGAAGATGGCTGATTTAATAAATCTCTCTAAGAGCTATGGACACTTGGCTAGTAGTAGAGTAAGGCCTTGAGCAAAATCAGTGGTATCTCTATCAAGGCCATGGTTACCTCATTGGAAGAAGAGAAAATCCTAGGCTTACCTTACTAGGCCATGGATACCTCATTGGAAGAAGAGAAAAGCCTAGGCTTACGTTACTGTTTGGTTACAAAATGTAAGATCAAAATTAAACCTAGACTGTTCATCTATGATTTTTTCAAAACTTTTATAATAAGGGGAAATTCAATTTCACAGAATCACACATTTTAGTCCAAGAAATGGAAAGGGTTAATATGTTGCATGTGGAAGTAAGGTTATTTTTTCAAAGTTTGGTTCACTTATTCTTTCCTTATTAGAGTTAAAACAATGATTTTATTCATTTCTAAAATTATGGGTTCTCAAATACTCATGATTAGTTTCTCCACTAAGTTGACATTTTATGTGCCCTCACACACACACCCCCCATTTTCAAAATTTAGATGGAACTCACTTATGATTGAACATCCTTATTTGAGGTCTTATAAACCAAAAGTTTTATGACATGGAATTTTGAAAATTCAAAACTTAATGAATTTATAAAATGTTAAAATATATGTATTTGCATCTATTTATCTTCGTTGTTTTCTTGAATCAATCAATAGGATATACTTCAAAGTTTACAAAGTGTTTTAAATTTGTGGAAGAATCAAAACTAATCCATATTAAGTGATTTACCATTTTTCTTCAATTATCCTTTAACTTATTCTTATATGTATGCTTAATTTATGATTTAATGACTAAGTTGGTTGATGTGTTATGATTTTATTGGGTTCTTTGTCTATATGTGTCTTAAATAGGTTATTTCATTCTTAGGTGTTTATTGGGCCCTCCTAGAGTTATTTGGTCTTTCCACATGAAATAAATCCACTAACCTAGAGCCCAAGTGAATAATTTAAGTAACCCATAGGTGATGCCAATATATACCTTCACATAAAATGTCCCAAAGAAAAAGAGCATAGATATCCATCCACATGTCATCATCTTGGTAACCTTGAGTTCACATTAACATATCCATTTGTATGAAAAGACACGGGTAATAAGATTAGTGATATCCATCCATATTTCATTATCTTACTAACCTGTAGGTGACATAAGTGTATCCTTTTGCAAGGAAAATCCTAGTCAAGTAGAGTAGTGAGATCTGTCCCCGTGTCATCATCCTAATAATCTGGGGGTGAAATCAATAAAGCCCTTTGTATGAAAAGTCCTATGTAAGCATATTAGTGAGATTTTTACACATGTCATCATATAAATAACCTAGAGGTGGCATTAGTATATATAATTGTATGTAAATTCCTTAGAAATTAGAGTCATGAGATCCATCTATGTGTCATCATCTTATTAACCCACAACTAAAGAGAGGAAGCACAACAATCCATAACATGGTTACAAATGGATTAGTGATACATAGACATGTGCATTTAACATCTAGATAATATAGTAAAAAATACACCAATGATAATCTAAAAATATTGAAAAGGGGATATTTGTCACATTATAATGACTAGACATCTAGGAGTAGGCAAAAAAGCCACATGACAATAAAAGATATGAAATTTAGTATTATGAAATTCAAATGAAAAGAATAAATAATTAATGGAATGAAATTCATTGTTGTAATTATCTAGCATGAATGGATAATTAATACATTAAATTCTAATATCCAATGCATCTAAATAAAAATATATTTTGATTTACCATATTCAATTTGATCACATTGCCTCCTAATCTACTAAGTGCAAACTAAAATTTTATATCTCCATTAAAACCAAAGTATTATATATTTTTCATAAAAATAGGAACTTTCATACCATAAATTCAATTCCTTCCTCATAGCACATTCTATTTACTTCTACATGCTCAATTACAAGATTAACTGAATATAGTAATACAACATTTGATTTAGTAGTTTTGAACCTTGAGTTCATGAAGTTTTCCTCCCTTTGGGGACTGGTTGATGTAGTTGAGGCATAGGGGTGAGGACAAAATATCAATATTCACATAGATTTATAATGATGATCTACTAAAACTAAAATAGTTTGTTATACATAATGTAACAACCAAACCAAAGGTAATACCATATATTGACATATTTTTTGATTTATTTATGAATAGGAACATCTTTGGGAAGATATTAAATTTTATGATTAGGAAAAATCTAGTAGAATATATAAGTGTAAATGTATTTTATAGATACTATAGGATCCATATTTATGAAATTCATTATAGACATGAAATGGTGAAATCATGGCTCCTTGCTAACAACATTAACAACAAGTTGTAGGAATGGGTTGACAAACAAAGTGGATTTGTAGTTTAGGGACCTAATTATGCTATCCCCATTATTGTTTTCAAACCAGGGGTGAGAATTACCATGAATCTATTGAATATGATATATGGATTCTTAACCATTTCTTATGTCAATGAGATATGGGTCTTGTTCCTGGACATTATTTTTACCTACAAAAAAATCATGGCTTTGGGTGAGATTATCAACTCCAATTTTATTCTTCAAATATCAAATTCATGAAGTTTGTTAGATGACAACATATACATGATGTCCTATGTCGTAGATGTTTTGACTAAAATTGTGTATTTATCATATGATGAACCCTATAAAACATCCATAAAATATCCCAAGAACATGATTTATGATGAATTTAACATCCTTCATGTGCATATATTAAGAAAAAACATGAAAACACTACAAAGACTATTTACCCTATGGTATATCAAGCAATGTATGGGAATAATATGACCCATAGATCAAACACTCTAAAGAAGACCATTTAAAACATGGGTGACTACTAGCTTTATCTTAAACACACTATAAAAAAAAGATACTATGTCCCCCACTTTATACCTACCATGGATTTTTCTTGATAAATTGGATGATTAGGAAATAGGTGCTCACTTAGCTGATGGCTTGGATGTGGAATCGATAAGAAAGTAATCATCCACCCATCCCCTCTTAACATTGACATAATGTAATATATAAGATGGGAAAACTTCCAATATGTTTTAAAAATAAGAATGAATTATGGATTGAATTGCGAACTATTTAAATATTAGGACCCTAGGAAAAATATCAAATCCCACATAAAGAAATATGAAATGAAAGTGAGAATAAACTATGGGAATCAATTATATTTCATGATAATGTTTTCATGAATACATACTATAACACTAAAGTTTACATCAATATGAGAAGGGTAGTCATGTCAATGATTATGTCACATAGGATCTAATATGATCCTTTAATAATTGAAGTAGATGCCAAAAGAATTAAGAAGGAACAATGGGTTTCTATACCTATTCATAGACCTCTTCCACATAAATAATAAGAAATTCAAGAACAAATAGACCCATCTTGGGAAGTTTATATTCAAGAGAGAACATATAATTTTATAATATCCCCTACATACACATTTGTTTTTATTTCCCATCAACAACTAATTGAAGAATAAACACCTTCAAGTTATAGCATATCAGTTGGATTTTTCTCTATTCTTCCTCTACCTCCATTGACCATAATAAAACAAGTATGTCTTCTTTTTTATCACATGTTTATATTCTTTCTCTACTTAGTTCCCCACCTATTGTGATAATAATACCACCATTGATAATGCTTTAATCCACTAGAATCACATCTTCACCATCCATGATGCCTATAATGGTCACCACTCCTCCCATTACCTCATCATATTTTTCCACTATATCCCCTTCATATCCCATTCAACCTTATATAAGTCTTGTCTTTATTGCTACCAAACCAATAATTACATATACAAGGAATCCTAAGACTCTTGCTATTTCACCTCAAAAGGTGGAAGTGGAGGAGAAATAATCAAAAAGTTCCCAAGGAGAGGGAGGAAAGTTGAAAGGCTATACTAGGGTTAGACCTTATTGAGATTTATGATAGTGGGGAAGAGGACAAAATATAGGGAGATGAATAAAAATGGGTGTCTAAGACTAACACCAAAGAAAAAAATCATTTGATAACACAACTAGGATAAAGGAAGATGATGAATGGATGACTAAGAAAAGCACTTAATTTGGAGGAACTGAAAAGTTAGTAGAATCTAAAGAGGTTGACTAAGGAGATCTTAACTCGGTGGCTACAAAATGTTTACTAGATGAGGGAAGGGATGTATAAGAATATATAGAGTTAAAAATTTAGACTTTAGTATAGAATACAACATTAACTACACCTTCAAGCTCTCCAATCCAATTTACTATAGTGACAACCAAAATAACTAGTACCCTAGCTATCTCTCCTCAGGTTGTAAGTCCACCCATTTTTCATTCTATGACAACTTACTCAATTCTTACGACTATGATTAATATGACAAGTACTATTCACTATGTTCAATTTTTAGCCCAAATAAATACACCTCAAGTACTTATAATTCCAATTTTGTCTGCCACAACCAAGTTTACTACTATGGGTCCTATTACTACTATTATTACTATTAGGGTTACCTATATATTTGTGACACATTACTTGAAAATTTTACTAAGCACCCAAACAACTTATTCATTCTTTAGTGGAACCAGTCCTTAATCTTATGAGTCATCAAAAAGGGCACATTTTGATAGCCTAGTTTCCACTTCCATTTTTTACACATAAGACACCCTTCATAGGTCATATAAACAACTATTAATTCCTATTGGTCAATCTACTCAAACTATTTCATCTACAGTTTCAATATAAAAATTAGTAGGGAAGGATAAATATGTAATTGATATAATAATCCAAAAATAGGTTACTAGATGGAGGAAAATTATACCTCATTTCCCTAAAATAAGAACATCTTCACCCATGACCATGTTTCCTTTAGGGCCATCCTCTTCCACTATTTAAGTAGAGAAAGAAGGGAGACATGTTGCACTAAACATTCCTTCATGGATTAAGTAACTACAATAATAATAAGGAAGGTAGGATCTAGTGATTTCTGAACAACCCACAATTAGGTTTCATTTTGATATATAAATGAATACATTGATAAAGGTGTAAATAAATACTACAATTACATATGGGAAATGAGTTGAGTTAGAATAGAGATAAGACAAATTCTCTATAACAAATATAAATAAAGTAAATCCCTTAGACCTAGATCGGTATAGAGAAGATCCTTATAGTTTTGTGGATTATGCAGAAAGAATTATAAAACAAATGTTCACAATCTTTGATTAGCCTAGTCAGAGGTTGCTAGAGAGCAAATGGAAATCTCTATGACACTATTCATATAATAATGTTTGTAAAATTCATGTCCCAGTGTAGGTGTGGGGATATCATTCATATTTTTCAATAAAATAAAGGACATTGATGGAAAAATAAACTTCATAATCCAAGAAACTAGAAATAAGAATTATACCCATTTAAATTTAATAACAACATCTAAGGTAGCATGGGCCCAGAGTTTTATTGTTGCTAAAAGGAATAACTTGTTTGAGTATCATAAAGGGATGTGAACTCTCATGAGACAATTTTCTAATAATAAAAAGAGGTAATTATTTTTCTACCAAATATGAGAGTCACTCAGATAAACACTCCTTAGGGGAAATAGGTCCATCAACCCAATTTTTAAAATATCCCAGGAGCAACATTCAATAACCTTCAAGTTGATATCAAAGGCATAATCTATAGGAATAATGATGAAATAATTCAACTATTAAATTTTTATATGGACCAAATCATTGGAACTGAGACACTTCATATAGAGGTCAAGGGTACATTGGATACACTTCAAAAGTTAATGGACAATCTCCCATATTTTTTCAAGATATTGTTGGTTGATTATGAGACTATATATATAGACTTGTAATATAGCCATGCATTACATTTTCATAAGGAAGTAGCTAAATAAATAAATTCAAAAGTAATGCCAGCATAACCACATATTTAGGGTACTCAAGCTCTAAAGGACACACTAGTGCAAATGTAGTCTAATATTGTGTATGTAACACTTCTAATTTTCATTATAACTTTAGGCATATCTATAAAGATAATATAATTTCTAGTTTTAACTCAAGTTACAATGATAGTTCCATCCACTTTATCTTTTATAATTGTTATTCCATAGTTTTCTTCTTCAAATAGTGTCACATCAACACCTTCTAATTATGCATATGTATTTGCATGTTTATATAGGTTATATTGTTAGTTTTAAATTTAATTTGCATGTATATGTTGTATTTTAGTCAGATAAATCTATTTCTTAGAGATTATCATTATGCCTACATGCTTTGCATGCAAATTGGCATATTGTGTTATTCACGGACATGAATTTTTATAATTTTATTGAGAGATGAGGCATTCCCCATCCCAATATTATGTATATTTATATCTTCCTAGTCCCAAAGGGAGGATAATTTTGAGTATTGAGATTAATAAAAAAAATGTATAGTTATTATTGATGTGCAAATTTTGATTCTTATCCAAACTTGTGGATTATTTAGGAAGTTTTATCATTTAAATTTATTAGTCTTCTAGTTATGCATAAGTTATATTTTTTAATATAGTTTTTCATATTGATTTATTTCTATTTTTAAGGCCTTGTATATATTAGTCACAATCTCCCACTTGTATATGTGCTAACATAATCTCACAAAGATGATAAACTTTGATTATATGTGCTTAAGTTTGTTGTATTATGGTTCCCTTTGATTCCTAACTATTTTTTATTATTGATTTGATATAGTATCTTTTAGTAAGGTCCTTCACTCATCAAAATTTCAGTTCAAGTATTGGCCTATAAAATTTTCATCTTGTGTGGTCCATAGGACTTTTTTTTCCTACCTTACCTTCCGTCTTTTGATTTTACTTTGAAGTCCTACCCACCTTAAATTAGAACCATCATCCATCCACCCATCTAAATTAGATTTATATTCATCCATAGGTGACTCATTTGTGGAAAAAAAAATATTTGCTCATTACTATTCCATAAACAAGTTGTTTACAAAACTGATACCCTTCTACTCATGCCTTGGAGTAATTTTCATCAATTATAAAACATTAGAGTCTAACTTATAGTGTTTTTTGAGTGTACATAAAACCCACATTAATAATGACATGATAAAATAAAGACTCTCCAATAATGGTGTGAATTTTTTTGAAAAATCATTGTGAGCACAACTGATATATTTTTCAAATCTTAATATACATGAATACATAAAAGTACAAAAAGCATCACAAAGTTTTTGTCTCTAAAATGCAATGTCTTAGATTCAAAGGATGAATAAGATAAAATAAAATATGGTTCTTTGTAGCAGGAAGGTCTACTGAATCTTCTCACCAAATTATGCTTAGAACTAAGGAAAATTATCACAACAAAGGTACTATTTACACTTATGGATTTATGATAACAAGGAGTATTTCTTATACAAGGCTTAAAATGTGTGGTTTAAAATGAAAAACATACACATAAGGATCCAAACATATTGAAAAATACTCTATTATATATACATTCCTAATTGTTATCACTAGCAATGAAAATACGTGCTCTCATAAAAAGGTATATATTATAACCAAAGAAGATAAAAAATATTTATAATTTTAGATTCTTAATATAACCTGATTAGTAAATGAATAAACTAATCACCTAAATAACTAAAAATTATAAGACTTGCAAAGGATACTTGATAGATCAAGGGAACTTATTGATATGTAAACTAATCTCATTCCCTAATTGATTTTTATAAATATATGAAGCTAAAAATAATATTTCATTTACACACATGCAATGAAAAAACTATTTACAATTTCAATATTATTTATACTTTGGAACTCACAATTGTTTGTAAAACTATATAGGACAAATATTTTATAAATAAAGAATATTTGATCTCATTAGTCTCCCTAAA
>JARHVA010005313.1:145000-167500 GCA_037957365.1 Torreya grandis | reverse complement strand
AAATAAAGTGAATGATTTGCCCAATAACAGTTATAATCATTAACCTCCTCATGAAATAAAACACAATGATTTGCCCATAGTTGGTTATAATCATTATCTCTATGGGTGGGATGATAGACAATGATTTTCTCAAAGGTGATTATAATCATTGGCATCATATGTGAGAGGAGATATAATGATTTGCTTAGGGGCAATTATAATCATTGGTATTTTGATGATGTAAAATTGGAATATGGGGCTGACAAACTCAATTCATAGTCATATAATAAGAATAATCTAGTAAAAATGAGAAAGATGAATTTAGGAAATCTACTAGTATGGAGATGCAATCCTAACTAGCAAGGATTAAAATTCATTCATAAATTAATTACTTTGTACGTGGATATGATTTAGTTAGATCAAAGATTTTTTGGGTGACAAGGAGATATATCATGGACACATTACTTATAAGACTTCCCAATTTTATTTTTATTGTATAACGTAATGGGAGGCATCATGATATAAAACACCATGAGAACTTAGCTAAAATATGCATAAAGACTGACACACTATCCAATACTGAATCAAAAATAATGCACCAATGATAAAAACCATGATGACAATGTTGGTGAATTAATATGTATGGATTTAAGAATAATGCACAAGGTATCACCCAATGAACTCACCTAAACTAAATCAAGGTACAAAATCAAATAAAATAAACAGGCAAACAAAAAATAAAAACACCAAGAAAAGAAAGAACAAATAAACAAAGATAATAAAATGAAGCAAAAATAAATAATGGTTTAAGTGTTAGCACAAACAAAGGAAAAACATGATGACGATCATTTTATCTATGTGATATAAGATAACAAAAAAAATAAAAAGTTATGGGAATATAAGAAAACGAAGGGGCAGCCAAGCTAACTCCAGATGCACTAGGTAAGTAGACATTATGTACATAGTTTCATGGACACAAGGTCCAAAAAAAACTTTAGGATAAATGTAGTTCTCCTAGGACATGGGATAGCATAAAATAATGAGAAATAAAACATGATTATGTTGTAGAGGAATGATAGGAATGGGCTCACAAAATAGTGAGAGTATGGGAAGTGGGGCTAGTAAGGATAGAGAAACTAAATGACAAGTGGTTACTTTTGACTTAACTAGGGTTCTAATAATCCTCAAGGTAATTAAGTGTTCATTATTTAGGATTTTTTAGATCACTTGTAAATGTTATTGGATTTTCTATGTCTTTTATAAATGTTTCTAGACTTTTTAGAGTATCTTAACTTGATTGAGAGTGATGAGATACAAAATGGTCCACTCATAAAATAACGAGAGCATTCAAACTTAAATTTTCTCATAAAATGGTGAGAGCATGGTAAATGGGTGACTAAGCTAACCTCAACATGAATCTAGTGTTTCCTATATAGTCCTAGAATGGGACTTCAAGTCACTATTGTTCTACCTTACATTAAAGGAGTCTAACTAGGTAGCAATAAGTTCTCAAACTAAAAATAGGCAAAATGGGAAAATAGCATAGTATAGCATAGGAATGGCAAGGTTTTACTTAAAGGCATGATAAAAATGTTTTTTTGAATTTCCCCATAGGTGGTTATAATGAGGAAACAATGATAATACTTTGATTTTTTCAAAGGTAGTTATAATTAGTAACACTTGAATATAATTAAATGAGGAATGAAGGATGTAACTACCAAAGCATTATCATATTGTTAAAAAAAATGTCCTCTATTTAGAATATTGAATCAACTCCCAAAATTGATATGAATCCTTTTGCTTTTAGTGCTCGAAGAACCAATGGAATGGAACCAAGGTCAAAGGGGTTGGGTAAAGAGGGTTAAAACAACTTTGGTTAATAGGAAAGGTATGGTATAATGGTATATGGTATGGTAAAAAGAAGGTCATAATATGGTACAACATAAATAGGCCTCATAAGCAATATTTCAAGTCTCTCAAGTGAAATAATTCTTGAGGTGTATGATGTTCATTGGCTCATCATGTTCATATCTATTATGAGTGGCTAGCTTGTACACTCTAGAGCCATAATTATCAATAATGATATAGGATCCCATCCAACTGGGTTTTAAATTTCCTTTCTTCTTATTGGCCATGGTATTCTTTTGGTTTTCTTTGAGAACAAGATCACCAAGCTTGAACTCTCTATGTTTGACCTACCAATTATAGTGTCCACAGATTTTGTTTTGGTATTCTTGAAGGTTATTGATAATGTTTATGCATTTATCATCAAGTAATTATAGCTATTTTAAGCAAGAAACTATGTAGTCTTCATCATCCAATACATGTTTTAGTGAGATGCACAGAGAAGGTAACTTGACCTCAATGAGAAGAATGGCCTCAGTGCCATAAACTAAAGAATATGGAGTGTATCCTATTAGGGTATAATAATTAGTGTGATATGCCCAGAGGGAATACAAGATTCAGAGGTGCCAATCATGGCCTATCATTGACAATATTTTTTAGGATGTTGACAATGGTTTTGTTTGATGTTTGGGCTTGGTTGTTACCTTGTGGGTAATATGTAGTACAATTTTTTTGAGTAATGTTATACTCAACACATAGATTTTTTACATTCTTATTATTAAATAATCTATCATTATTAGATATAATATTAGACGGGATACCATAGTGGCAATTTAGGAGATTTAATATTAACTTGGAATTTTTTTTTCTAATCACGTAGGTGAGGGGTATAGTTTCAACCCACTTAATGAAATATTCAATCATGGTGAGGATGTGTTTATGGCCATCAAAGGAGGTGGGGTTTATCTTCTCAATGAGATCAAGGCCCCATGTTTCAAATGTTCATGGTGTAAGCATTGGTTTCTTAGCATTAGCCAAGGTATGAATCATATTAGCATGCCTTTGACATTTATCACATATTTTGATGTGCGCAGTTACATATACATCTAAAGTTAGCTAATAATACCTTATACATATGAGATTTTTGGTTGAGACAGCCCCACTTATGTGGGCCCCACATATTCTTTCATTAACTTCACATAATGCTAATGTTGATTCTAAAAAATGTAAACAACAAAACATATTTCCATCAAAGTTGTGATGATAAAGGGTTGGAAAAAGTAAGGTATAACATGTGACTTGGTGAGTAAATGCCTTTTTCTATTTTCTTGATAGGTCTAGTAGAATGATATGGTCATATAGGTGGGTCAAGAGTTTTGAATACTATGTAGAACTAGGACTAACAATATCACATATCATTATGATGGTTGAAGGTTCATGAGTATGCACTAAAAGATTTTAAATGAGGAATTGATATTCTTTTATCTTGTCAGTATGGAAGATTAAAGAGCTAATGGTGACCATGACATCTATTTTTCAATAATGTATGATTCTATCGGTCACAATCAACACTTGTGGGAGGTATAATGTTAATATAATGGATATGTTAGTTGGCTATAATGGTATGTGAAATAGTAATGAAATGGAAAGAGTGAACACAATCCTCATAGAAGACACTAGGATAACTTGTGTCAATGCTAAAGTAATAATCCTCAAAAATTGTAGAAGGATCATAAATATATTTAAATTGATCTATGATTCATGCGTAACCAATGTTATAAAAACCATGAATGTATTCTAATTTTGAAGTTGATTCTGACTCAAGGGACTCTAAATTCAATGTTAAGACTGATGTTGATTCTACTTTTGATGCTAAATCTAATGTCAGTTCAAAAATAGAACCTAACTCTAATTATGATTCTTTATCTATTGTGGATGCTACTACCATGATGTCTTGTTTAATGTTTGGTATTGGACAAGTAACATCTTGTGATGGCATAATAGGCTCCATAAAAAATAGATTGTCAAAGTGAGGCACCTCCATGAGGGGAAAAAGGTCAAGAGAAAACTCCATAGAGATTGTCTTATGAAAGGGAGGCTCTTTAAAAATACAACAATGGTCAAGATAATGATTCTCCCAAAGATGGTTATAGTTATTAAGAAGTGACTCAACAAAGATTGACATATAAGAGTGAGATTACTCAATAATAGGTATGGTATCAAAAAGTGATTCACCATAGGTTGATTCATCACAAATAAGTTTTTTAAAGAAAACATTATGGATGTATTGGTTCTCTTAGACTTGGTTTATAAGTAATTGTAAAATATTAGTTTTGAATACATCTTGGTCTTCAAATGATTGGCTCAGTTGGAGAGGTACTAATTGGCTTAGTTATGGCTCAACAACTAGCATTAGTTTTTTAAATTGGGGAATGGATGGGAATGAATGAAGAATGTTCAGTGGTTGGATAATGATCTATTTATGAATAGGCTCATATAAGATGGGCTTAACAGAGATTGGATATTGGTCTAGGATGGTAACTATGACATGTCTAGTCATAGTTTTACAAATTTATTGGGATAATGAGCCATACTTGGAAGGGCCTAGAATGGTAATGGAAGGTCACTACGAATTTTGGTGGCTAACACAAGCCAAAAGGTGAGTTCCTTGAATGGTAATGGTAGGGCATTGTGAAGCTTGGTTGGTATCATGATCTAAATGATGAGGTCCTAGAATAATAATGGAATGGCATTACAAAGCATGGTTGCTAATAAGAGACAAAAGATGAGATACTAGAATAGTAATGGTAGGTCACTATAAATCATGGTTATTGTCATGAGCCAAATGATGAGGTTTTGGTATGGTAATCTTGGGATGCTATGGATCTTGGTGGCTCACATAGTCCAAAGGAGGGTTAATGGTATAAGTGGGGGATCGGTTACCATTAGAGGTGAAATGATGAACATCATATGTTAGCCAACTTAAATAAGAAATCAATGCATGTTGCTCTTGAGGATCTTGGGTTTATTCCCCAGATTGAGTATTGTAAGGAGGATAAGGATCCATTTCATAAATGACATATTAACATAGGGGTCCTGGTTAAAGTCAATTTATGCAACCACATTATCATAACTTGGATTGTACATGGACCCACTATGAGTGTAATGAGACATATCTTAATTAATAATGAATGTTTCATAAAAAAAATCCTAGAGTTTTATAAACTCTAAAAAATAATTTTGAAAGGACAAATGGTCCAACATAGTCTAACTTGGTCTAAAAATTGGAGTTGTATCTCCAAAATGGTCTAGGATAAAACTTGGTTTAAAATAGTCTAACATCAAATGTCATATATAAAAAGGTCAAGTGACTAAATAAAAAATGGAATGCCAAACTCTAGGTGCAAAGTGTTTCAAACAAATATAATATAAGAAAACAAAAGTTGCTAGGTATTTTAGAGAAGGCATAAAATATAGGCTCAAAATAGGAATGTGCTAGGTATTTTGGAAAATCCATAAAAACTAGACTTTAAACAAAACTAGGTATGAGATTTAATCTAATAAATTTGAAGCACTCTAGCATAAACTAGGCACTCATAATTAAACATGAACCTAGTCAATTAGTATAAGGCATGAAATGCTAGGCACATGTAAGATAGGTTATTTTCCCCAAATCTAGGCACAAATAATAGTTTTTAAATTGGATAAAGAATTAACCTATGTTACACAACCCAAAATACAAAGATCAATGTCTAAGCCAAAATTACACAATGCATAGGTAAAAATCAATCAATGTTTGGATTTGAACCTATAAAATCTAATTAAATTCAAATTGGAAAACTAGGATTATTTAAATAAATAATAAGCTAGACAAGAACAAACAATATAAAAACACTACGTATAGATATTAAAATGCACATGTGGCTTTGGTTTTGAAAATGGGAATTTGGCACAAGGTAAACAAGCCTTTGAAATCATTTGAGCAACATAACATCATTATCATGATCTAAATATATGATAATGTTTTATTTTAAGACTCAAAGGCACAAAACTTAGGATGAATTGGGTAGTGTAATGTTACCCTTGTTAACCTAGTGACACACACACAAACAAGTTTGTCCAAAGACTAAAGTAAAGGTATGGTGCCAAATGAATAGTGAAACACCTCTTCAAACAAATGAGTAACGTATAAACTAGACTCATTTTGATGTGGACATACACATAAATAATTGTAGACTAAAAACTATTCAAGAAAGGATAAAATGATAAAAACACTTAAGTGTAACATCCTAAATACTAAAACTAACAAGGTTGCATTGTATTGTCGAATTATATCTATATACTTTCTCTTAAAAAGATTTTAATTATTAATCCAAAAAGTAAAAAATCATGAAAAGTAGGGTTTTTAGGCCCCCTCTTCTCTGAAGAGTTTTTACAATGACATGTAACATTGGGATACTAACCCTACATCAAAAGTATGTACATGACAAGTGGAGTTATCTAAATCTATCAATTTTCATGCATTTCTAGATTGTGCTAAGTGTGGTTAACACTAGAAATGTAATCACGCCAATTTATTTCATACTATCTAACATACTATGCAAGGGTTTATTCCTTTTCATGGTAATTCCATCCATGTAATTCTTATTGGAATCCACTGGTTAGCCAGACCTGACTCAGGTTTTCATTATGATCAAAGAGGCTAGCTGCTTAGCCCCCTAGAAATTACCATATCCATGACCTAATTTATATAACCCTCTATGGAGCATGGTCGATATGATGCTGGGAGATGAAACCCTAAGTCAACACACCTATAGGTAATTTACGAGGCAAAAGTGAGCTCCCACTCATAAGCCAAAATTCATGAAAATAAAAGATAAATGAAAAGACTTTAGGGTTGTATTTGGATCACCCAAACCATAAGATTTACGGAAGGATTTAATAATATTTTTTTCATTTTTTTAGACTAAAGTTATCAAGGAAAATAATGAGCACTTTTGGTCACATGAGTTTCCTAAAGGGGATGGGGGGAGAACATACATGCATCAATTTTTTTTCCAAAATAAACAACTTTCAATTGGTAAGCATAAAACAAACAACTCTTATGAGTATGTAACTAAGCATGATAGTTTATTTTATTGAACCAAAATTATGTTAAATTTGAGTCCATTGGATTTTATTTGAAAAACATGTAAAAACTTTAGAAACAACTAAGCAATGAAAGCAATAGGTTTATTTTAGGCATCAAACAAACTATGTATAAGATTTAACCATTTTCAAACTTTTATTTTTTCACCTTTAGGACTTGTAATTTTTTAGAGGATTTGCTCTCTCTCTCTCTCTCTCTCTCTCTCTCTCTCTATATATATATATATATATATATATATATATATATATATATATATATATATATATATATATATATATATATATATATATATATATATATGGATGGGGGGAAAACATACATGCATCAATTTTTTTTCCAAAATAAACAACTTTCAATTGGTAAGCATAAAACAAACAACTCTTATGAGTATGTAACTAAGCATGATAGTTTATTTTATTGAACCAAAATTATGTTAAATTTGAGTCCATTGGATTTTATTTGAAAAACATGTAAAAACTTTAGAAACAACTAAGCAATGAAAGCAATAGGTTTATTTTAGGCATCAAACAAAATATGTGTAAGATTTAACCATTTTCAAACTTTTATTTTTTCACCTTTAGGACTTGTAATTTTTTAGAGGATTTGCTCTCTCTCTCTCTCTCTCTCTATATATATATATATATATATATATATATATATATATATATATATTAGAAAATATTGGAAAATCAAAACCTATAAAATAAAAATATTAGAAAGCTCCCAAATATCAAATACCTACAAGTTATTAAAAAAATAACTTACAAACTTAAAACAAAATTAGAAAACAACTAAAATAGAACTTAACAAATAAAAGTGAAAGTTAATAAAATAATTATATATCAAAAAATATAAGTCATATTTTGAAAAAAAATATACAAATGTACATAAAACAAATATGCACCACCTATAAAAATTAAATAAAAAATAGTTTATGGATTAAAAAATATTATTATTTTAATAGCTATTATTAAAAAAAATAGACAGTCACTAAAAGAGTCATAACTTCTATACTAAAAATAGGATTTTAATGAAATTTTGAGAGAATTAATATGATAACAACAATAATCAATCAAAAAATTGAAAAAAATAGTAAACGTATTAAAAATGAGAACTATTTTGATATCCATTTGTTTAGTAGGAAAGCAGAAAATGAAAGTGGTTGTTAGTATTTTCATCATAACTTCTAAACTATGCACCAGTTCCTCACAAAAATTTTGGAGGATGTTCAAAGGTCCAAAAGCCTCACATATAATCAAAAATTTAGATAAAAATAATGAATAAAAAAATTTCTTATCTTTGTAACATCCATTTTTAGTAGGAAAATAGAAAATCCTAACAAAACACTCTAAAAGCCAATATAACTCCATTATGTATCCCATTAGGTGTGTCATTATGTGAACAAGGAATCCATATAGGTAAGGTTATTATTGTGTTAGTATCATAAAACACATGAAATAATCATACTAAATCCTAGCACCTATAGCCTAGAAATTAAGAAGAGCTTAGTAATAAAAACTAGATGAAAGCACAACAAAAACATAAAAGATAATAACTCTTTTACCTTTCTTAGGAGCTCTAAATGCTTTGTTGAATGGCTTGTTCAGATTATCATTCAAGAATTATTAATAAATGGATATTTTTTGGCTTCAATTTTCTTTGGAACCTTTATTTTTTTGATTTTATTAAGATTTGGGCATGATAACATTACTTGTATGAGGCTTATGGAGCAAATCCTACATAAAAACTCTACAATATCCAAGCTTCTGATTCTGAGACTCTCTTTAAATTTTCATTATAAATTTGGATTATGAGATCTTAAAAATGAATGGTCATGGATTTATATTTATATATTTGGGATTTAACTCTTACCCAAGGTGAGTGAAGGTTGAGTTGAGTTAAAAGTTATCATGAAATTATGACTTTTAGTTACTAGTCATAGTTCTCAAATTAGAAGGTTGAGTTGAGACTAATTCTAGTTGAGTTAAAATTTGTCATGCAATTATGAATTTTATTTACTATTCATAGTTCTCAAATTATAAGGTTGAATTGAGACTAACTCTAATTGAGCTGAAAGATATCATGTAATTATGACTTTCAGTTACTAGTCATAGTTCTCAATTTAGACATTTTGGGTTATTTTGAGATATTTTGACAACTCATAAAGATAATGATGAAAGGCTAGGATATTTTTATTTTTAGAATTTCCTTTTTTATATATGCATTAATTTCAAATGGATAATTAAACTATAAATTTAATCTTGTTTAATTGATTTTGATTATCCTTTTAGCTCTTTCAAGATTTAATTAAGTGTGCAAGTGCCCCATTTAATAGGTCCATAAGATAAATTGATATTTGTGATGCCGCAAGGTGATTGAGGATGAATATGTTAGATTTTATTATTGAATATAGTATGGTACACCAAATAGGGATGCCTCAACATGATTTAGAGCTATGATAATGATGCATAACTAGATTTGGTATGTTTAATGATTCCCAAGATTAATTTACAATGTTTGGTATGAATTAGTATGAAGTCTGGTCAAAATCTAGTTATGGATAGAATTGGGTTTCTACAACACACACACACACACACACACACACACACACACACACACACACACATTGGAGAGTTTTCAATGATGTCATGGTGATGTCATAGAAGCATCCAAATGAATTGATGAAGTGCCTTGATATTCTAAGTGATAATGATAAAGTGTGCAATATTCTTGTCTTTCAATGATGTCATGGTGATTTCATAGAAGAATCCAAGTGAATTGATGAAGTACCTTGATATTCTAAGTGATAATGATAAAGTGTGCAATATTCTTGTCCTAGTATGCTTGAAGTATGCTTGGTTGATCTTCAATTTTGGCATAGTTTGAGATGATTAGGAATGATTATGAAGTATTTAACATGTATAAGGGGTCCTATTAGTGGTCAAAGATGATTGGAGAGCTTGTGTGCATGATTTTAATTCTCTTATTTCACCATTGTTTTCATCTAGAACTTTTATGTAAAATGGTATAAAATCTAGTACGTAGTTTGATGATGTCATAATTGCCACATGTGGATGAGTCAAGGTAAGTTAGTTATATGGTTGTGATCACATTATTCCCTAGTTTATATGTACAAAGTATCAAGTCTATTGATTAAGTGACTAAAATATATGCAAGTGCAAAGTTGGTCTCTTAGGCATTTTGACAGTGTTTTTCCATACTTAGCCAAATTTACAATGTGGTAAGAAAAATTGAGTAGGCATTTTGATGGTGGAATATCTCACACATGTGGATATTTTAGGAGAATTTGATCATATGGGTTGATTTATTTTTGTACATAGTTGATTTTTTATAAATTTTAGGTCAAGCGTTTGTGCAAAGTTGGTCTTTCCAAACAATTCTTGGCATTAGTGGCTCTGTGAATAGATAAATCTGAGGAGGTATTTTTAATGTTTTTATAACTCACATGTGGGAGGGTTTTAGGAGAATTTTAATACATGGTTGTATTATCCTATGTGATGAGATCATATAGTCCAAATTTTAGATCATGCATCTAAGTGCAACAAAATTTATTAAGGTCCAAAGTTGGCCTTCCAGGTAGATAAGCAATGGTCCCCATACTTAGTCATTTTTGCATGAAGTTAAAGATCAGGACTAGATAGAGATATAATAGCTTAGAGGTGATCATATAGTGAATATGTATGGTGCATAAAAATTTAAATATGTCAATTTTTTTTTGGTTAACGAAGGTAAAGATCGAGCTCCTTAAAAAAGGATCAACAAAGAGTGTTTATTCCAAGGTTTCAGGAAGCAACGATATGAGGACAAGTGCTCGATGGTTAATGATAAAATTTATTAGAAGGAATGTGAGGGTGAAAAGTGTTATGATAAGATTTTAGTAAGATTTAATGGTGATCACAATAAGATAAAGACCTAGTTGATCTAAAAAGATCGATGGTGTGTATTGAGTCAATATTACAAGATTGCACTTGATGAGGTCAAATGTTCAAGGTTTGACATTTGGTAGTGGTACATTAAGAGTTAAATTTAAAGATTAATAAAATAATATTTATGGTATATGATTGATCTAAATCAATTAGAACATGAGATGAGGACATGATGTTTGAATTTTAACTGTGACTATTTGAATTCAAATATTTAAATTTAACAAAGGAATGATCAATCTTTGGTTTTTGGGCTATATCTTTCGATCTATGTAGAATTTGCTCATCATCTAAAAATAAAAGTTGTATAGGATTACAATATCCATCTTGAAATATATATTTTAATATTTGAAAGTGTGTATAATCAAATTTATTTAGCTCCAAAGTTGACTATATGTTTGACTATGTTCTATAAGTGACCCAAGAGGTTTATTTGTGCTTGTTTTGATGGTGTTTCAATATATATTGATGAATTGGATATTGGGGAGTGTTTTATAATCCATGAGGACCATATATGTGAATTATGAATGATTAAGTAGCCATATCCAATTTGAACAAAGGTTTAAAACCTGATTATGTGTTCACTCATAATGGCTATGTATATAGAGAAGTGTTTGAGCTAACTAACGGTTAGCAAAAGAGTACTATGTTGGTTTTTAGAAGTTAAAGGGAACCTATATATCATATTAAATGGGTCCATGCATTTTTAATTACTCATGTGTTCTTGTTTTTTTTCAATGAAGTGTTAAATGGGTGAATAGGTCTCCATGAGATCTATAAGAGTTACAAGGATCAAATTAAAAGGTGTAGCTACTTAAGGGTGACCCATAGATACTATGAATAACTTATGAAGATTGTACAGAGATATGTATTCATATGATATATGACTTAAGGGTTAAGGCATGCATAATGGCTGACCAAGATGTTGATAATCTTGATAGATCTATAAATGGTGAAACCAAATGTGTTGGTTTCTAGACTTAGAGAGGGACTTGTGTATGGAATTTTTATTTGAGAGTATAATGTTGTGAATTGAAGGAAAGGGTAGGTTCCCTATGGATGAGTTGAAGATTAGAATAGATTTAGAACTATTTGTATTACTTTTAGGTCATAATTCTACTTGTAAAATAGTGTTCTTACTATTTGAGTATGAGAAAAGGTGAAGATTGATAATTAGAGGTCCATTATTAGGTGTTAAAGACATAAATTCAAAGGTGGATATGTTCATAGGTTTTTTTGTGGAATCTTAACATCTAGGGGGGTTACAACCTCCTTGTAAGGTGAAAACTTGCTAAAGGTCTAGTTGTTGAAGTATCTTAGCTAGATAGGTGTAGTAGCTCCTTGTGAGAATGCATATCACTAAAATAAGTGATGGTAGTTACTTTATCAGTTATAGATGGTCTAAATTGGTTATTTTTATTATTATAGGATAGTATTCCAATTGCAGGTTCTAATGGGTTTTCTCCCCCAAGAAGTTTTCCCACATATGTAATGTGTTATGTGATTGATCTTGCATTATCTCTCTTTCTCATTGATATGAATGATGTGTATGCTTCATGAATACTTATGGTAATTGATTAAGAACTTAAAAGGATTAAAATTGAAGTTTCACTTCTTAGGATCATTGATTCACCACCCCTCACAATGATTGTACCTCTAATAATTGGTATTAGAATAGGTCCTTTAGTAAAGGATTGATAGTTTTTAGGTGATCCAAGGTACAATATGGGTAGTCATCAAGGAGGTTTCTCTACTAAGCAAGCACCGATGTTAAATGTATATAATTATGATTTTTAAAGTGAAATAATGAGGACCTAAATCATGTCCCTAGGGTTTTACATCTAGAAATCTATTGTGGATGGTTATGTTGTTCCTACTACTCCACCATCTAGTATTGTAGATAAGAAAATGTTTGATAATAATTTTAAGGCAATGAATTCTATCACTTGTGGTCTTTTAAAGACTAAATATACCAAGGTAATCCATTTTAAGTCTGATAAAGAGATATGAGACAAATTGAAGACTATATTTGAAGAAGACCCAAAAGTTAAGTTGGCAAAGTTGCAAAATCACCAAAGATAATTTGAGACTCTTAAAATGGAGGAAGATTCAGTGGAATCCTTTTTGCAGAGAGTTGATGAAATTATGAACATCATTAGAGGTATTGAAGAGAACATTGAATAATCCATTATAGTTCAAAAGTTATTAAGATCCCTCTCTCTCAAATTTGATCGTAAATTATTTTCTATAGAAGAAAGTCATGATCTTACTTAGCTGAAGTTGGATGAATTTCATGGCATCCTTAATACCTATGAGATGAGGAAGAATGATGATATACCACCAAATAAGGATGAAAAATTCTAGATATAAATGAAGCCTAAGAATAAATTTCAATGTAAGAAACTCAAGGAGGATGACATTTTTGATATTGATGAGGATAAACTAATTTCTTTCTTTATAAGGAAAGTAAAAAAATGTTTAGATAAGTATAAGGGTAAACTACCCTTCAAATGATTTAATTGTGGAGATATAGAACATTTTACTAGAAAGTTCCCTCATAATCATGATTATTAAGATCATGATGAAGACCAAAATGAATACAAGAAGACATATAAGTCTGATAAGAGGAAGAAAGGTTTAAAAAATTATGATAACAAGAAGTTATTGAAGAACAATAAGGGTCTCTACACTATTAAAGACTAAAGCTCATCATATGAGAGTGGAAACAGTGACTCAAAGTGTGATCATGAAGATGATGGTCCTATTGAAGATGGAGCCATATTCATGGTTGAGGAAGGATGTTTCTCACATCAAAATAAGTCTACTTGGAGTGATTTAGATGATGATAAAGATTAGGTGGACATTGAGATTGCATTAAAAAAATCTTTTGAATAACTGAAGATTGAGAAGAAGATTAACAAGAAGATGAGTCTCAACTCAAAGACTATGAGGATAAATTCAATGTATATGAGGTAAGAATGAATGAATACACCAAGGAAAATGAAGATATGATCAAGCATCTCAGTTGTCAATTGGAAATATTTTCTACAAGTCTGAAAGCTAAAGAAGATGAATGGTCAAATTATGTAATTGAAAATGAAGCATTAAAATCTAAGTTATAGAAGACATCTTGTAATTTGAAGTCATTTGTGAGATTTGAGAAGAGCTCAAGTGATCTAGATAATATTCTGAGTGTTCAAAAGGATTTTAGTGATAGAACTAGTCTTGTATATGAAAAAGAACAAAAGAATGTAACTCAAGAAAAGATGAAGACTAATGTGAACAAGAATAAGATAACCTTGAAAAAAAATCATTAGACAAAGAGTGAAGGTGTTGGTAGTGTTAGTGTGTGCCTTTTCCTCCTAGTGGTTTTACCTACACATCTTTTTAGCTTACATAGGTTAGTTAATTAAGTCATTAGGGCTCATTTACCTTTAAGTGGGTTCTACTTGTGAGTTAGGGTTTTACCTTTTTGGTGACATAATCTCACCCTATGTGTACTTTTTTTTCCTAAAGTGGTTAATGCAAACATTTCCTTTGTGGAATTTTCTTATTTTTGAAGCTTTCATTCTACCTTTATAGGAATTCAACATTCATCGTGTGGCCGCTATTTAGAGATCTTGGTGATAACTATCATGGTAACAGAGATTTATTGATAGCCTCATGCATTTTTATCATTTGGTAAGATCCCCATGCATTCATATTTCTATTTTTTCATACTTTATGGCCACCATTTTTGACTTTGAAGGCATTTTTTAAGAATTGCCTCAAAACTCAGTTACAAGGCCTTTGATGAAAAATCTATTTTCAAATATTTTATTGGGTTTTTGAGATCTAAAATGGTTTGTTCTTAGTTTTCTAAGAAAGTTTCAAATTTTCCAAAAAAATGATTTATTCTATCTAGTCACCATTTGTGCGGTCGAAGTAATCCAACCTAAAAAACCCTGATTTACTCTCTGTAGACCAAATAAGGTTTCTAAAGTGCTTCTACTTACTTGCTAATAAAATCAAGTTTTTGAAGTGCTTTTACTTGCTTACCAACCAAATCAAGTTTTTGAAGTGCTTTTACTTGAAAGTAATCGGGTTTCTCCATGGTGACAACTTATAAGTAATCAAGTTTCTCAACCCTGACTACTTGCTCATAGACCAAATCAAGTTTCTCAAGTGCTTCAACTTATAAGTAATCATGTTTCTCAACCCTGATTACTTGTTGGCTAAACCCATTTAGGTTTTCAAAGGTCAACTACTTATTACTCATTACTTGTTTTATAAGTAATAAGCTGTGCAGGTTGAAGAACCCAATTTACTCTAGCTACACCCATTTGAGTTTTCAAAGGTTGACAACTTATCACTCATATAAATTAAAGTAGTTTTAAGAACCCAAAGTAAAGTAGCTCAAATAACCCAAAATACACTATGGAGAAGTAATTAGGTTTTCTAGGGTCAACTACTTATAACTTTTTATAAGTTGAAGTAGTTCGAGAACCCAAAATTAAAGTTGTTCAGAACCCTAAGCAAGTAAGCATGTGACGTTCCAAAATCCATCAAATTTTAGGTGAAAGGTAATGAACAAATAGACTTAAGATGTTTCCTTTTTTGGATTTGTGTGGAAAAAAATTCCATTTTGGAAAGGGTCTAGGAATATGTTGAAGTAAGAACTTGTAAGTGCCATAACTTTTGAATAGTAACTTATTTTTGAGTGCCATTTTCTTTAAAAGTGCTTATTTTTTATGTTCTACACATTGGACCTATCATTGGGAATTCCATATCTATAAAAAAAAATTACATTTTTTGTACACATTTGAATGCATTATTGGTTATATCTGATGTTCTTCTTATTCTTTGTACTTATGCAACAATTGCTCAAGATGCATTTTTAGTTGAATCTGACATCTATATGACCATGTTTGTATTTGAGACATTCAAGGGGGTCATTGCTTGATAGTTCTAAGGGGGTACTTGTGTGTTTTTTATGCATTCAATCTTTCTTTTTTTGCATCACTTCTTTAATTACTGTAGTAATACTTACTTCTGCACTATGGATTCATTCTCAATAAGTCCACTTACACCATTTAATTATCATGAATAAAAACCTAGAATGGAAATTATCTTGCAATAGAAGGGTTACCATCAAATTATAATGGGTACTAAGATTGAACCTACTAATGCTGGAGTGAAAATTATATGGTTTAACCATTGTGATAAAGTCTATGGACTATTGTGTCTCTCAATCTCCCTAGATCTACTCTTTCACATTGAATCTACCAAAACACCTACTGAAGTGTGGACCACACTATCCAAGCTCTTTGGAGTGTAAAATGTGATGAGAGGACATGAGCTATAAAATCAGCTCATTAGATTGAGCCCAGATGACTTTGACACTCTTCAAGATTTTTTCACCAAGTTTATACTTTTGAGATTGCATTTAAAAGCATTTGGAATTGACAAGAAATATGAACAACTTATTCTGTCAAGACTCTCTAAGTTGGGTCTTGATTATTTTGTATTTGTGTCTACTTTTCATGCCACTAAGAGTGCTCTTGACACCACATGGAAGATGCCTTCTTTAGATACCTTTGTTGCCGATCTAATTCAGGAGCAAGATAAGTTGATACAGATGGGCATAGTGAAGTCATCTAAATCTCATTCATTGATTATTGAGAAATATAAGGCTTCTAACAACAAAGAGAGAAAGTAGATCAATAAAAATGATGAGAAGGGTGAAAATATTTCCTCCTCTAAATCAAAAAATGTGACCTCTTCTTCCAATAATAAGCCTAAGAAAGATTAGATCAAATGTAGGCATTACTCAGGTACACATGATGAGAGTAAATTATTGAAGAAACAAATTGACCACCTTACTAGCCTTCTTATTTAGAACAACATAGGTATTCTAGATTCTATCAAACCATCTTCATCAACCCATGAATCCACTAAGGTAAATGACTCTGGAAAAGAAAAGGCAAAAGAAAATAACAAGGGGAAACATAAGGGAAAAACCTTATTTGTAGTTTTACCTCCAAATCCTCTTACATGGGTCATTAAATCTAGTGTTTCACATCACATGGCCTCTTCATAGATTGAGTTCAGTTCCTTAGAACCATGTGACATGTCCTCTATACAATTGGGTGACACCACTTATAAAAAGGTTCTCAAGAGAGGGTCTATTGAAATGAGTGGTGTAACATTCAATAATGTTCTAAGTGTACCCTCACTCTCAACTAATCTATTGTAAATATACCAGATCACTCACCTTGGTGTAGGCATGCGAGTTGAATTTACTCTAGATTTAGTGTACATCAGGGAGTTATAAAGTGATATTATTTTGGCTATGGGAATGGTCAATCATCAGACTCAACTATATAGCTTCTCACACTTTGTTCCTGACTCTCCTTTAGATTCCTCTTTGGACTCACCTGTACCTAATGACACTTCTAAGACTGAGCTTCTTTTTGATATTGACAACTCTTCTTCTACACAATGCTATAATACTAAAGTGGACACACCTCTACCATCTCCTTATCACCTTCTAGATATTCAAGAGTTATTTCTTGTCCCACCTACCTCAGGTATACTTTTGACATTATAGGGTAATGATCTACTGATCTAGGACACATCAGACATCAGGTAGTCTATTTCATAATTACAAAGGATTTTGTATACCTTCTTCACCTCTGCTTCTATTACACCATCTTGGTATAGAATATTTGGGCCACCTACCTTGAAATATGTGGATCATTCCATTCATAGGAATTACACCTTGGTTAAAGATCCATCATGCACTTGGTAGAAAAACTCATTATTCCAGGGGAATCCACTCTTTACTGCTCTACTTCTGATTCAAAGTCACTTCTGAGTATTCCTCTGGGGGACACCAGATGGCTACAATCAATTGTAGACATTAGTGGGAATTTTTATCCCTCTTCTTTTCTATGCTCTCTTTTGGGGAGGATTTTTGTTCTTATGATTTTTCTCCTTTACCCTAATTTATGATAGTTGTATTTTACTTGGGTACCTCATTAGGCCTCATTATCAGGACCCAATTCTTCTACCCACCTAAGCTACGCTTCAAGGGGGTGTTAATGTAGGCTTTTTCCATCTACTGGTTTTACCTACACATATTTTTAGATTAATTAGGTTAATTAATTAAGTCATTAAGGGTAATTTACCTTTAAGTGGATTCTAATTGTGAGTTAGGGTTTAAACTTTTTGGTGACCAAATCTCACCCTATATGTGATTTATTTTTTCCTAAAGTGGCTAATGTAAATATTTCCTTTGTGGAATTTTCTTACTTTTAAAGCTCTCATTCTGCCTCTATAGGAATTTGACATTTATCACATGGCCTCTATTTAAAGATCTTGGTGAAATCTATTAGGTAAAATGAAGACAAATCAGATTAGATGACCAAATTCCATGAGGTATGAAAGTTTTAATAGTTAGTGTTACACACGTAATCAATTTAGGCATAGAGCTAGAGAATGCAAGAGACCTGTTAGAAATGAGTTTGCATGGGACTATGATGGGAGTCATCAGTCAAAAAGAGTGAGCACAATCAAGTGCTTCAACTATCTTGATGTGGGACACTTGACAAACCATTGTCCACATAAGATTAGATAAGATGAGTCCTCTTTAAAAGAGGGAGCTTGTTTTATTTTTCATGATAAAGGACATATTGCAAATTTTTTTCTAAATGTGGTAAGACAAATTATGTTTCCATTAAGAAGTATGGTGTGAAAAATTATGAATAGAGAGGTCACATTGCTAGGTTTTGCAAGCAAAGGTCTATAATTTAGAATAGGTTTAATCAAGATCCTAGAGTGCAAGGAAGAAGACAAGTCAACTCATGGAAGCCAAAGGTGGTAAGTATGAATCATGATGAAACTTTAGGTCCAAGTAATTTGTTTGCTATGGTGGAGAATGATTCAGAAGTTGAAGAGTGCCAAGGGGTCTCATCGTCTGCTCATATTGAGAATAAAGAGACCAAGCTCAAAGAGAAGACCAAGGTGTTGGTTGAAACTAGTTTTGAGGTGTGTATGGACCCAAGTGAACATCCTACTATTGTTTATCAAGTATCATTAAAAGAACATCACTTTTCAATACCTAGTGATGAGTTTCGAAGCTATAAAGAAGATTTTATAGATGAAAGGTATGTCATGAATTTATGTTGTCTTCATATATTGTCAATCCAATCATAGAATAAAAGGATAATGTTATATTGGATAAGCATGTTTTTTTAAGAATAAGAAGAATAAAAACTATAAGCATGAGATGAATAAGGAAGAAAATGAATATGAAGAATGGTGGGCAACTCCTGGTTTCACATTGTTTTAGGACATTGTGAAGTAGGGTGTCTCTACCTATGATTCTTAAAAAACAAATTTCTTGTGAAGAAGCAAGTTTGTGTGCTCAAGACCATAATGCCAATCTAAATAGAGACTTATGTTGATCTTATAATTTCTTTGGATAAGGGAGATCAACAAGTTCATGAGCTTGATCTAGAGGTTTATGAAGGAACTTATGTGTAGGGTCAAAATGGGTGTTTTCAGATGGCATAATGAGATTGATGAAATGTCGAGAGAATTTTGATGCTAAAAAATGTTTATACACTTCTTTGTGATGTAATCCAAGTGTTTTTATGGCTTGAGGGTATGTTGAATTTAAATTAAATATTTTTGAGTGCTCTCAATTTTTTTAGTTTTTGGCTTAAGGGCAAGTAGGCCTAAAATGGGTTATAGGAAGTCTATGTTACCAAAGGTATCAAGGTTTAAATTTTGGTTTAGAAGTGTGTGATGGTTGTATCCAAGTGTGAAATAATTTTTATAGGAGGACATTGACTCGAAGGAGGTTTCTTGACTCTATTTCTTTTAAGATTCTAAGATTTTGGGATCTACTAGAAAAGTAGTTTTCCTTATGAGTTGAGATCTAAGGCTTCTTAATATATTTAATGGGCCAAATGGATTGTCAAATAAAGATTTAAAGAGACTTGAAGGTTTGTGTTTCTAAAGTTATTAAAGTTTTTTGTCAATTTGGAGGCCTATTTGGCAAGTAGGTTTGAGAAGGAAGTATGTTACAAAGGTTAATATAGGTGTTAAAAATTGGTTTACTTGAAGTGGCATATGGTAATGCTATATATATGAAGTTTTAGGTCTTGATGGATTATCTATTTAACGTTGTGGGATTTACACATTCCAAGCAGCGTTACAAAGAGACTTGATAGGGCTAGTGAGAAGAAAAGTGCTATTTGTTTAGTTTAACCAAAATATAAAGGAATGAGTATTTAAATATGAGTTATTAGGTTGGTTTTGTGTAATTTTCATATTTATAAGTGGCATGAAGTTCTTTTGGTGTTCCTTGAGGTGGTTTGTGAGAGAAGGCTAGTAAAAGCAAGTATGATGGTTCTTCATGGTGTGTGGAGATATAAATATGATAAGGAGGTTAAAATTCTCAAAAATAATAGGGGGATTACCTCTTATATGTTTCTTTGTGAGTTATATCATATTTTAGTACTTTCTATGTCTTTCTTCATTGGTTGTAGTGCTTGGTTGAAGAAGAATGTTGGCATGTAGCAAGAAGAAGGTGTCAAGGTAATAAGAGGTAAGATCAAGTTAAGGGGAAGTTTGTATAATATTTATAAGGTGTTCCTCTCCTAATCATGGTATTTTCATGTCTTCAAGATCATTTTGTGCCCACTTTGTAATTGTGTCAAAGGGGGAGAAAGTTCTTGTTTTGAGAGTATTTAAAGAGAGAAGGAAGGTGAGTCATCTTGATGGGTATTGACATCAATGACAAAGGGGGGATTGTTGGATAATTGTTAATATTGTCATGGTGATGTCATATAAGTTTCAAAGTAAATGGATTAAGTTCCTTGATAGTCTAAGTGACAATGCTAAAGTGTGAAATATGCTTATCTTAGTATGCTTGAAGTATGCTTGGTTGATCTTTAGTTTTGGCTTGGTTTGAGATGATTAGGGATGAGTCTAAAGTATTGATAATGTGAAAGGGGTCATATAATTGATCAAGGATTATTGGAGAGCTTGTGTGCATGAGTGGAATTCACCCTGTTCATCATTATTCTCATTTAGACATTTTTGGGTCCAATGGTAAAAACTCTAGTAGGTAGTTTGATGACATCATAATTGCTACATGTAGATGAGCCAAGGTGAGTTGTTTATATGGTTATGATCAAATTAGTCACTAGTTTCTATGCATAAGGTCTCAGGTCTAGAGATGAAGTGTGACAAAAGATATGCAAGTGCAAAGTATGTCTCTCAGACATTTTGACAGTGTTTTCCCATAGCCAAATTTACAATGTGGCAAGAAAAACTGAGTAGGAATTTTGATGGTGGTATATCTCACACGTGTGGAAATTTTAGGATAAGGTGATCATATGATTTTTTTTAGTTTTTTGCCTAGTTTATTTTCATTAAATTTTAGGTTAAGTTCTCAAGTGTGACAAAAGTCATACATGTGTAAAGTTGGTCTTTCCAGATAATTCTTTACATAGTTGGCCATGTGAATAGATAAAATTTGAGGTGAATTCTTATGTCATTATATCTCACATGTGAGATGGTTTTAAGATTAGTTTTAAACATGGTTGTATTATCTTATGTGAGGAGATAATATGATCCAAATTTCAAATTGTGTGTCTAACCATAATAAAAGTTATTGAGGTCCAAAGTTGGTGTTCTAAGAACATAAGCAATGGTCCCCATACTTATTCATTTTTGCATGAAATTAAAGATCAAGACTAGATGGAGATATAATGGCTCACAGGAGATCATATAGTGAATATGTATGGTATTTATCAAGTCAAATAGGTCATAGTATTCGTTGGTCAATGAAGGTAAAGATCATGCTCCTTACAAAAGGATTAATGGAGCGTGTTTTTTCTAAGGTCCTAGGAAGCAATGAGATGAGGATAAGTGCTTGATGGTTAATGATAAAAGTGATAAAAAAATGTGAGGGTTCCAAATGTCATGAGTATGTGGGTTATAATAAATATCAAATGGTGATCACAATAAGATAAAGACCTGGCTGATCCATAGAAATCGAGGGTGTGTGTTCAATCAATATTGCAAGATTACATGAGATGAGGTCAACTGTTTGAAGTTTAATGTCTGGAAGTGGTGAACTATGAGTTAAAGGTAGATATTCATACAATAATATTTGTGGTGTGTTATTGATATAAATCATTGAGGACACGAGATTAGGACATTGTGTTCAAATTTTAACTATGATCATTTGAATTCAAATATTTGAATTTAACAAAAGAATTAATAGTGTCTAGTTTTTGGGCCATATCTTTCAATCTATGTAGAATTTTATCATGGTGTAAAAATAAAAGTGGTAAAGGACTCCAAGGTGAATTTGTAAATCTATAAGTGACTTCATAGGTTTATTCGAGATTGTTGATGTTATTTTGATATATATTGATGAATTAGATATTGGAGAGTGTTGTAGACTCCATGAGTACCATATGTGTATATTATGAAGGATTGAACAATCATATCTTATTTAGAAAAAGGTTTATAAAACAACTATGTGTTGGCTCATAATGACAGGGTAAATAGAGAAGTGTTTGA
>JARHVA010005313.1:0-140000 GCA_037957365.1 Torreya grandis | reverse complement strand
AGTGGCTGACATGGTCTATTCACATAGGTTTTTTTCATGGGGTCTTATTGTGTTGGTAAATTTATATTGAGATTTATATATGGGTGCTTATAGAGGGGAAATTAGTTTTGTTCTATCTTTATTATTGCAGATTTGATCATGGGAGCATATTGTGATAGAGAGACATGTGGGTATGAGAGTAGATCTAGATCCTAAGAAGTCACTAGTGTTTGGGTAGTGGATTACCCTAGGTGTAAAATGAACTCACATAGGTGATTTTAGATTTTATATATAAGAGTTCAGTAGGTTGATAGATGTAGATATTACTTGGATGACATATAGGTAGATTCAATAGACTTAGGTGGAGGAAGCATCATTTATGGATTATATGATGACTGAGTTTTGTTTGATAGATTGCCATGATTATATGATTGATAGATATCATCCAGATAAGGTATAACACTAGTTTGGTAAATGATAGGATGTTTTTGGTCTAAAGTATTTATTTGATAGGAGTGACTGAGAGAGACCTCAGTGGAGCCATAGGATAGATAGGGACATTGTTGAGGTGTATTATGATAGTGTGGAACTAGTACTGTGGGATTATAAGACCATGTTAGTTCATCTTGGTATTACTAAAATATATAGATCCTAGTGGTTAAAATATAGTCTAAGGAGGCTTTTGAGTCCTTTAAAGATATATGTTACAAGAGGAGTAGTGAGGAGAGTTTTGTAGGTGTAATAATGTTTATAGAGATGAAGGTCTTAGAGGGGGCATCATGAGGCTATTAGATATGGTGGAGATGGACATGAATTTATGGTTATAAATGGAGATACAGGAGGTCGATAGGTACTTATAGGGATAGGGATAGGGACATGACCTGATGGAGGTGATGGTGTAGGACCATTGAGACTAGTTATGAGACCTATGGATCAGGCTCAGATATGTAGCTTATAACATGAAATGAAGGATAGGGTGACCAAAATAGCTAGTGTGACCATTGAGAGATATAGGTACCATACTTAGATTACTAATATTTAGGGGCTTATCATTTAGAGAGATACATATATGGGTCTTGTGATGGCATGATTAACCACTTTATTAGGATAGATTAGTGATCATGATAGATAAATATCATCCCTTCAGTGGTAAATTACATATATTAAGGGTACTCAGGATATGTTAAAGACTAGGCTAGGTCAAAGGGAAGAAAATTTACAAGTAGATGAGAGGGTGAGGTAGGAGGGTACCACACTTCTCCAAAAACAAGGATTAATGGATGTGACTCATCATATATCTTGATTGACTAGAGAAGAATAATATTATATTGGTCTATATGAGGGTGACTTACCAACATATCAATGATTATAATCTTATAAATCTAGTAGCCTCACTTTTTCTCACTCTATCCATTAGCCTTTGAGGATACCACCAGGGCCACCTAAATTTTGATTGATAAATTTGGTACATTATATAATTATATATCCATTTTTCCCATGGATTTCCATGATGCATATGTTTATGATCTTTTGTTTTGTTTATGGACATTTGATTTTGGCTATATATGTGAGGTTATTATTTTAATACACTTTATTTATGGATTTTTTGTGTTATTTGTTTATTTCCTAAATGATTGTGTCATGGTAGATTAGATAGTGAAATTTAATTAATTAGTGTGTAGGATGTGATGAATTGATATTTTTGAAATTGTATTTTTATGGTTATGATGTGATGATGTATACAAATGGCCAATTGAGTAGATGATAAAGTTAATTAGTTGATGTAGTTTTTAAAATGATGTATGCATTATATTTTATTTTATGGGTTTTTATTGTGATCATGATATTATGCATGGAAATATTTTGTAAATGAGATAATGCTTATGATGTGATTGGCTTATATCTTGGATGATTACATAGGTCATATTTTGATTTTATGATGATGATAAATGATTTAGTCATAGTGGGTAATGTTTATGATAGATGGTGATTAATGTTTACGAGGATTTTTATGATGATTAGAGAGATGTTTATGTAATAACTCTATGAAAAATGAATGATTTAGATGAAAAAAATGGATGATAAAATTAGATGTATTATGACTTTATCATGTGCCAAATATTTACAAAATTATCTTTGAATTTTTAACCGTGTGCCTTAATTAATTGGAAGATACTTAGTAATCCTCCTACATAAGGGAAATTAATGGCTAAGTTAGTTAGATGATGATAAATGGGAATTAGGATAAATGATATTATAAATTGGATAGGATGAAGAATGGGATGGGTTAATGTTTAATAGGTGTAGGTTTAGGATGAGTTAGTTAGATGAGATGTGGATGATGTATTAATGCCATATAAATTTTGGTTAATGTTTCACCAAATAAAATTATCATGTTACTAGTATATTCATGATGTCATGTTACAATAATGTGTAGAGGCTAAGAGGGAACTCCGTGAAAGACATCCCAAGATCATAATGGCTGGTCATCGTAACATCCTCATTCCCTTTATGTCTAAAACAAAAATGATTTAATACCAATAATACTAAGATAAATAAAGAAAAGACAAATTTAGGCAAATATGTACAAAAAAATCAACTACAAATAAGATAACAACTACATCAACAATCTACAAAAAATATAAAAACAACTTGTGATTATTTTGATATAATCAAACCAAGTACATTATGATTTCCCAAGGACTAGGTAAATATTTTTAGGATTCATATATTCATTGTAAAACATGAAGTATGTCCTAGTGGAAGGGTGGTTAATTACCTTATTTAATAATGATAAGATAATTAATGATGGGACATATATGCTTAAGTAGGTAATATAAATTAAGAAAAGTGATTGATATTAATGTTGATAAAAGAAACTAATTTTGAGGAATTGATTATGACTATTTGAATTTGTATATGAGGAATAGTTAATGGATCTATATGAAATTAGGGGATTACATGTTCCAATTAACTCTTCAATAATATATTTTGTACTCTTATAATATTAATTTTCCATAACTTTGATAAAACATGCATCCTTACTTTCTAAAGCATATAAATCCAATATACACCATTAGGATCAAGGTCACATGGAATATGGTAACATGAGGTGTAATGTGTGGGATAATGGGATTTGAACAACATGGATGGGAATGCCCCCAAGTATGGGTGAGGGTCAAGAACAAGATTCTTATAGATGAAGGATTTCCCACAATAACATACAATATCGTTAGAATATTTCAAGGATTTTAGCTATACAATCATTTTATATGCATGATATTTATTGGCTCATCTAATTTTTCTCCTTCCAAAGTGGCTAATTTATATGTCCCATTCTCGAATTTGGCAATAATGATATAAATATGTAACCAATTGGCCTGGACTCAAATTTACCTTTCTTCTCCCAATCAAAATTGGTATTATTTTGATTTTATTTGAGGAATAAATCACCAATTTAAAATTATCAAGATTGAATTTTCTTATGATATTGGCCTTTTAACCTATTTTGATATGCTCTAAGGTGGTCGAGAGCTTTTTAGAACTTTTCATCTCGTAGTTCTAACTCTTGTAGCTATTAAGTTCTATATGCATTATCTATGATCATGCACCATAATGGTATGCATAAGGAGGAGAGTTAGACTCAACTAGTAAAATGGCTTTAGTTCCATACATTAAAGAGTATGGAGTGGCCCCAAAAGGTGTATGGACACTAGTTCTATAGGACTATAATATAGGATATAATTACATATGCTAATTCCTTCTAGCATCATTGATAATATTTTTAATGATATTTATAATTTTTTGTTTGTAGCTTCTCATTTTACATTTCCTTATGGGGTAATAGGGTGATGAAATTTTTTGTTTGATATGATACCTATTGCACAAATCTTCAACATCCTAATTTTTAAAAGACTTGCCATTATTGGATATTATTTTTGAGGGAATTATAAAGTGGTAGATGATATAGTTCAAAATAAATATAGATATTTGAAGGCATATGGTATAAACAAGTGGCATGGATTCCACCCATTTTGTAAAACACTCCTTGGATGTAATAATTAATTTGTGGCCATCTGATGAAAATGGATTGATTTTACCAATGAGATCTAATCCCCATATTGATAAGGCCAAGGAATCATGATAGGATGTAGTTCTTGAGTAATGGCATGTATGTTATTACCATTTTAATTTTTATGATATGCATTTTTTCATATATTTACAAGCATCATGATCCATTGTAGGCCAATAATATCCAATTCTGAGTAACTTCTTGGTAAAGGCCATTCCATTGACATGGCCTCCAAAAATACCATCATAAACCTCATTGATTACCAAAAGAGCCTCCTATGAGTTTATGAATCTTAATAAGCTACCCTCATAGCCTCATCAATATAGCATGATGCCAAAAATAGTGTAATGGAAGGTGCACTAGATGAATACTTTGCATTGGTGGTGATTTAGATTTGGTGGAAGGGTGTTGTCATGGTGGTAAATATAAATATCATGATACCCTTACCAACTGGGACTAATGATTGGGCATATTAAATGGTGAGACAAAGTCTAATTTGCACTTAATAGTCGTTATTCAATCATAAATATGCCTTCAAGGACATCTTCTAGGAGGTCTAACAAAGACCCAATAGTGATAATTAAATCTATTGATTTTTTACTTCTTCTTGGTACTTGTTTGAAGGTTATGGACTAATTTTTTTAATTTAATTGATCAACCATTTATTTATATATAATTAAATTATCATCCTTAGTTTGAAAATTCTCATTTATTTGATTAATAATCAACTAAGAATCACTTAGGACTTGAAGTTGTTGAATATTTCAATGAATGGTAATTTTAGTCATGTATATAATGCTTCATATTCAGTGATATTTTTATGCATGAGAAGGATATTTGAAAATACTTTGGGATAAGGTCTCCTTGAGGTGTGACAAAGAAGATACCATAACCTGATCTATGTGTGATAAATGATCCATTAAAATAAATCTTCCAACCTGGTGATTCTTTAGTGGTTAAGATGGATTCATCCAGGAATGTTATCATCAATGGTTTTATATCCACTACAGGTGCTACTATTATTTGATTCAAAATGATCTTCCCTTTGATGTATTTTTTATTTACATATTCTATGTTGAATTCAATTAAAATCACAATCCATTTAGCCATCCTTCATATTAAAGTAGACTTTGATAACATATATTTGAGTGGATCAGCCTCAATGATAAGATTTACTTGATTATTTAACATATAAGTTTAAACTTATGGGAAGAAAATATAACAAAAATTCATGCTTATTAAATAATTAATCTCATGATATTATCATTCTACTTAAATAGTATATGGCTCATTCTTTGCCTTTATCATCATATTTTTCCAAAAGAACCCTTATGACAAATGGAGTAGTAGATATATACATGAGTAAAGGCCTTCCTGATACTATATGTCAAAGTATTAGAGGTTTTAATAGATATTAATTAAAATTTTCAAATTATATTTTGAATTTTGAATTTGAGTGAAAGTGAGCTCTTTTATTTAGTAAATGAGTGAGCAAATGACATTTATCTACTAACTAAGAAATAAATTGATGAATGGCTTGCAATTTCCCTTGAATGTTGCATAATTATTTTAGGTTTTTAGGTGAAGGCATTTAAATAATGTCTTTAAATTTAATAAAAATCCAAAAAAATTCTTGAAGTAATCCCAAACACACATTTCTTTGGATTTAATCAAACTTTATATTCTCTAAGTCTCAAAGATTCTTCTTAAGACCACTAAATGTTTCATTCTTGTTTTGGACTTTCCTAGATTATCATCAACATATTATTCTATGATGTCATGCATCATGTCATGGAAAATAACTTTCATTTCTTGTAGGTATCTTCAACATTTTTTAGTTTGAAGGGCATTAATGGATAATAGAAGGTCCCCCATGAAATGACTGAAGGCAGTTTTGTGTTGATCTTATAGAGCAATTTTGATCTAATTGTATCCTAAAAAAACATCCATAAGGGAAATAATTTCATATCATAATATAGAATCCATGATCATGTCAATATTAGGAAAAGTAAATTCATTTTTTTGACATACATTATTAATGTCTCAAAAGTCAGTGTAGATGCATATTCCTCGTGGTTTTTCAATAGGAAAAATGTTAGAAATCCATTCATAATAGTTGATTGGATGAAGGAACCCTAATTCCAAGAATTTTTGGAATTCTTCTTTGACCAATAATTCCACTTTAGGATTATTTTTTTGAATCTTCTATTTTATCATTGGGATGTATTATTAAATATGCACCACCAAAGTGTGGTCTACTCTAAGTATGTATACATAGCTCCATGAAAATATATCTATAAATTCTTTGATAATCTTAGTAATAATTTTTCATTCCTAAGGAATAATAATTTCCCCTAGTTTTACTATTCTAGAATTTTATTCAATTATAATGTTCAATTATATAACTTACTCAATTAAGGAATATGATTAATCTTATATATATGTTGGGGGTGGTGGTAGTTTATCACCTAGGGTAAATACATTTGTAAGTCCTACACATAGATATTTATATAAATTTTAATCATCAAGAATTAGATAAATTTCTTCTATCATTAGAGAGAGATCAGTTTCAAAATATTTCTTCTATTTGATTCAAATATTTACTTTCTCTCCAAAATATGCTGAATCATTTAGACTAATAGTGAATCCTTATTTATGATCCCCTCATGACATGAAAATTCAAGATCCCATATACTAAATGATGGCTTAATCACTTTGAAATATGTCAGAGGATGGTTATTCTTGCTTATCCCAGTCTATCAAATTAGGGTAATCAAGGGAAATATTGATGGTATAAATGTATGTGTCAGGGAATAGATTCATGGAAAAAAGAACTTTATAAAGGCTATAGATGGAACCTACTTTGACTTCCTTGTTATATTTTTAATCCTTGAGATTAGAAGAAGAATATATGATGATACTATGAAGGTTGATGCATACTAGTTTTTAACCTAAGCCAAGTCATCTTAGATGTATTTCAACATTGATAGGTTTAAAAATACATTCTTATTCTTGACCTAATACTCGACCTTTGTAATTCATATTTTGGAGCATTATGTGAATTTTGGGATATTATATATTCTATAAAAAAAGTCCCAAGTATTCATGAATTATATAAGAATCATCATGCTCCTCAAAATGTTCTTCAGATAACATCCTTGATCTGGTGAAGGTAGTCAACCCAAACTGATAAACAATAGGTTTAACTTCGTGCATAGCATGAGACCCATAGCTATGTGGGGATAGTGGAAGATTTACTATACAAAGAGTTTTTTATTAATATCCTCCACATCCCTTAGAAATTATCTTTACATAGGTAGCCTATGATGTATTTAAGGAAGGTGATATGCTATCAATAGGTATGTATTTTATAGATTTTGGGTTGTAAGATGAAATTTGAGTGCTTGGATAGTAAAGATCATAATTTAATCCTTCTATTTCATAGCTATTAAATTGTCCAATTTCACTAGGGATGATGTCTTCCATGCTTGAATGTGGAAATTTAAGGAATTGATGAAGAGTGGAGGGTAAAAATCTCATTTTATGGATCCATAGTCATCCCAAAAGCATGTTTTATGAAAGATTAACATCTACTACATGAATCAATGTCTGATGCACTACATGTTCCACTGCTATAGGAAGGTATATCATTCCTCTTGATGGTCACTCATTCTCATCATAAACTTTTATCATTATCAAAATAGGCCATAAATATGATTATGAATATCCCAATTTATTTAAAAACTCTATATTGCACAAGTTTAAGGTGGATGCTCTGTCTATATGAACTCATTGTATCTAATGATGGGCAATGGATGTTTATATGAACAAGGGGTCATTATGATGAGGGCCTATTGGCAACATGGCCTGGGCACTAAATGTGATTTGATATGATGGAGACAAATGACCCACTAAAGACTTGAAATGACCAGTATCAATATCTATAAAAACCTTTAACTCATGTAGGATATGAATTAACATTTCTTGATGAAAAAATGAGGGTTTGAAAAGATCCCTGATGGAAATCTGAGTAGGAGTCTTCTATAATTATTTAATAATTTCATATGTTTTATCAGGAGTGTTTGGATTTTTCTTCAGGATAGTTATCTTTTGATATGATAGGAGAAGTGAGTCTTTATGGGGTAACCCAGGAATCATTATTTTACCACATCTAGTGGTAACTACCTAATCTAAATTGCACCTATCAATATTAAGATAGGTCAAGGCAGATTTGGGGTCTCTTGGAGGTTTTTAATATGGTGATATGGGATGATATAATAGTCAATTTTATTAGAAATGGATGTTTGACCTCGATCCTTTGGTATTTTATTCTATTTTTTATCATGATTTGGTAAGGGATATTGATATATGCCTAGTTGCCAATGTCTTGAATATCTTGAATTACTTTTGCCTTCAATCTCTATTTCTCCATTTTTCTATCAAATTTTGGATGAAATGAATTAACTACATACACTTTTAAGTATTATACCCTTTCACATGATAATAATGACAAAATTCATCTTCATGATAATATTCAAGATGTGTCTTAATATCATCTAAAGGTCTAATTTTTAAGAGAGTTATCATATTATCAATAATCAAATATTTATTCAAGGCCATCTCAACTAGGACACCAAGACTTATAAGATGTCATTTTCCCATTCTAGTTCTTGGCTTCCCATTTGGTACAATGATGCTAAATATATTTTCATTTTTGGTATTAGATGGTAATTTTGCACTATTTTTACATGTTTATATTTAGTAAATCCATCCCCAACTACATTCTTATTTCTACTAAAGTTTTTGGGCTTACCTGAAGAAGCATTATCCTGATTTTAATTTTGTTCATTTTGGGTATATAAATTGATAGTCCCTCTTTCCATAAGTGATTTTTTGATTTATATACCATTTTATATAATATAATCAAATAACTTGTCACATTATAGTTTAAATTGATGTTTTAATTCTGGATTAAGATTATGAATGAATATTTTAGCCAATTCTTTATTTGGGATGGTACATCAAAAATGACTAGCCAAGATTTTCCATCGTGTTGATGCATAAATATGTATGATGGGTGATATTAATGTTTAAATAACAATTATCATTTTATAATTCAAATAATTCAAAGCATAAGTAGTAGGTTGTGGTAATCTTGTTACCCTTGGTGAAGTAGTAGTAGAACAAAAAAATTGTTCCATAATATTTATATTAGTTTGTGGTTGGGAGCCACCTTGGCCATAAAATATTTTCCAATAAGAATATGATCTATACTAATTAAGATTAATTATACTTAATTCTAAGTCTATAGACTAATCTATGTGAATATTTACAATGATATTTAAACTAAAGTGAGTTGGTTAAAAAAGAAGTTAAAAGGTAGGGTAAGGTAGAGAAGAAAAGTGTTGTTGATCTTTATCTTAGACATCATGAAAAAGTTCAAGTTTTTTCTATGCATGCACTTAAAAAAAATATATGAAGTAAAATATCCTGAACTTAAATCACAACATATATGAGGCAAACTTCTAATGAAGATAAGAAATAATGTAATTAAAAACAATGTTTACTTTAAATATTTATTCTTTTAAGCAGATAGCTGACACACATCTACAAATGTAGAGAAAATAAAATGAAGCAAACCAAGGACCTTTAATTAACCTAGCATATGCATAAGTTAACAATTATTTATTCAAAAGGTATGTGCTAATAATTCAAAATAACTATTCAAATCTAAGATTCAGAATAGATAATTGAGAGAGAAACCATATAGTAAATGATGAAAACAAATTTAGAAAATCTTTTCAAAATTACTTGCTTGCATTAATAGCTCAAAAGTTTAAAAAATTTATCTCAAAACTCCCTTTCCTTTTACAATAGATAATACTCTTTTTATAGAAACAAGGAAGTATGTCAGTCACTTGCATTAAATTACAAGTGTACAAATGTAAAGGATAATTATCCTTTATATAAAGTTTCTAGAATAGACTTAAAATTTCTAAAATTAATTGAACTATATACAAATGTGCTAAAAAAATTCACATTCCTTTACAAAATAATATTCCATTTTCAAAATTTATAATGCTTTAATAGAAGAGAATATTCCTAACTAACTGGTGGACCCTATGTTGATGAAGTCCCTTAGTTATGCTAAATTAACCTTACTACCTTTTGATGTTACTCCTCAATAAGCCTAAAATTAACTATAATTTCAAGGAAGAGTTCATCCTCTTTCTTAGCTAAGTCTTCAAGGTCCCTATTATTTCTCTACAAGGCTTATTTAATGCTCATCACCTCGACAATCTTTTCTTCTGTTGTTAGGATCATATACATGACCCTACTATTGTCAGTCCTAGACCTAATTTGGCTCTTTCTCTTTACCTCTTGTATGACCAAAGTGTTCCTATGCTTGAATTCATCATTTGTAATGATGCCCATGAAGCTAAGAGTTGTAGGTTTGACAATCATGGTCTTAAGGAACTATTTTATCCTATCTAGTAACTCTTTATCATCCCCAAGGAGTCTTTCCAAGATCTTGGACAACATGTTCAATACTTGAATCTTATCTATAATTAGTACCATAACTATTTTGAGATGGGATTGGATTATGGTCTTGAAACTTGGGATTTTATCCCCTATCAAGATGTCAATTAAATCCTTCATCTTATCTTTTGAACTCTAATTTTGAGTAATTAAACCCTTGGCTACTGCATCTTGCTAGCCTAATATACCTTGTCCTACCTTTGTTATCTTCAAATAATTGAACATGTCATAAAAGGATGACTTAAACATATCTATCATAGGATCTAGGATGCATAAAATACATTGCCTCTATAGATCTTCCTTTTTCGTCTTCAAGTTCTCTATTTGTTGTTTCATGCCCTTGATGTTAGTTTGCAATTGGGTTGATTGAGATTAGGCTCATCCAAGTATATATTCTTCAAATATGGGGTCTTCACCTAACCTCTGAGCTCCTATTGGAGTTAAACCAACAAATTGTTTCACCTTCTAAAAAAATTATTCTTTACCAACAACCATGGCTCTCTTTTCAATCACCCTTTCCAATTTGTAATTTTTGGATTGAATTGGACTCCAATTAATGATCAAGTTATTTGAGGAGGCTGTGGAGTCTCTATTTGGGTGCCACTTGACTCTCTACTAGCATTCACCTAAGTTCCACTTTACTCCTGAATGGAATATATATTTCTTTCTTTCCCCTCCTTTTACAAGGCAATTATCCATGGTTTAAGCTCATCATGGATAGTTATGTTCATTGGTTTGGTCAAGGCCCAAGAGTGTTGTAGAGTAGGAATTTTTTATAACTTGTTATAGATGAACAATTTAGGGATGGTTTTTCTTTGTATCACATTTTATTCACTAAATACTTTTACCTCACTCAAAGGGTAAGTGAATGTCAGTCGAGGCCTCTTGGCTCCTATTGAAACTAGTGCGATTTTAGCTTTTCTCTTTTATGGGAACAAGTGGAACTAGACTCAAAGCTAATTCCTTCCATTTTTGTATCTCCACCTCTTTATATTATTTTTAGGGTTCTTCTATCTACATTTCCTATTCATTAGACTGATAATCAGTGGACAAAAACTATAATGCATCTTCCACTATCGCACCTGAGTCTAATGCCACCATGTCAATGTACTCAATTAGATATCTTGGTTCATTGGGTTGGGCTGAAGATGATGTCCCCTCCCTAGGTCTCCTATCTTTAGGCCTCTATTAATATTTTACTTTAGTATTTGGGACTTAAAATTGTGATTATGGTTGCATGGGAGGGGGTTGAGAGGATTGACCTCCTAGTAAGTGGTATTGCCTTGAACTAAGTTACCAAATGTCATCACTTCCTTTCTAGTCCCTCATCAATATAGCTTCTGGGTTGATTTCACATTTTTTCAACATTTCCATTACCACTATGAAGGATGTATCCTAGGTGTATATTGATTCATAGAATCTTAGCCAATGTTCATAAGTCAAATTTATTTATTTTGCCTTTAAATATTTTCCAACTCTATCATTGGGGTCCCACTCTCTCAATTCATCATGTTGCAACATGAAAGATGCTCTATGCCTAGTAACAACTTCAATGTTGTCCCAATGTTGGAAGATGGTTTTACCAATATCCAAGGGTGCAGGGTGCAATAATCCCTTCCTTTTGCCTCTATAAAACCCATCAATACCATTGCATATTTTGAATGCAGCTTCTTACTTAGCCTCTTTGTTTGGAACATGGACTGGTAGTCTAAGTGGAGTGTAATATGTTCCCTTAATACTAATGATTGTGTATTCAAGATAAAACAAAATGTCCCTAATGGAATCAATGGATTTATATTCCAATGGGATGAATCTTGGCTTTGGGCATCCTGTTCTATCCTCAGGCAAGGCAAGATAAATTCAATCATAGATAAACTAAATATGGTCCTTATACTTGAAAATATGAAATTTTGAATAGAATTTGGACACTGTCTATATATTTTTAGGTGACCATCCCCTAAATTTAGGTATCTTAATTGTGGTGAGCAAGGAATCCAAGAGATAAGACATCATAAAGAAGTTTTTCCTGGACCCTTTCTTGATTATGGAGAATTGCCCACATAAACATGAGCTGATAACTTCCCTAATGGGAGGGGTGAGCTCCTTCTCAATCACAAATCATACCAAGGGTACCCAAAGACTATTAACATAATTGGTAGTGGGGTTTCCATATAGCCTATTCATCGAGGTCATTATCATCCTAATTCCAAGTCAGAATTGGTTGATTCGAATGTTTCCACTAAGTTCATAAATCACATGGTTTATAGAATACAACCATCAAACCAAGATGTATTTGAGGTCATTTTTATTGGCCCATTCATTAATCATGGGTATATCTACTCGGGGCTTGGGTAACTTATAATAACTTTCAAAAGTAATGGGAGACACATATGCAAGGAATTTACAAGTATGTTCATTGATCAAAATACCTTTTTAAATTTTACATTCTTTAAAAATAGGGAAGAGGACATCTATACAGTGAAGTACCTCTAGTTTTATTGTTTCATGGTGATGGATCACCATTTGTATTGTAACCAGGTCATAATATCTCATCTTGAAAGATGCAATCTTCTCATCCTCCCTTGTTATGGGTTGTAATTCCTTAATTATCCAAAAGATCTTAGACCAATTATTATCTCCAGTGTTTAATGACATAAAATCAAATGTTTTATCTTTAAAGACCCTTCCTTCTAAATCTATGGTTAAGTAGAGCTCTATGTCATCTCTATGTTGCTTCTATGCCAATATGACTATGAGCTTTATAAATTGCTCACTAGTGGTATACAAATTTCCTCTAGATTAATTTGCACCTAATAAAATGACATTTGAGCTCTCTTTGGTTTGATAACAACCAATTTGAGATCACTTTAGGGATTTATTGATGCTAAGGTTTCTATGCAAGTCTTTTCTAGGTTTTAATGGTGATGGTTTTTCGGACTTAAGTGAATTTGGTGATTTGGATTTGATTTGGACCTCTAACTTTATATCTTTGATTTTTTGTGACCATAAAATCTTTGGTTTTATCATTTTATACTTGGGTGGCATTTATGTGGCATCCATTTGGCACTTTCATGGCACATTATTCATTAATGTTCAAAAATTGACCATTTCCCTTTGAAAATCCTACTTGGTCTCACTCCATTAGATCCTCTTGCATAGATCAACATGAGTTTTTGATCTTAGTCCTATGAGTTGCATGCCATTAGTCATTTTTTATAATAGGCCTCACAATTACACCACTTATTATTCCCATCGGGCTTCTTGAGCTTTTTACCTTGTCAACTCCATGAATTGGAATTTGTTTGCCACATGTTGGTCCCATGGGTCCTTAGAGGTTCTATTGATTAGTCCATATAGATCTTGCTTTATTTGATCATGTTATTTTTATTAGACACAAACCCTAGATCCTACAAAGGTACATGATGTTTAAGTTAACATCGAGACATACAAGAAATTTGATTTAAAAATTTAGGCTATGGTTTATTTAATGTTAATAAACATGATATAAACTTTAGGATAAAGTATTTAAGCTAATTTTAGATCATGATAAAATGGGACCTTTAATAATAAAAGGACCAAGTAAAATGTTTTTTATCCTAAGGTTTTATCGTATTAATAAATATGATAAAAATTTAGGGTAAAAAGTTTTGAGCTAAATTTTAAAGAACAAGACCTTACATTTGTTAGGTTAAGTTGATAGAATAGACCCAAATAAGATCATGGGACATATGGGGACCAAGCCTGATATTTTAGACTAAAGTTTAGTTAAATGTTTAGAAACACAACTACACTTTAAGATAAAATTTGAGTTGGGTTCATGGTGTTTAAAATTGATCCCATGCAAATTTGAACTTGGTCTATGATGGGCTAAAGGCTAAACGAAAGGCCAATTTTATCATTGAAGAACAAAAATCTAAACATGTTTATTTTCCAAATGGGGTCCCATTTATCCTACAACACAAAGATAAACATGTTCATTTATCTAAATGAGATTGGTTCCTAAGCTTAAATTTGACTACCTTGTGGACATCAATTGATAGTAGTGAAAACATAAAAAAATTTCTTGTATAATTATTCATAGGGGATAATATTTTACTATCATGTGGACATCAATGACAGACTCATAGACATCAATTTACGATCGTGAGAATGCCAATTTTAAGCTCACATAAGTAACCATAGGGACTAAAAATTGACAACCTCATAGACATCAATGATGGGCATGAGAATGTCAAATTTAACCCCTATAAATAGTAGGTCCCATAGGAACTTTAAATTGATACGTGTCATTTGATTGATCTCTCACTATTGCATGTGAACCATTGATCATGATCTAAGTAGATAATCATGATTGGTCCTTGGAATTTCAACACTATGTTCACTCTGTTGGATCATATTTATACGAGCAACCATGGATCATTAATTATGATCTATGTGATTGAGCGAGATTGTCTCTATGGATCAAATTCTTTGATTCATTAGGTCCACCTTGCTTCATTTAATCAATGCTACCCAATTAAATATGGGTCATCGATCCTACAAATAAGCACATGGTTTAAGTTAGGGCTTAGGGGCATATAATAATTAGGTTAAAATCTTAATACTAAGGTCCCATTTATGTTAATAAATGAAAATGGGGCCTTATGACTAAGACATTAGTCATAGTTGTAACAAGAGTGACCATGGTAATAAAAAATGTTATACCAAGCTAGGAACGCAATAAAAGGACCCTACAAACATTAAAGTTAGACACTGCACAAATAAAAGGGAACAAAAGGGGAAATAAATAAATAGGACCAAGCATATAATTTTTAGGCTATGGTTTGGTCATGTTTAAAAACATGACTAAGATATGGTATACAAATTAATCTTGAGTTCACAACATTTTTAAAGTGCTCCCACTGATTTTATTCTTGCCAATTTTGAATTTGATCCAAAATATTATGCGAGGGTTTCTGAAGGCTTCCAGGAGCTTTAAACATGGATTAGACTTGGATTTATTCAAACTAAAGGCTATTAAAATCATAAATATGGATTGAATTGAAAAATCTTAGTATAATCTATTCAAAGAGAGTTCTATTATACTTGTAACTTGAAACATAAAGATTCATTATTAGCCACATTAGGCCAAGTTGAAGTAGCACCATGAACAAAAGACTAACTAAAACATTGTGGATGATCTTCAAATACAAATAATGTGCAAACCTTTAAAATGAGACTCTGATCAAGTGAATTTCAACTTTGAAGTAAAAATTTGCATAATTTTAACACAAGGGTCCACAATTTTATGAAATAAGGGGTATGTCAACCTCAACACATCATTGTAAGAAAGATGCGAGACTCTCTCCATTCCTTTGTTTGGTATTTCAAATATATATTATAGAGATATAATGCTCAATATTGAAGTAAATATGTCTTAAAAATTTCTCCTTTAATTCTTCAAATGATGTAATGGACCATTTGGTGAATGCATAAACCATTATATAGAAAGTCCTATGTTTTTGAAAGAGGCAAAACAAGTAAGAATAATTATAAGTGACCTCATGACATGATATATATAATTATTTAATGTGGTTTCAAGGGTCTCCTTTCCACTTACATTTGTCAATTTTTTGAATTTCAAAATTTATTGGAAAGAGTATTTTTAAAATAATCATATCTAGTGGGGATGTGTAAAAATATTCACATATATATATATATATACTTCATTGCTTGAGTTTGGGAATTTATCTATTGAAGAGTCTCCTTCATAATTTTACACTCTTGGACAAAGGAGGGGTCCATTAGGGAATTGGAGGTATTAATTTATCTTGATTTTATCTTTAGGGTATCAATGTTGTTGTTTATAAGATTTATAACTATTTTCTTAGGTGACATAAGTTTGTCAAGTTCACAGTGAATTTGAGATGCTAGTGAATTGAATTATTTGGTAATTTTGTCAAAGTGTATTTTATTTTATCAAATTTAGTCCCTTTATTTTTAAGGGTTTCTTCTTATTCTAATTCTTATTCATGATCTACTAGCTTAGGATTCCCCCCATCTTGGTTTATAACATGTTGGCAAGGAGGAGTGTTATGTTGAGATTGTGTTCATATTAGATGTTGTATAAGATTAGGATTAAATTTAGGAGGTAATATACCTCAAATTAAGTAACTTAGTACAATATTTGGTCTCAATTATCATATATGTATTGGTTAAATTGAGCTCTAATCTCATCATTGTTGAAGAAGTCATTATTGATTTGTTCCTGTCCCTTAGGAATATCCATATCAATTTGGTTCTCTTCATTATCCCTACTTTGTTCACCTAATGTCCTTCAGATATAATGTTCTTGGTTTGATCCTTGTACCTATCTAAAGACTTGTGCATGTGTTTTGATAGGCATGTTGGATGATAATGGATGATATAGATGTTATTATTTTTTTAGGATGTATGTTTGATATGAGGAGAGAAGAAATTTGATAAAATGTATTCCTAAGTAATAAATTTATCTTGATTTTATGCTCAAATTGATAGGATGTCTATATGTAACATTGGATGGGATGAGATTAGATTTTGGGACTAAATGTTTAGATAAAGGAGGATCGAGCCCATATGATTGAGTATTGTCAATATTAAGGATCTAATCTCTCAAGAGGACTAGATGATAAGATGACCAAGTGATTATTTTCACACTAGAAAGACAAAAAATAGATAAGACTAATTATAAATAAGTGAGATGATAAGGTAATAGTGTGCTAGATGAAATCTAATAGAGCCAAAAGATGACAATATTTGGTCAAAGTAATGGTTTCTTTTTAGAATAGATGGGGTAATAAGTGAGGCAAATATAAGACTTTTAAGAGAGAATGGATGACCACTATAGCTTAATCACAAGGCAAATATAATTCCTAATATTTTTAGGAGTGTAATAAATTGAGATATGATGTCTAAAAAGGGTAAATATGATTTAAGCCAAGTTTTATATGGGACAAGTATGTCCTAAGTATCTCTAGGTGCTCTTAATTTAAAGGATAAAAGGATGAATCAGCTTACAAATAGCTCTGGTCTAGTCCAACATGCATACAATCAATCAAATCAAAAGCCATATTATTTATTAAACCAATTTGAGAGTGTAATTCAACAACTACACTATCTAATGATTTTATGATGAGGCAATAAGCTAGTGACCCATTAAAAAATATCCTAAACCCTCTCAACCTTGTTTTCACATAATAATCACCTAGGAGCTGATACTAAATCTAGTAGTAAGTTGCCTATTATAGTCGATGGCCCTATTCTAGTCTAGACAAGGTTTTTCTAGGGGCATCCTTAATATATGCTAGGTACATCGGTCAAAATTTATGTAGGGTGTTGTATAATGATTTGGTTATAGAATTAAATTTTTCCATTCATAAAATACCTATATGTTGTCAACCACTTGGCTTAATCATATTTGTCCCTAATTTTTATATTCTAATGGAATAAGACTGTGGTTAAATGCATGGAGATGAAATCCAAATCACTAACCCCTATGAATATAAAAGTGTGTGGATGAATTCCATGTCATGTTGTATCCTTTAAAATAAAATATAGTAGGTAAAACATAGACATACAAAAAATTATGTAATTGTTTAATATATTATGAGAAGTAAACTAAATAAATAAAAAAAATTAGAACATATCAAAATATAAATCTTAAACTCACATCTTTGGTTGATGTCCTACAAACAATATAAGAATTAGAGATATGATATTTTATTGTTTATCCTACACAATAAATTATTATTAGTATGGCCTTGAATCAAAATCATCTTTGCTTCTTGAAAATCACTTCTTCACACTTTTACACAATCAAGATTATTCAAGATCACATATAGAAAGATAAAATCACAAATGATAGTTAAAAATTGTAGATAGATAATAAGAAAATTTGTAGACAGATAGTAGAATGTTAGGGTTAATGGACAATTAGCTTATTAAAAATATTTAATAACTATTACAAAATTTCTACTAGATATAAAAATCATAAAAAGTAGATAGATGAATATGAAATAACTAAGAAAACTAAATATTTTTAAAATATACCAATTTTTTCTAGGTTTAAAATGATTTAAGATCAATAGACCAGCATGATTGTAGAAAAATTACTAATTTTCCATAATGCTAAGTTTATACATGTCAAATTCATAATTAGTAATGTAAAATCACTACTTGAAATCAAAGTCATGATTATTTACAAGAGATTATGTAACTTATAAAGAAATAGACTTGAAAGGGATAATAAACCACTTATAATAACCACTAGATTATAGTTACGTCAGATTATATTAATTTTAGCAATTATCAGAATTGAAAACAAAATATGTTTAGCTATTTAAAAAATGCTTATAAGAGTGTCAAATTCCCAACTTAATCATACAATCTCTACTAGTTATTAGTGATTTTTATAAATCAAAAGTAATTTATATTTAGAGTCCTTAATTTGTTCTTGTAAACAAATAAGATTAAATAGAGAATTGTAAAATCAACCAAAGAAAACAATGATACCTGTCAATTTGATTATAATCTAGATCAAAACTTCAACTAAAAGAGTCAAAGTTGATAATGAAAATCAAAATCAAAATTTTTATATATGCAATCTTTTTTAGTACCAAATATTGTGTTAAACTTGAATCAACAAAGTTTTCTCTTATTCCTACATAGTATATAAGGTCAGTGAAGAGGTAGAGAAACAATGAAAAATATAATTTCAACACTTTAACAGTTATATTAGGATTAGTTTATAACTCTAATAAAATTCAAAATTATCAAAAACAAAATCACAAATGGAAATAAAAAATGAAGGTATGCATAAGTGATTTTGAAATCAATCAACAAACTACTAGATAGATTATCTAGTAATGATTAGTTTTCATGATTAAGTATAAATCATGATTGTTGAGAGAAAAATGACATTTGAAAAATTGTTATTACTAGAAAAAAATTTCCCATTCACTAAAACATGATCATTTTTAAAAAATATTAGCCCAATTCTTTCCTAACTAGTCCTGCAAGTTAGATTTTGCATACCCCACACACACAATAGCTAGTCTAAAGGAGGGCTCCCACTATGGCTGTTAATGTATAATGTAAAAATTTAGAAATATATTTGAACTTTAAATAATAATATATAATATACCCAAAATTTAAAAAACATTAAAAAATATAAAATTAGGAAGAAATTAGAATTAATTAGATCAATCTTACCATCACTTTGCTTCCTTGAGTCTTCCCTCTAAGATCATAAACACTCTCCAAGATAATTAGATTGTATGATGTTGAATTACAATATAAAGTGACTTCAAGATGCCAAATGGATGCAAATTATTAATTAATATATATGTAAACAATGATTATAAACGTAATGTGATAGCTAAGAGAGTATGAAGGCTATGCACGCTTATGTACTTTCCAACTAGTATATCCAAGAGCTTTGCATGGATATTAATAAGGGTGGATGGAATAAAAAGGAACTTAAAATTCCTAAGAATCCTCTATATTTAGAAATTTATATATAATTGGAGAGGTTGGAGGAAGTTTCTAGAGTTAAATAACTCTAGACTTCATTAGGATTTAATGGGGATTAGATGGGGGTTTTAGACATGATTTATGGAACTAGGTTTATACATAAGGATATGAGTAGGTAGGTAAGGGGTAGTTAGTATATTTTAAATTTAAATTTATAAAGTGGGAAAGTGGGGATTAAATGAAATAGGATTATTAGGTTAATGATATGTTAATGGAATAAGTGATGGATTAATATTATGTGGGGTATGTAGAAAGGTTGGCAGAATGTAAGAAATAAATATAAGAGGGTGGGGTAGGTAGAGGGGTTGGAAGGGGGGTTATGGGGGGAGGGGGATTAGATTATTAATTAACAAAGGGGTTAGTTATTTAAACAAAATTAGATAGGATAAATGATGAGCTTAGATGAATGATTAAGGCAATCAAATTAGCATGCATACACTTATATATCTTATATCCTGAGCTAGTCTATTACATGCCCTATTATATGCTACAATAAATTTAACATCATCATCATCATCATCATCATCATCATAATCATCATCATCATCATCATCATCATCATCATCATCATCATCATTATAAAATTTAAATAATTATTATAATTTTTTTCACCTAATGCATGTGTTGGAGACAAAAATGTTTCATGACATTTTGGGGTCCATGTGATAAAAAAAATATGCAAAGGCCTTTAGAGGACTCACAAGTGTTATGGTTTTCTTAAAGGATTCTCTATAGTTATGTGTGTGTGTGTATAGACACACACACACATTTATGTATGTATGGATTCATACGTATGTATGTATACATGTATGTATGCATGCATTTATGTATGTATACATACATACATATGTATGTGTGTATAGATACATACATAATTATAGAGATCCCTATAAAAATAATAGGTGCACCTACAAATCATCTAAATGCCTCTCTATATTTTGTATTTCTCTCATATGGACCCCAAAATGTTATGGAACGTTTTTTGCTCCAACACATCCATTGAGTGAAAAAATTATAATCATTATTTACATACATACATGCATGCATACATACATATGTATGTGTGTATACATACATACATAATTATAGAGATCCCTATAAAAACAATAGGTGCACCTACAAATCATCTAAATGCCTCTCTATATTTTTTATTTTTCTCATATGGAACCCAAATTGTTATGGAACGTTTTTTGCTCCAACACATCCATTGAGTGAAAAAATTATAATCATTATTTACATACATGCATGCATGCATACATACATATGTATGTGTGTATACATACATACATAATTATAGAGATCTCTATAAAAACAATAGGTTCACCTACAAATCATCTAAATGCCTCTCTATATTTTGTATTTTTCTCATATGGACCCCAAAATGTTATGGAACGTTTTTTGCTCCAACACATCCATTGAGTGAAAAAATTATAATCATTATTTACATACATACATGCATGCATACATACATATGTATGTGTGTATACATACATACATAATTATAGAGATCCCTATAAAAACAACAGGTTCACCTACAAATCATCTAAATGCCTCTCTATATTTTGTATTTTTCTCATATGGACCCCAAAATGTTATGGAACGTTTTTTGCTCCAACACATCCATTGATTGAAAACATTATAATCATTATTTACATTGTTATATCATATGATGATGATGTTATATGTATTATATATTGAACTAACATGTGACATGACCTATTATATCCTACATTTATTAAAACTTTGGACTAACTAGGACATAACCTATTATATCATACAATTATTAAATGTTGGGCCCCTTTGGAATATATCTTATTATAACAACCCCGCTAGGGTCAACTAGAAATATGTGAAATTTTTTTATTTTTAATTTAAAATATATACCATAAATATATTACACCATGAAAATATATGGATATCATATGAAATACACAAAGCATGATAATATAAAAAATCATAATACATCACATATTACTGATCTCTAATATTATGAGAGCACATCAAAATGAAAATACAAGTAACTATATTAACTCAACCATAACTAATACAAGTCTATAATCACCACTATTAATATACAATAACAAGTAATTAAAAATCTCATGATAATAAATAATAAGTAAATACAATGTAAATATAAGATACATGGCTTCCCTAGAGCATAGTTCCAGAACTCAAGTATTTGTGGTAATCTCAAGTGTCATTTTAATAAGTAGTACTATTGTGGGGAGGGAAAGCAAGGGAAAGCATCATCTGAGTGATTTTACACACCAACCACAGACCATTGATCCCTTACACTAATTCCATTAGAAAAAATACCTCCCTTCATGGATGAGTAGATAGTGATGGTGCAAGAATCTAGAGAGACAAAAAAGTACCCATGTGTTGTATGATTTCTAAACATAACATGCAAGGTATTACAGAAAACCATTCTATTCTAAGATATCACACAAACATGTAAATCATACTCATTAAATTATAATTTATCACTAAACATACTTTGACCAAAAGATTTAATAATAATAAATAATAATGATCTATAAATCAATCAATTCCATACATACCACTTGATCGGACTACCTTCATTTGTCACTATGATACTAGTAAGCCAGTGAAGTCCATCTCACTCATTAATTTGAATAAAAAATGTAGATTGGTCATATATAATTAAACCAAAATATTAATTTAATTTACATCCTACTAGAAAACACAACATGCTACATGTTAAAAATAGGAGTAACCAAAGCATACATTTATTTTATCAAATGTATGAATGAATCTTACATTATTTTCTATCCCATACTAGAAATAATGACTACAGTTTATACCACCTAGGTAAATACACATTTAACTATAGATTTTGTCTACTAAAATTAGTTTCTAAACGTACTAAGCCTTATGATAATCCATATTACCATAGTCTAGTATTCTATGACATAACTACTAGTTTTCCATGATTAGTCATATGAAGTAGTCTTAAATACATGGAAAAATAAGTTTATATTCAAGTAACTAGATATAAAAAAATAAGTCATAGTTTTCACATAACACAATAATATACAATCACTAAACTCTCAAGGTTGTATGCACACATACACAAAGTCCTACTAATTATCACAACATACTATTCATAAAAATAAGTAGCATGCATACAATAAATCAATAAAATGTAGTTGTGAGTCTAGACATGAAATTTATAGTATGTACCATTTGGGTTAAACATAAATTTATACTTTAATATTATATGATATCCCATACTATCATAGTTCAATACTACATAAATACATATAACCAAACTTAGATTTAAAAAATACAATGAACCACATACATAATAATAATCAATTAAGTACGGTATTATACCTCATAGGTATACTCTAAGTTTAAACTACATACTAGCATTCAAAGAAATATAATTTATAAGTACGCATCACTATGACCCATTATATGCCAGATATAATCAAACATTTATACATACTATCACTCTCATAAAATGTACTACACATAAGTATACAATGCTGAATGCATATAGATAAAAATCAATCATTATTTTGCAAAGAACTCATAAACCTGTTATGAAAATCATCTGACAACTCATTTCATTTCTAAGAGACTGGTCTAAAATGTTATAGTTTCTAATTTTTAAGAAACTTAATGACTTAATCAAACCATCTATTAAACTATGGGTACAATCCTTATATACAAGCACTTGTATATTATGTGCCACATGTAGTTATTCTAATGCTATGCAAATACTGAACCACTGTTCATTTATACTTCTAGTCAAGAACTCTTTATAGTCATTATAATTCTAACTGAGGATCTCAAGTCACATAGCTTATCCTAAGATAGTGAAGATCCATACTAAGTTATAAATATGCATCTATCTTTAAATGCTAGGTTAGGGGCTTAGAACTCTATTTGGCTTAGTTTCTCAAATCTCAATTTTTGTGGCCAGTTTATTATATGCTATATTCACAAACAGTCATAGGTCTTTCAAATTGAAATGTTTCATGTAAGTTTATTCAGTAATATACATATAATTATGGTTTAAGGTGTCAATTGGCTCATAGCTTAGTCATATGATTCTTGTTAACACTCTATGTCAAACATAAGAATAAGATTCTCTACATTAATGTTTATACATACACCATACATAAATTTATATATAAAGTTCTTTGCTTTATAATCACCTATGGAACCATAGTTATAGGATCACACCCCTTTATTCAAGTATCATAAGAAGTTATCCTAAGCTTATAAAGTATCAAAAGATAATAAAATACTATAATGAGTTAATTATACTCCTTATACCATAGTAAGTACTATTTTTAGGATTCATGCAAGTTATAATTATAGTCTTTCTGACATAACGTACCCATTTTGGGATAACTCCTAATCATGTATTCACTGATGTTTTTTGAATAAAAAGGTATATACCTAGTTGATTTAGTATTCATATGACCATGGTGTATTTTCCCACCATGAAGTTTTAATCTATTTAAAAAGATAGAATAGAACATAAAATTATGATGACTTATATCCCATACACATGTGGGGGTGAATTGAGTCACTTATAATCTAAAAATACTAAAATATAAAGACTAGGGATAGAATATGGAAACATTAACATGAACAAATACAAAATACAAATGACTTGGGATTATAATTTTCCCCATGATTCATTTACATGCATACCGGAGATACCAACTCTTGGAAGTAATTGTTTCAGTCAAATACATGTTAAAAGCTTAGATATTTTCTATACTACAATGAGTATCATTCAAGATAAAAGATTATAAATCACATTCATGGTACTATAGTATCCTATAGATATAAAATAAAGTTTGGCATACATGTTAAATATGGAAAATTCAATTTTTTAGAGGATTAAAGTATGTTATGCTAACATAATTGTTGTATACATATGACAAATTATCGGTTATACCAAATCATTGATTATACCAATCATTTGTTATAGCTAAAGTATTTATAGGTATATTATATGTCTTAAGTATAATAATCACTAATATGATCAATTAAATTATTGCATAAGTCATTGGAGAATTTATTTTATCATCTATCATCATTAGCAAAGTAAATTTATACCAAGGATAAAATTGAATCATATATTTTTAATAAAGATTTGGGAATAATATAGTAGGATTTGGGAAACACTTATACATTAGGGTATTATATAACCATTATGAGTCACTTATTAAATTTACATGGTCTATTACCAGAGCATTTAGTTAATTAATAAACTTCCTCTAACAAAAAATTGAGAATGCATATGATTAAATCACCAAATTTCCTAATTATTTAAGTCATTGTTTCTTAACTCGTTGCTAGGCACACTTAAGCATTGCAGTTCACTATTATTCACACTTAAGTAACTATAGTTAATTTAAGTCACCATTACACAAAAACCTCTTAATGCCATGGTTAGTGATTCAGTTATTCACTCAATTAATCACTTTAATGCATATATACAGTAGTAAGTTACATGCTAGGTAATGGTTATTCTTTTGAAATAATCAGAGCTCACTAACAACCCATAATACTAATGTGTCTCATACTGAGTATAATCGAATGACCTCATAATAACATGATGATATTATAAAATAGCAAGGGATAAACCATAAGTACCTATAATATATAATATGTTAATAAAATAATATATAACCGATCCCATATAAATAATTATCAGAGTCTCTGATAATATAAACCATGAGTCTTGTAATGGAAATGTTATGAGTATAAGCATATGAGCTTACTTAAATTATCTATGGCATATAATAGGATGATCTCATAATTATTGTTGTATCTTAAGTCCATAATTATATTACCCTCTAGAGTTCTCTCTCTCTCTCTCTCTCTCTCTCTCTCTCTCTCTCTCTCTCTCTCTCTCTCTCTCTCTCTCTCTCTCTCTCTCTCTCTCTCTCTCTCTCTCTCTCTCTCTCTCTCTCTCTCTCTCTCTCTCTCTCTCTCTTAATGAGTCCAAAATTTCTATATAGGTTGAAATCCAAATATATAAATAGTCATATATAATGATCTAAATATAAAATAAATTATAAAGATAATATTATATGTTTTTCCCATAATCTTATAATCAAATTCTAAAACATTACCTACCTACAAACTAGGCTAAAAAACCTCCTTCCATGGTTCTTTTTTCTCTTCTGTGCAACTCCTTGGTCTTGTCTACCCCTTCCCCATTTCTCCCAGACAATATATTCCTTCTTAATTTTATAACCCATAACATAGGTTTAGTCCTTTGTTTTAAATATATCTTTTAAAAAAAAAATTAAAGTGATGCTTTCCCAACATATTCTTTTCATTTATTCTTAGTTTATTTTTAATGACTATCTCTTTTTTTTTAATTATTTAATGGATTTATTTCTTATTTTTTATTTTTTTCTCAAAAATGGTAATTTTCTAAATTTTATTCATTTTTATATTAATTATATAAATCCATAATTTCACTAATTAGCATCCTCCTAATGCTATGATGGATAAAATCAACAAGTCCAAATTAAATCATATTATGCTAATATCCAAAACATTAATGGTCACACATAAATTTCAATAGTTGAAATCCACAAAACCATTAAAATATGATTAAAAACTATGAAAAACAACCATATAATGCAATAAAAATTAAAAACACTATGCTAACTATTTTATGTAACATGTGTTATCTATTTGTAGTGTGTGTGTATGTTCACAGTTCCAACTGGTTTCTCTGTCATCTTTAGACATATCCATCTACATCACCCTTTTTGATGATGATCTCCATACTTCACACTCTAAGGGATGAGTTCTCCTGCATCAACCTCACAACAAAACAAGTAGTTAGACCATAAATGTCATGATATACACACATCATTAAATATACCTAAAATGGCAAATCAACATCACCTTAAAGTAAATATATACTTACAACTAACTCATAATAGTGTTATCATGTAACCTAAGCAATATCTTACTACCCCATAACAATATATATCTCATACTTTAGTTAAAAATATACAAATCTAAATTTATCAACAATAGATATCCATGGATAATCTAGTAAGTTTTCCTAGTGAGGAATCAGGATGTAACATCCTTCCCCCTAAAGCTAATCATCATCCCCAATGACTCTTATTAAACATAAGTTTTGAATTAAAACCATTATTTATCAAAGCAATAACAAGGTATATAATATCAAACTAAGTAAATAAATGGAAATTACGTGTAGAACTCACTTTAGTTCCTTCAAGTTGCACTATTCCTAGAGTATTGGTCCCATAAGACCCTACTCTTTGACATCTCCCTATTAAGAAAACATAGTTTCAAGTATAAATTACTCCAATTAGTTCTATCATGACTACATTGGGGTCTATAACCATCAATACAAGCCTATATTGAGTAAGATTGACCACTTCTATTACCTTGAAGGGTACCACATATCTCAGTGAAAGTTTCACTAACTTTCCAAGAGAACACAAGATCATGATACAAGTCAAAATAAATGACCAAAGAGAGTTTCACAAAATCTTGCAACCTCTCTGAATATCTCTCTAGTCCAGAGCATAATTTTCTCATTCTAGAGAAAATATTTAGGAAACTTAGCAAGAATGATGCGTATAAGTTAATATTATCACTACCCCATGTTATCTTCTAATAAGTATAACATGTCACTACTATCATTAATCCATGAAGATCCTAATAATTATGATGATGAATAAGAACAATAAATACTAAATTTCCAATGTATACAAAATTAAGAAATAAACATTTTATCGTATACATGTGTATGACCATACGACTGAATTTGAAAAGTTTGTCTATCAAATCCTAAATTTGACAAGTCCATATGACAGATCCAAACTCAGTGACTACCGAGTCAATGTGAGACTAAGTAGGATCCACTCCTATCACTTATTACTCACATTCTTAATTCACCACTCTTCTCTTAGGTATCCATAACCTAATTATCTCAAAAAAATGCACAACATTCTACTAACAGGTTATAGAAAGCAATAACATATGCTAAATTATTCTAGATGTATCAACATACATATAATAAAAATTATACAATCAATTTGTAATTAATTAATTTCAACTAGCCATACATAAATAGTATCATATTTTACATCTTAACTAATAGCGTTATATTCATAGTTAAGAGGAAATAATGTTAAAATTAATATAACATACAAAGGCCAAAGATCACAATATCCTTTCAACCTTATAAGGGAACAAATGAGCCAATATTTCCCTATTTGGTCAACTAGAATGTAACAATTTAAAAGTTTATCTCAACCCCTAAATTGACAAGATCTTCTATACATCTTATATCCTACTCCCTTTTGATGAATGGTATAAAAATAACTCTTAAAAACAACATGATTTAATCCAAAAAGAGGATAAAATTAGTCTAATCAAGGGTAAATAATAACATAGTAATTATAATCAATTTATAGTTTTTAATCTAAAATTTAATATATAATTCTAGGTTTACCACTCCACGTGGTCTAAGTACACAAGATTAGATTAATTAGTGACCTTAAAGAGTCACAAGTGAAAAGTAGATAACTATCATATCAAAACTCCTATATACCCTCACAAGGTAAAAATAAAAATAACACAACTAAATGTTGCCAAAAATCTACCTACTTACCAGATATATAAGTATGGTATCACAATCTATTTCCATAATTAGGAGAGAAATATACTAACCATAAGGACATACCAATTCATCTAATCCTACAAATTCTCTCTCAATAGTAAGTATAAGATAATATCCCACAAACTTCATGGGAATATGGTCAAAATAATATTTCATAAACAAGTTCCCATTTAAGAGAACACTAAATTGACACCATGAAAATGTAGATCCTCTCGGTAGATTATATTGATGTCAAAGGAGAATGAGACAATAAAACTCACCTCTAAGATAACTAAAAAAGATGACAATTATCTCTAACCACATAACTTAAGAGTGTAAATTCCATAAACAAACTCCTAACACAAAATAATTATCAATCAAAACAACAACACTCTACTAATAATATTCCCACCACCCTAGGTGGTACTAAACTAAAAATGGTCTTATAAGATTCTCCATTCCTATGATTTATATAAATAAGAAAAAAATTAAAGCACATATATTTAAGTGAGAATCACCCCATGCTTAATAAAATCTCACAACATAAAACACAAATAGCCAAGGTGACTATATTACAAAGAAGGATATAATCATAGTCAAGGTGTTTGATCTAAGTGATGAAACCATGGTAGAATCTATTATTCATAATTCATGAACTACACTATATACTAACCTACCCATAACCTCGTATGCAACCATCACCATTCAAACACTTGATAAACCAACTCTTTAACAACCCTAAGAGGGTATAATTTCTATTAAGGGTACACACTCAATTCTCCCTACACTCATTACATGAATGTCTCATGCAGTAGGATCTCTCAAGTCTCAAAACTCTAATCATGGTGTAACATGGTTCCAAACTAAGGTACTACAAATCCAAAATACCATTACAATACTTCATGTAACTTGGTTCACACTAGTGAACAAAAAGACACAAAAAAATCTAATGGACTCATTAAGTCCTAGAGTTTGAGCCATAGCTCTGAAACCACATGTAACAACCCCGTTGGGGTTAAATAGAAATATGTGAATTTTTTTTATTTTTAATTAAACACATATACCTTAAATAGGTTACACCATGAGATATACGAAGATCATATGAAATACACAAAGCATGATACTATAGATAATCATAATACATCATGTATCACTGATCTCTAATATCATGATATCACATCAAAATGCAAATATAATGAGTAACTATATTAACTCAATCACAATTGATACAAGTCTATAGTCACTATTGTCAATATACAATAACAAGTAACTAAAACTCTCATGATAATAAATAATAAGTACAATACAGTGTACATATAAGATACATGGCTTCCCTTGAGTATGGTTCCTGAACTCAAGTATCTATAGAAATCTCAAGTGTCATATTGATAACCAGTACTATTATGGGCAAGGAGAGAATCATCTGAATGCTTTTCCACACCAACCATGGACCAATGATCCCTTACACTAATCCCATCATAAAATGTCCCTCCCTTCAAAAATGAGTAGATAGTGATGGCATGGAATCTAGAGAGATAAACAAGTACCTATGTGATGTACGATTTCTAAACTAAACATGCATTGTATCATAAAAAATTATTCTATTAAAAAATATTGCAAAAACATGTAAATCATACTCATGAAATTATTAATAATAAATAATAATGATCTATAGATAAATCAATTCCATACACACCACTTTATCAGACTACCTTCATCAATCATTATGATACTAGTAAGCCAGTGAAGTCCATCTCACTCTTTACTCCAAATCAGTAATATAAATTGGTCAAATATAATTCAACCATAATATTCATTTAATTTACATCCTAATAGAAAATACAATATGTTACATGATAAACATAAGAGTAACCAAATCACACATTTATTCCATCAAATATATGAATTAATCTTACACTATTTTCTATCCCATACTAGAAATAATGACTATGGTTTATATCACCTAGGTAAATACACATTTAAATACAAATTTTAATACCACAATTAGTTTTCAAACATAATAAACTTTATGATAACCCATATTATCATAGTTGAGTATTTTAGGACAAAATTATTAGTTTCCCACAATCAATCATATAAAGTATTCTTAAATACATGGAAACATAAGCTTCTATTCGAGTAACTAGATATAAGGAAGTAAGTCATAGTTCCCACTTAACATAATAATACACAATATCTAAACTTGCAAGGTTATATGCATGGATACACAATGTCCTACTAACTATAACAACATACTATTCATATCAATAACCAACATGCATATAATAAATTAGTCAAACATAGATGTGAGTCTAGACATAATGATTATAGTATGTACATTCAGGTACAACATACATTTATGCTATAGTATTCTATGATATCCCATAATATCATAGTTCACAACTACATAAATACACATAAACAAACATAAGATTTCAAAAATCCAATGACCCACATACATAATAATAAAAATAATCAATCAAGTATGGAATTATAATAAATTTAAACTAGCATTCAAAGAAATATAACTTATAATCATACATCACTATGCACCATTATATCCTAGATATAACCAAACATTTATACATATTATCACTCTCATAAAATTTACTACACACAAGTATATAATACTATATGCATATAGATAATAGTCAATCATTCTTTTATAGAGCACTCATAAACTTGTTATGACAATCATCAAAATAACTCATTTCATTTCTAGAAGATTATTTTAAAAGGTTATAGTTTTTGATTTATAAGAAACTTAATGACTTACTCAAACCATCTATTAAACTATGGTTATAGTCCTTATGTACAAGCACTTCTATATTATGTGCCATATGTAGTTATTCTAATGCTATGAAAATACTGAACTACAGTTCATTTATACTTTTAGTCAAGAACTCCCTATAATCATTATAATTCTAACTGAGGATCTAAAGTCACATAGATTATCCTAAGATAATGAAGACCCATGTTAAGTTATAAATATGTATATATCTTTAAATTATAGGTTAGGGGATTAGAACTCTATTTAACTTAGTTTCTCAACTCTAGGTTTTTGTGGCCAAAATATTATATGCTATACTCACCAACACTCATATGTCCTTCATATAGTAATGTTCCCTTTATATATATATATATATATATATATATATATATATATATATATATATATATATATATATATATAAATAATGGTTCAAGGTGTCCATTGAATCCTAACTCAGTCATAAGATTCATTTTAACAATATGTGTCAAACATAAGAACAAGAATCTCTACATTAATGTTTATACATAAACCATACATAAATTTATATATAAATTTTTGTGGTTTATAATCACCCATAAAACCATAGTTAGAGGATCACAACCCTTCATTCAAGTATCATAATAAGTGATCCAAAGCATATAAGGTATCACAAGATAATAAAAACCCACATTGAGTTAATGATACTCCTTATACCATAGCAATCACTATTTCTAGGATTCAGGCAAGTTATAGTTACAGTCTTTCTAACATAAGTTACCCATTTTAGGATAACTCCTAATCATGTATTAATTGATGTTTTTTTACTAGAAAGGTAAATACCTAGTTTCTTTAGTATTCTTATGACCATGGTATATTTTCCCACCATGTATTTTTAATCTATTTGAAAAGATATAATAAAACATAAAATTAGGATGACTTATACCCCATACACATGTGGGGTGAATTGAGTCGCTTACAATCTTAAAATAGAAAAATATAAAGATTGGGGAATACAAGCTGGCAACATTTTCATGAACAAATCCAAAAAAACAATGACTTAGGAGTATATTTTCCCCAAGATTCACCTACAGGCAGACCAAAGATACCAACTCTTTGAAGTAATTGTCCCTATAAAATACAATTTAAAAAATTGGATATTTTCTATACTAAAACAATTATCATTCAAGATAAAATCTTATAAATTGCATTCATGGTAATGTATTCTCCTATAAATATGAAATAAAGACTGGCATACATGATAATTATGGAAAATTCAAGTTTTTAGAGGATTAAAAGTTTGCTATGTTAACAAAATTGTTGTATACATATGACAAATTATTAGTTATACCAAAAGTATAATCATATGAGCTTACTTAATTATCATGAGTCTTGTTATGGCAAAGTTATAAGTATAATCATATGAGCTTACTTAATTACCATGAGTCTTGTAATGGCAATGTTATGAGTATAATCATATGAGCTTACTTAAATTAATTGTGGTGTATAATCAAATGAGCTCAAAATTACTGTTGTATCTTATGTCCATAATTATATTGCCCTCTGTAGTTATATCTCTCTTAATGAGTCCAAAATTACTATACAGGTTGAAATCCAAATATATAAATAGTCATATATAATGATTTAAGTATAAAATAGATTATCCAAATCATATTATGTATTTTTCCATAATCTTATAATCAAATTTTAAAACATTACCTACCTACAAACTAGGCTGAAAAAACTCCTTCCATGCTTCCTTTTTCTCCTCTATGCAACACTTTTGTCTTGTCTACCCCTTGCCCATTTCTCCCAGACAATACTTATATATATATATATATATATATATATATATATATATATATATATATATATATATATATATATATATTCAAAATAAAAATATTAGTATCTATTATCCAAATTTGGTAAATGGATACAACCATTATTAGCCTCAAAGTAAATTTATTTGTGTGAGTAGAGACATGCCATCAAATACATGTATGAAACATATGAAAATAAAAACCCTATGAAGCACATTTTCATCAACTAGGGATCATTCCAAACATAAACCTCCAAGTCAATGGGAGAAGAAAACCATGAAAAAGTAGAATAAAAAATTAGTGGGGAGAAATACCTAATGTATCTTCAGTTCTTCCCTTTTTACCTTTTTTATTTTTTATGTGCTTCCAGATTCCTTGTGTAGGCTCTATAATGACCATCTGCATGTCTAATATCTATTATTTTAAAGGTGTGTCTAAAATAAGTATTTATGATGTTGAAGGGATTGCCAACTCTTTATCTAAATCTGAGTTCTCTGATTCATGTCCTCACTTCAATTCCCCTACTAGGTTCTTCATTGAAATATTTTGATCTTATGTTATTGACAGTTCAATGGGCACTGATTCAATAATAGGATGAACAAGATCTCCATTTATGTTCTTCCCTATCTCTATAGTTTACAAACTTTATTCATCCTCATTAATATTTGTAGGGAAAAAATCTTGGCTTGGTGAGACCCATATGGTTGAGTGTGATTTTAAATCCTTTTTCTTGTTGGGTTGAGTATGGGCCTATAGGAAAGCAACATAGAGATGTCCTAGATTTTGGAAATTTTAGCATCTAAAAGTAGTATTATCATAATCTAGTACTTGTATGTGTTGTGATTATCTATATTTGAGGATAATCTTATCTAGAATTCCTTTACTGAGATTAATCTCCAAACATGCATGGATATGTGCATAACCCTTAAGCAGTTCTTTCTTTGTCTATTTTGATGAATGTTTCTAGAGTGTTTCCTATTTATTCATTAGCATATAAGAAATGTAATGGTATATTTGGGAGATTAACCCATACTAGCTTCTTATTAATTTATAAGTATTTGGGTTGAATTCTTGAAATAAAGGAGTAATGTACAATCCCACATTACCCTAAAACTAGGGACCTTTTGAAAGACTTCATTGATAATCCTTTTGAGCATTAAAATGGATAGTAAAAAAGCCTTTGGATCATAAGTATATCTTAAATTGTATTTTTTATGTTTCATATACCCATGGGTATAAATCTAAGGTAGTAGGCCATAGACCATTAAACCTATAAATAACAACATCATTTGATAATGTGACCTGGTATTGTATCACATCATCCTTTATGATCTCCACTGATGGTACCTCATCCACTTGCTCAGAAATATATGTATTAGAAGGAGGTATTAACTTATTTATGTTGGATAATTTTCAATGATGTCATATAGGTGTCCAAAAGAGTGGATGGAGTGTCTTGATAATCTAAGTGACAATGACAAAGTGTCTAATGTGCTTGTCCTAGTATACTTGAATGAGACTTGGTTGATCTTCTATTTTGGCATGGTTAGAGATGTTCAGGGATGTGTATGGTGATTTAATCATGTTCAAGGGGTCTTAAAATAATTAAATAATGATTTAAGTACTTGTGTTCATGAGTGTATTTCATCTTGTAGTCCATAGTTTTCATCTAGACATTTTAGGTCTAATGATAGAAAATTTGAGTAGGTAATTTGTTGACATCATAATTTCCATATGTGAAAGAGTTAGGGGGATTTTGTAATATGGTTGTGATCAAATAAGTCCCTATTTTCTATGCATAAATTCTCAAGTCATGCGATGAACCACAACCAAATATATGTGTGTGCAAAGCTAGGCTTCCAGGCATTTTGACAGTGCTTTTTATGTTCAAATAGAGTTGAGTAAGCAGTTTGGTGATGTCATATCTCACACATGTGAGGGTTATATTATTAGATTGAAATAGTGATGGATTATCTTATGTAAGGTGATTATATGTGCTAAATATAAGTTCATGCAACTAAGCATGACAAAATATATTTACGTGAAAAGTTAGGCTCCCAGATAGTTTGGTAGTGTTTTCCCATACTTATCCAAATTTGTATGTGGCAAGAAATAGCTAAGTAATCATATTGATGAAGTTATGTATTACACATGTGATAATTTTAGGAGAATTTTATCATATGGGTTTGTTCAATTTTATGCCTAGTTTATATGTGCTAATTTTTAGGTCATCCAATGAAGTGCATCAAAAGCAATGTGTGTGCAAAATTGGCCTTTCCAGATAATTCTTGATATTGTTGGATCTATGGTAGAAAAATATGAGTGAATATATTAATGGAGTTATATATTTCATGCACGAATGTGTTAGGAGCTCCTTAATACATGGTTGGATTCCTCTTTGGAAGGAAAACATATGGTCCACATTTTAGAGCATATGATCAAGCGAGGTAAATGATATGACTATGCAAAGTTGGTATTCTAGGTAGATAGTGATGGTTCCCATACTTAGTTGATTTATAAAGTGTTATATACTGGGACAAAATGAAGATCCAATGGTTTAGGGGAAATAATACATAACTTATCTAATGGTACATGTTGAGCTAGATGATAAGAAGTCCATGATGTTTAACAATAAAGTGCTCAGAAGGCACATTAGGGTGCCAAGTATCATGATCATGGGGGTTTTGAGAAATATCAAATGGTGAGTGATATCAGATAAATAACTCACTGATCTATAGAGATTGATAGTGCATGTTAAGTCAATATTTCAAGATTGCATGAGATGAGGTCAATTGTTCAAGGTTTAACATTTGGCCATGGTGCACTATGTGTTAAAGGTCAAACTTCCTACAATAAGATCAATGGTGTGTGTTGATGTAAAGAAGGGAGGACATGAGATGGGAGATTTGTGTTTAAATTTTAACTATGAAATTTTGAATTTAAATGTTTGAATTTAACAAAGGAAAGACCAGTGCCTAGTTTTTGAGCCATAACTTTTGATCTATGAAGAATTTTACCATGGTGTCAAAAGAAAATTTATAGAGGACTCCATCTAGAAATATAAATTTAATGGTATAAATGTGTGTATAGTCAAAGTTATGAATGTCTAAAGTTTACTATGTGTTCAACTATGTTCTACAAGTGACCTGAGAGAGATATTTGAGCTCATTCTGATGTTATTTCAATATCTAATGTTAACTTAGCTATTTAGGAGTGTTTTAGACTCTATGAGGATGTTATGCATGCATTATGAATGTTTGAACAATCATATATAGTATGAACAAAGGATTAAAAAGTGATTACATATTCATTTATGGTGACTATATGCACATAATGTTGTTTGAGAAAATTATGCTTAAGCAGAAAGGGGGACTTATAGATCATTTGGCATGGGTTCATGTAATTGGAAAGTGTTCCTACACTCTTATTTTTCTCAGATAAGTTCCAAAGAGGTGAATGGGTCATCATAAGACCTAAAAGGTGACTTAGGCCTATTTGAAAGAGAGTTGTGCTTAAGTGTGACCCATGTTAGATGACTTAAGGGTGAAGGCATGTTTTGTGGAAAATAGGAAAGATTTTGATCTTGATAATCCTGATATCTCTATAAATAGTGAAATCAAAGATGATGACTTCTAGAGATTAGAGAAGACTTATAAGATGAGTGTGTATGTGAGTATTATGGAGTGAAGGATAGGTAGTGTGTAGTGTGTATAATTAGAGTAGATTTTTGATTGTGTGTATGACCTATATGTCATATTTTGATGTCAAAATAATACTCTTGTAGTTTGAGGATATGTGAAGAGGTTTGAGTGTGCATATAAAGATAGTTTGAGTGAATAAGGAGAGATATTATGGCATGCCTATGTGAGAGGCCTATATGAGATAAACATGGAGTTTCTTTAGAGGTTAGATAATCAGAGATTCATCATAAATTGTTGAAGACATTAATTCTAAGGTTGAGATGTTCAATTCAAAGGAGGGTCTATAGTAATTGATCTTCCTTAGGGGAAGTTTCTCCTTATGAAATAGGTGTTTCACTAAAGGACTTTGGTTAGGAGGATTTGATCAAGGTTTTATGGTCCAAAGGAGTTGACCAGTTTCTTATTTGTACTTTCTTATAATACAAGTAGTCCATGTGTTATAGGCTTGAGAGTGGGTTTTATTCCCCATGAGGGTTTCCCATAGGAACTATGTGTTATGTGTTTGATCTTGAGTATGCATTGAATGAATGAGATCTCTTGTTAATGTTGTTTGATCAAGTTGATATATGTTGATTGCTTAATAGTTTGAATGATTGGAATTGAAATCAAAATATTTGATCTCACTGATTCACCCCCTCTAAGTGATTGTACTTTTATCACTTTGTGCTAGTCTTGAATGCTATTTTTTTTTATCACTTCCTTGTAATTCATAGGTTTGGAGGAGGATGGTTAACCAATCCCAATAATACCACCCCAAAACTGTGGCACCATAAAAATGGTGGATTCTTTCCCTATGTTGTAGTTTACCAAGGGTATAATGCCCTAAGTTGTTTACCCTGATGCATCAGAGAAAGTAGAGTAGCTTGGATCCTTAAAGAGCATCAAATTTTTTGCTTAAGATCTACCACCATATCTAACATAGAAATAAATATGCAAATGGTATTACTAGTGAGAGAATGGATCATTACCTAATGCCCTATTATCTAAAATAATGAGTTGTTAATTGTACTATTATTTGGATTTTTTTTCATTTTAGACATTTTATCAAAAGGTTGATAGTCATCCTATGGATATTGGATTATATTTTTATCTTCACTCTAATTAAATCCTTCTATATTTTTTGTATTGTCTATTGGAACTAGCTCTACCAATGAGTGGTTATCAATTACTATTAAATCCCCAATTTACACCATATCCCTTTTTTCTATCCTTAGAGATGCTCTATTTATATGCCCGTTGTCCTCTCTAGCATTTTGCCAAACATGTTGCAGGCATACTTCTTTGATATCCATGTGTATACTGCTCAAAAGTAGAACCTAAAAAGTGAGCTAATATAGCTAGAATAGTTCATATGTAGGCCATCCATGGTAAAATGTTAACATTCAGGGAGGGAAAGGTCGTTGACTATGTAGAGTGTACCTATCCATGGAAAACATACAAGCTAGAAATGAAAGACATGTAATCTTGGACATGCAAGAAAGTGTACAAAAGATGTGGTATATCAAGTGAGTAGACCTACATCTAATGGCTAGAAAGACTATGGAAATGCAAGAACCTCACAAAGTAGGGCATCATGAATCTAGAACAATACTTTGAGAGGTTTCTACATATTTCAGCACTCAAACTTCTTCCCACCTCCATTGTGGTAACATCGACATATACCAAATAAATTTACCATCTCTATAGGACTGGATTCATGACTTTGATCTACCACATAGCATCACATTCCTAGAAAAGAATGGAATGGTTTGATGATAAAACCCTTCGAACTCGAGAGATCCATTTTCCTCATATATATTAATGTGTGCGTCTTATATATATTTCATCCATAATTTAATACCCCCTAATATATGTGCAATCCTTTATTTTAAAGCTTTATTTTTATTCATTCTTATTTGCTTATCCTAGTTTATTTTTTATTTTTTGTTTTTATCCCCCTTTTAAAAATAAGTATGTGCCTTTTTAAACTATTTAATGGATTTCTTTCTTCTATTCTATTTTTCTCAAAAATGGTAATTTTGTAAATTTTATTCATTTTTATATTAATCATAAAAATCCATAATTTCACTAATTAATATCCTCCTAAATGTTATAATGGATAAAATAAATAAGTAAAAATTAAATTGAATTATGCTAATATCCAAAACAATAATGGTCACATGTAAATTACAATATTTGAAATTCATAAAATCATTAAAATGTGCTAATAAACTATGAGCAACAACTATCTAATGCATGCAAAATTAAACACTCTATGCTAATAATTTTATTATTCACCTAACATGTGTTATTTATTTGTAGTGTGTGTGTGCAGGGTTCCAGTCAGTTTCTTTGTCATCCTCCAACATATCCATCTACGTCACAATCTCTTATGATGATCTCTGTATGCAATCAGAAATGTGTCATGTCTATAAATTAATCCTAACTCAAATAAGATAAAGCATACCTACACTTATAATTTGGAATACATTGTTTAAGAAGGATCATGACCAATAAGGGGATCTATTAGACCTGATTAGGGAATTAATTATCATAATACACCATGCTAGGAAGGGTTCCAAAGCCTACAATCTAAGACAATCATGAAACAACCCTAAAAGAGTCATAGGTTTTGATATTCACTTTATTCTAATAAATAAGAAAGTAAATCTAATCTATTTCACACTAAATCTTGTGGCACAAAGTGGGGGTTAGAAAAAAAATCTAAACTAAATATTCATAGAATACATATACTCACGTCAATGTATACGAAATCCTAATGCATGGGAGAGAAGTAAAACTACATTATCTATCTACTCTTATAAAGGAGAAATAAAGGTAGGAATACTTACCTTGAATACGAACACACAGAGCCTTAATATCTTCCTTAGCCAAGGTGGTTTGTATGATATTATTATGGTATGTAAGGATAACAAAGACAAATCATCTCTAGGTTACACAATCTATTTATGTATCCAAAAGACTTCTCCACAAGACAAGATATGTATCTCCAAAGAAAGTATGGAACCCTAAGATTTATTCCTCAAGTAGAATGGTCAATAAGAAGATGTTTGTTTGCACTTATTATTATTCACTTCTATATTCTTAAATGGTTGGAAATGAACTTGTATACATAGATAGAGCTTGCCCTAAATCCTTTCAAATGTATCAGCTATACGGGGTCGACCCAGTCAACCCTATATGTTTTTAAGAGATAATTCACTAATTCCCAAGATAGGTCGATTGAAGGGATAATAAAACTCTGAAGTGAAAATACTCAAAAATAGTATAGGTTTGACCCAATTGACCTTGTAGAATAATAAAATGCTAAAAATTGTATAGGGTCAACCTAATCAACTTAGCATAGTCAACTAGCAAAAGGGGTGAAGGCAAAAAAAAGGAGGATGATGATATAAAAAAAATTTAGAATGGGTAAGACTAAGAAGAATAATATTAGGGTAAATTTTAAAAAAAAACAAGTGTGTAGATGGAAAGTGGAAAAAGGGACAATAATCTTATGAAGTACTAATGGTCTGCCTACCCCTTTCCTGATGTACCCCTTAAGGCATGCACTTTGAGAGATTGAGACTTAACAAGTTATTACAAGATACAAAGTGTCAGTAAGTGATAAATTATGAAAATATTATGTGTATACATATTCCCCACTTGAATCTCATCACGTGTCACATAAGTGCAACACAAGATAGTGCTTCAAGAAATAGAATATGATAAACAGACAATGCTAATGTTAAGTAAAGTGTAGTAAGCAATAAATAAAATAAATGAAAGGATAAAACTGAAAAACACATACCTTTAATTACCTTAATGTTGTAGATAAATAAGTGGATTGTAAGAGATGTGAAGGTGTCCAATGTGAAGAACACTAGGTGAACCTGTAGAAGTTAGTGCGAAAATAGTCAAAAATCAATTTTTTGGAAAATAGACATGTAGTAGTGGAAACTATTCTCTATGTCATCATGAATCTAACACATTTTATGATTTTAAAATGGATGAGTAGAAACAAATATATAGATAAAATAAGGAATCAACTCAAAAATAATTTAAAGATTTGAATTTTGAAAAGGTATTTTTAAATAGGGGGAAAGATAAGTCATTTGGTTATATTGACTTGTGAAGGAGAGAAAATATCTCTAGAGACCAAACGAGCTAGGATGGTGAGGAGATGACAAGCTAGATGAGGGGGAGATCCAAGAGTAGTAGTGGGTGGAGAGACTATGTTAGGCGGTCACGTGGATGGCAAGACCATGGTGGCTGAGACACAAACATGTGATAAAGATGATTAAATTATTTCTTAAGTTTTTATTTTGAAATAGATACTATAGATAGATAGATATTATGAGATATAATAGTGATCTAATATCTATCTAGGTGTGATTTTATAGGCATAACTGAGGACAATGAACAAAGATGGGGGTTCCTTGTGAGGGGAGCACTCTATGACATCCTAGATGAGACTCTATAGTTGTATGAACCTAATGCATTAGAGTACCCTAGTGTACCTTCTGCCCTATCTCAAGAGAGTTGGTTCATATTAGTAAGGGAGATAGCAAGGTAGATACAATCATAGAGAGAGAGGATGCAACCACCAATAAAGATGGGTATAGGTGAGATATGAGCAAGGTAGAACCTGGTAGATGAGAGAGATGTGCATATAGATATAATGACACAGATGACATAGGCATATACAATAACATTGACCTAGTTGTTACAAGTATAGGCAAAAGTAGTGCACCTAGAGGGATATGTAGAGGGATTTAGATCTTGGATGGCATCTTTATAGAGTAATGTTTAAAGCATTCAAACTGAGGCTTTGATAGGATATGTAGCTAGGCCATGAGATAGGTAGGATGGATCCTAGCCATAGAACTGGAGAATTATATATGGTTGTACTTGTTGTATCAAAAACTCATGATATATATGATGTATCATTTTGGCATATTGATATTGATTGTGTATGTTGCCATCATTATGGTTATGGTCATGGTTATGGATGCTTTGAATATATTTATTTCTAGAACATGTATTTAGTTGTTTCTATATAGGCTATAATAAATATATGAGACGTGGTTTCTTTTATAGAATTATGTAGAACACATGCATGGGTAAAAAGAAATAGGAAAAAAAGACTTGGGAAAATATAATTAATCAAAAATGTACTACACATTATTTCAAGTTGGGTAATGTATAATAAAAAGAAAAATGACTAAGTATAAAGAACAAATGGATGGTAAAATAAGATGGTAAAAAAATAAATTTGTTTTTTAACCAAAGTGAAAGATTTTTACACTAAATTAAAACAAGTAAAATCATACTAAATCACATTGGGAAGTATGAAAATAATGTAATAAAAAGGAAGGTATGTAAAAGGGCACAAATGGTATAAAAATAAATTAAACTATCTCAATCAATTATGCTAAATCCCATTGATAATTATAAGATAAAAAAGAAAATGGCATAAGATTGGTCTTAAACTTATCACACTTATTCAAGCTAGAAAGTGTGAAAATTTCAAGAAATGGTTGTATTCTTAGATGCACTCATAAAATAAGAAGATAAAAGTGAAAGATAAATGAAGTAAGCATAAAACACAATAAATAAAGCTAGGAAACATGTCAATGATGTGTAACTTCATAATCAATAACATCTTATCTCATATTTGACACATGTAATTTTGTTTATGACTTGTATTATTAGAAAATTTTGTGAGAAATGTTGGGTCCTATCCACGGTCTTAAAAAGTAACTCATAAAGAGAACACCATTGAGGTGCAATAAATAGGAAAAATTAAGTAATAAAGGATTTGGATGATAGGAAGGGAAAAGGTGGTAATTTGTGAGGAACATTGGGTCATATTCACGGTCTTACAAAGCAACTCACAAATGAAATCCCAAGGGGAGTGATCAGTACGCAAGAAAATATTTCTCAAGAGGAAGTATGAGGGATATAGGGAATGAAAAAAGGGAGTGTATAAATCATAACTTAGGCATATTATGAGAAGATATTAGGAGACATGAGGCTTACTAAGGACATGAGAAGACACTATGTGACTAGTGACCATTAATGTGCAAAGGAAACCTATTTTCTATAGATAAAAAGATTTATAGGCATATAAGCATGTTAATAATATTGACTCATGAACGTATATTGGTAAAATAAAATGTAAAATGGACCTACCTTCCTAAAATATGTTTCCCATTCCTTGGGACCCCTTACAGAGCCGTCAATCTACTATGAAGATTGGGTACTTGCATGAAATAGTAGGTATCACTAAAATATTTTTTTATTCTCCTTTTATAATATAATAGCCTACCACACCCCAAAGGACCTTAGCTCTATCATGATTATAGATGTGGAGTTTGAGATTTTACTAGAAGAAATATATGTGCTTTGAATCATGTCTTTTAGTGTGATTTGACTTCTAAGAATATTTTTGCCTTTTATATCATTGCCTTCTATAAAATGATTTAGCTTTTAAATTTTTATAGATTTTTAAGATTCCTCCTCCATATAGATTTGGAATGACCAATCATGGAGATGTAGTACTACACATGAATGATATTTAGACTAAGGTTAAAGGACGCTAAGTAAACAAAGATAGATACTGACTAGGACACTTAAGCTTAATAATGAACTAGCATGTGATCTCAAGTCTTAACCGTGTATATGCTTAGTTTGTGAAAAAGGAAGAAGGGAAAAAGGATATCCAAAGGTGGATTGGTAAAAGGAGATTATAATGAGATGGATTGTTGTTTAACTGATCACATGGTAAAAGGAGACAAATTTGTATAACTAAGTCATAATGACAATTAGCTGTGAAAAATAAAGATAAGAAAGCAAATAATCATAAAGACAAAAGAAGAGAGTTTTGATAAAACACAAGAAATAAAGAGAAAATAATGATAAATAAAGATAATCATATGTAAATATAAATGACGATTTAAGAAATATATAGTATAAAAGGTAAAATCACTGTATAAGAAAAATATGAATTTGACACAACATCAAATGATATAATAGATAGATAGATAAAATTAAAATTGGATCACATGTCAAATTAAAATGTAAATGTAAAATCACCATGTGTATGCTCATAAATACTGATAAATATGCCCACACACATTATCCAAGACATTAGATAAATCTCTATGAAGCTAGATATGAACTGCAGCTAATGTCTCGTCAATCTTCAATAAAAACTAAGAAAATATTCTCTTCTAATCTCCTCAACTAAAAAAGTAATAATACTTGATGGATCATGCTAAGGAGGGAAATTAGGTAAGGTATGTTTAAGATAATATATGGGAATAGGCTCTACTAGATATGCAAGAATCACCAGTGAAGAAGGATCCATAAATGAGGGAAGGTCCAAAAGTGAAGGAATCATGGGTGGAGTCATCGAATGTAATGAAGGGACCATAGGAGGGGATGGAACCATTGGAAGTAGATCCATATAATAATAAAGATAAGCCTTATTATAGGTAAAAAATGTGGGAGGAATGTAATAAGGTCTTAGAATAGCTATAAGGTGATCCTTAAGGTGTTGTTGAAGGATGTGACAATGATTGGTGTGATGGGTGCCACATTGGTGCCATAGACAATATACTTCACCATAATTAGGTATATATTTAGGTATAACCTTTGAGGGAGGTATGGCTTTGTCTAAAGAAGGAGAAGAAGGATGTAAAGTATCAATATACTATCACAACTTACAATAATGGGTAGAATAATGATTATCTATCTCATGGAATCAACAGATATGTTTGTGAGTGATCCAAGGAGTATCACGCATAGAAGGAGGTGTAATAGGAGTGGAAGAAAATGGAGAAGACGCATCAGCCCATTTGGTGGACAATGGATCCATCTGATGCAAGGGAAGCAAATCATCACCAAGGGAAGGTGTAGTGGAGAAGGAATGAAACTAGGCTCAATAGAGGGATCAATGAGATGAAAAACAAGGGTAGGCTCAGTGAGAGTAGGAGTGAGAATATGTTTAACTATAGCAAGAGTGAGAAGAGGCTCAACTATAGCAGGATTGAGAATGAGGTTTGATAAGGGATCTACTGAGTGAGGAGTGGCATCTACAAAAGGTCTAAGAAGGGTCACACTAATCTCAATAATAAACCAACTATGGTGATCAAGGTACCTAGCAAAATGATAAGGATTAATCATAGCATAATGCATTAATATACTCCTATGAGGCTCCTCAAAAATTGGAGGTGTTGGCATCATCACTAACCTATGATAAAGAGGAAAAATATTGAAATTAAGAACTATAAATGAAGAAGACAGGAAGATACATGAAAAGAATCAAGTAAGAAGAATGATAATGGATAATCTTAGCATCACGGGCTTGTACAAGATTTCCTAAGAATGGGTCATCTAGAGTATAACTAGAATCATAATCTAGGGTGTGAAGATTAGTGACACAATTAGGGATGACCTTGTCATTCAAGAAAGTGTGGTGAATATAATACCAAGTCTTGTTTAAGATTACATGAATATCATCATAAGGAGGCTTGCGAGAACAAGGTTACAAGGAAGAAGGAAGCTACAAGATGAGGTGAGGTGATAGATCATAAGTTTTAATCTATAGGTTAATCTCATCAGGCTCATCATCATTGGAATCTAAGAGGTTAGGAGGAATGTTCCCAATGAGATTTGGGATTCCCATTGTAACCTCGAGTTGAATTAACAGGAAAGTTGAGACGTTGAGACTCATAGAATGAAATGGTAGGTAAAGGTTCAAGAGTAGGAATCTTAAAGACACCACAGTCTTGGAATTTTTTGAAATTCCAAGCAATAGTGTCACCCTGAATCCTATAAATGGCTCCATTATGATGGAGTTTAATGCATTGGTAAGCATAAAAAGTAACAACTCTCATGCAATGAATCCACGACCTACCAAGGAAGATGTTATAAGAAAGGGGAAAGTTATATATCATCACCTTCACATGAATGGTGATAGGTGGGGCATTAATGGGAAGCCACACACAACCTAGAGGAGGTATTTTCATTCTATCATATCCTTAGTAGGTTTTGCATGTAGACTTGAGATTGAATTCTAAATATCTAAGGGTCTTAAGGAAGCTGAGAGAGGTAAAGTAGGTGCTGGAACCCTCATCAATCAATGCATGCTTAACTTGGATATTGCCTATTTGGACATTAATAAATAATGGAGGTTCATACACACAAAGCATAATCTAATCAGGAATCATAGAGGCTATAAAAAAATTTAAGGAAAGAGAAGTGTCCAAAGTTTCATCAACATTGATAGACATTTCTTCACATTGTTTTAATATAAAACCCTCAAATCTAGATAAGGATACCTCTCACCCTACTAGGGGTAGATGAGGGATATTCATATCAAATAATAGTTACATAAGATGGTTTATATGACATGGAGAAGTCCTCATAATCTCAAGGAATGAAATCTAGGATGGGAGATTAGTGAGATCTACGATGGGATCCCACTCATCATATCCCGTAAGAAGGTTGTTAGATATAGGTTCATAATGATTAAGGAGGACCTTAGAAGGAGGAGATGAAGTGAATTATAATTTATATTGATAAGTATAAGAATAATAAGGTGTAGGATAAGGTTGTAAATTATGTTGTGATGATGAAGTAGCTGGTTCAATTTTATTTTGAGAATTGGTAGAAAAAAGTTTTAGTAGAAATTTGAGTATCACTAGTGTTATAAGATGATGGAAGAGTGGTAGAAATATAATAAGAAGTGTTATACAAGGGAAAATCATAAATTGGATCATCAAAATTAATAAGTTCATCCTTACCCAACTCATTTAAATGAGTTGGGGAAGATTCTTGGATAACACGATATGTTTGAGATGGAGGAGTATAGATAGGTTGGGAATCGATAAAAGAAACCACCCTTGACATATTAGGCATGTTAATCACATTATCCTAAATAGTGGGTTCAACAATAATTTATACATTATTGGTGTAATGGGTGGCTTTGTCTTGATTGTCTTGGATAGGCTAATGATTAGGAATAAGGTCTTTATATATAGCCAAATGAGCATTAGTTTTATTCAAGTCTTGATATTTATCATGTGATTTATAGTCCTTGAAATCAATTCAATAATATTGTTGACACTTTAAAATGATATAATCATGATAAAAATTAGGTCAAAGAATAAATTCCATATCTAAATTATGAAGTTGTCTACAGGTCTCATGAAAATGACCCCAACTAGAGTGAAACTAACAAAACTTGTTAGGATCAATTTTTCATGGAAGAGGCCTAGGTATACACTTAATTAATTTAGATAAGGATAGAGGTTTATGAACATTAATGTTTTTTGGTGAAGATAAGTGAGGATTGGTATATTGTTGAGAAGGGGGAGCTAGTTCTGATGAAGGGGTAGGAACAATAGCTTGTACATTATAAATGGTGTCATAATAATATGTAACACCATCATTAGTAAAATATCAATTTTTGTTTTTAAGTAAGATAAAAGGACCCACATAAGTTGGGTTGGATCAAATTGACACATAAGGAAATCTTGTCATTTATCTTGGTCAATAGCCTCCTCTAATGTATGTAGAGAGAGAGTGCATAACCGATATTGAAGTTAATAAAAAGGGAATTGCTAAAGAGATGGAAATGATTATCATCAACAATGTTATGTTTACATTTGTTTGACAAAGTTTTCCACCTTTTAGCAAAGGCTTGAGTAGTTTCATTTTCAAGTTATTTGAAATTTATGAAGTGGGCCAAAGTGTTTTTGATAAGATCATTAGTTCAAAATTATTGGACTAAATCATTCACTAAATCATTCAAACTAGTAATGGAATGATTTATAAGTTGGTTGTACCAATCTAAGGAATCACCTGTGAGAGTTTTGGCTAAGATTTTGGTAGTGGCAAAGGTGTTAAATTTTACCCAATCGTTATAAAGATTTCCAAATGTTTTAAGATGAAGGGTGGGATTGATTGATCCATTATAAAAAAAATTGTAGGTGTGATACCTCCTATATCAATGTTAGAAATTTCAGTAGTGAGAGGTTCATTTTGGATATGTTTAATGGTTTTGTTGACCAAAAGAGGTTGAGGAATGATATTTCCTTGAGAATATTGAAGAGGAGGAGGGGGAACATTTTGGTTATGTGCATTCCAATCCATTGGTTGAGGATGAGTATGAAGATGGAGAAGGTGGTTTTGCATTCTCATCATTTGATTTATGTTCTAAGATTTAAAGGTATTTATTTGATCATAAAAATAGTTAATGTGTTTGATTAGCATTATTAGAAGCATTAGAGGTGATATTAGTGGCTTGGGTACCACTATTGGCATTGATAAGAGCTTGAGAGGAATCATAAGAATGTGAGGCACTAGTGATAAAATTTACTTGTGTAGAAAAATATGTACTAGTGAATGGTTGAGAAGAATAAACACTAGTATCATGATTACCTTAAGTAGAAAAAAATGCACTAGTGGAAGGATTAAGGATAGTGGATCTTATGAGAGGTCCACTAGATGTATATCTGCCATGTTAGTGGATATATTAGGCATGGAGCTAGAAGAAGTTAGAGAAGAAGAGGTCATGGTATGAGAAGGGGTCATAATCAAATGAAGAGGCTAAGAATTAGAGAAATTGATACCTCCAAATCCAAGTGAGAATGTAAGAGTAGGTGAATGAGACTCTTCGGATTGACCACTAATCATAAGATTATAAATAGTAAAAGGATTTTTTCCTTGATGTTGAGAAAATTTAGAGACAAAGAAGAGCATTTCAGGGGTATACTCTAATTTGGATTGGTCTTATAATGATAAGAGAGGATTATGATATGAATAGGTATTAAGTTAGGTCCCATAGTTTATTATGTGAGTGGAAATATGAATATTACTATCATCTAAGAGAGGAGGCCTAATCTGTCTATGGGAGACCCTATGACAGTTGGTAAAATTCATCATGTATGTTCACTAAAACTTAGTACTATCATCAATAAAAATTTCCATGATGAAGGGAAAAAAAGATATATGAGAAAGCATGGAAATAATAAATGACAAAAATAGTACAAGGTTGAATGGATCGACCTAGCATAGAAATAAGGTTTGTAAACAGTGTAGGGTCAATTGGGTCAATCCAACATAGTAAATAAAGGCTATAAAAAGAGTAAATAGGGTCTATAAATATTACAAGGTCATTTGGGTTGAACCAATATAGTGAATAGAGGTTAGAAAAAGGTAGAGGGTCAACTTGGTCAACCTAATATAGCAGATAGGGAAAATCAAGAAAACTATTATAGATTGTGAATTAAAAAAGATATTTTTTTCAAGTAATTTGAAAATTAAGAATTGAAGGGAAATAAACAATCAATTGGTTCAATGATGGCCAATCCAATTGATGCACACAACACAAAACCTTGCACTAACGTTGGCTAATACATGTTTTACAATAAAAATATAATTGATCAAAGAGCAAAAATTCAATTTGGAAAGTAAATAGCTAACTAATTGGTCAACTTGAATGTTTATTAGATTATTATAATATGATTTTAAATGTGATAGTAAGTTAAATGTAAGTAAGGAACTAGAAGGTAATCTAAAGATAGTTTCAGGTAGTTTGGGATAAAAGGGATTTGTAGTGGTAATGATACAGGCTTGGTATTGGGGCCTACTACATCACTTCACACACCATAGTGATAAGGGTGTCAGGTGCTTAGCCAAAATATATGATTAACCATGCTTTATACTTGACCAAAACATCAAGTTGGATTCTCCCTTGGTGATGAAATCCAAGTAGGTTGGCCTTGGGTAGAGAAATGTTAAAATGCTTATTTATATTTTGTGATTTGGTCGTGTGTGCATAAAATAAAAAATAGTGAAACCAAATGATTTATTGAAAAACCACCTAATTAAACTATGTGATCTATTCTATGCATGAAAGCAATAATAAATGAAAGTGTGAATTAATTACAAGCATATACAATGAATTCTAACTTTGAAATAAGGTACAATGTTGATATAGTCAACAATGTATGCACAGAATATATAATAGGATTAAAGGGTCGATCTTATAATATGAAAGAAAGGTTTGAAAATGAATAGGGTTCGTAGAGTTACCCGAGTTATCTAGATAGCACATAGAACATAGAACTGGGTCAACAAGGTTGATCTAGTTGATTGTACAAGGGCAGATATAAAGACTAAAAATTATAAAAAGAAAGAGTGTAAATAAAGAGAAAGAGAGATAGAAAATAATGTTGGTGGATTAGAAATGTAGATAATGAATATTTCTATTCAATAATCTTGATATATGCTTTCAAATTCTGCTAATTGGGTCAATAGGGTTGATCAAGCTTTACAAAAACATGTTGTTGAGTGCTTGGAATGTATAGGGTTAATTAGGTAAACCTAATATACTGAATATGAATGTCTAAAAGTTTGAAAACTATACTAGATCGATTGGGTCGATCTAGTAGTCTGGGATAGAAGTCTAAAAACTTGTACTATGTCAACAGGGTTGATCCAATAGCTTGTACGTAAAAACCTGCACACAAAAGTTAGAGTTGGGTAAATCCAATCAACCTAGTATAGAAAATATATGATAAAAATAATGATGAAAAAGAATGCAATAAAGTTAACAAATCCTACAAGATTTATTTCACGTCAAGTTCACTAGAATGTATGCAATCAAAAATTCATCGTGTCTATAAATCAATCCTAGCTCAGAGAAGATAGAGCATACCTACACTTCCAATTTGGAATACATTTATCAAGAGGAAGCATGACCAATATGGGGATCCACTAGACCTGATTAGGTGATCACTTTTCACAATACACCATGCTAGGAAAGGTTATAAAGCATATATTCTAACACAATCACACAACCCTAAAAGAGTCCCAAGTTTTGATATTCACTCTATTATAATAAATAAGAAAGTAAATCTAATCTAGTGCATACCAAAGCTTGTGGTATAAAGTGGGGGTTAGAAATAAAATAAACTAAACTAAACATGCATAGAAGACATATACTCACATCAATGTATACAAAATCCTAATGCATGGGAGAGAATCATAACTACATTATTTATCTACTTTTAAAAAGGAGAAATAAAGTTAGGAATACTTACCTTGAAGATGAACCCAGCGATCCTCAATCTCTCCCTTGGCCAAGGTACTTCATAAGAGTTTGTTGTGGTATATAAAGATAACAAAGATAAATCAGCTCTAGGTCACATAACCTTTTTATGCATCCAGAAGACTTCTTCAAAATATAAGATCCATATCTCAAAATAAAGTATGGAACCCTAAGATTTATTCCTTAAGAATAATGGTCAATAAGTAGATATTTATTCATACTTATTCTATTCACTTATCTATTCCTAATAGTTGGAAATGAACTTGTATAAATAGGTAGATCTTACCCTAAATCCTTATGAATATGTCAGTTATATGTGGTCAATCTAGTCGACCCTATATGTTTTCAAGTGATAATTCACTAGGTCCCAAGCTAGGTCAGTCAAAGGGCTAACAAAAATATTAAGTGAAAATACACAAAAATAGTATAGGGTTAACCCATTCAACCCTATACAGTAATTAGAAATTGAAAATTGTACAGGGTTGGCCTAATAAACCTAGTATAATCAACTGATGAAAGGGGGTCAAGGAAAGAAAAATGAGGATAATGATATGAAAAACATTTGAAATAGGTAAGACTGAGAAGAATAAGCATAGGGTAAATCTTCCTAATTAGGAGATAAGTGTGTATATGGAAAGTGGAAAAAGGGATAACAATCTTCCTAATCACCAATGGTTTGCCCACCCCTTTCTTAATAAACCCCTTAAGGCATGCACTTAGAGAGACTGAGACTTGATGCATTATTGCAAGATACAAAGTGTCAGTAAGTGTTAAAATTTAAAAATATTATGTGTATACAATCTCCCTCCATCACACTCTAAGGAATGTGTTATCCTCTTTTAGCCTCATAACAAACTAGGTAGTTAGACCATAATAGCCACGATATACACATATCATAAAATATAGTTGAAATGATAAATTAACATGACCTTAAAGTAAGCATATACTTATAACTAACTCATAGTAGTGTGATAATGTAACCTAAACAATATCCTACTACCCCATAACAATATATATCTCACAACTTAGTTAAAAGTAGCTAAATCTAAATTTATCAACAATAGATATCTAGGGATAATCTAGTAAGTTTATCTAGCGAAAAATCAAAATGTAACATCCTTCCCCCCTACAACTAGTCATTGTCCCTACTAACTCTTATTCAAACAGAAGATCCAAATTAAAACCATTATTTAACAAAGCAATAACAAGGCATACAATATCAAATTAATCAAATAAATTTAAACTAATTGTAGATCTCACCATAGTTCCTTTAAATTGAACTATTCTTAGAGTATTGGTCCCACAATACCATTCTCTGTGACATCTCCCTATTAAGCAAACATAATTTTGATTATTAATTACTTTGATTAGTTCTCTCATGACTACTCTAGGGTCCAGGACCATCAAGACAAGCTTATATTCAATAGGACTGACCACTTATGTTACCTTGAAGGTTCCTACATATCTTAATGAAAGTTTAATTGACATCCCAAGAGCATAAAAGATCATCATACAAGCCAAAAAAAATGACCAAAGAGAGTTCAACATAATCTTCTAGCCCCTCTAAATATCTCTCTAATCGAGAGAGTGTTTATCTCATTTTGAAGAAAATATTTAGGAAACCTATCAAGAATGATATGCATAAGTTAATATTATCACTACCCTATGTATCTCTTGATAAATATAACATGTCATTACTATCAATACTCCATGGAGCTCCTGATAAGTATGATGATGAATAGTTACTGAAAATACTACATTTCCATTATATATAAAATTACAGAATTAAAATTCCACCATATACCTGTGTATGACCATATGACTGAATTTGACAAGTCTGTCTATCAAATATTAAATTTGACAAGTCCATCTATAGTATCCAAACTCAATGTCTATCAATTCAATGTGATATTAAATAGGATCCAATCCTATCACTTAGTACTCATGTTTCGAATTCACCATTCTTCTCTTAGGTCTCCATGACCTAATGATCTTCAAAAAGTGCATAATGTTCAACTAACAAGTCATAGAAATAAATAACATATGGTAAATGATTCTAGATGTATCAACATGCGTACAAGAGAAATCATACAATCAATCCATAATTATATTAATTTCCACTAGCCATACATAACTAGTATCATATTTTATAGCTTAACCTATAGTGTTATATTCATATCTAAGAGGAAATAATGTTAAAATTAATATAACATACAAAGACCAAGGATCACACTATCCTTTAAACATTGTAAGGGAAAAAATGAACCAATATTTCCCTACTTGCTTGTCTAGAATGCAATAAGTTAAAATTTTATCTCGATCCCTAGATTGATTAGATGTTCTACACATCCTATAACCTACTCACTTCTAGTGAAAAGTACAAAAATAAATCTTCAAAACAACATGCTTTAATCCAAAAAGAGGATAAAATCAATCTAATCAAGGGTGAATAATAACATAGTAATTATAATCAACTTATAGTTTTTAATATAGAATTTAATATATAATTCAAGGTTTGCCACTCCACATGGTTTAAGTACACAAGATTAGATTAAGTAGTGACCTTAAAGAGTCACAAGTGAAAACTAGATAACTATCATCTCAAAACTCCTACATACCCTCACAATGTTAAAAGAAATTACTGCAACTCAATATTGCCAAAACTATACCTAATTACCAAATCTGTAAGTATGGTATCACAATCTATTTCCACAATCAAGAAATAAATATACTAACCACAAGGATTTACCAATTCATCCAATCCTACAACCTCTCTATCAATAGGAAGTAGAAGACATTCTCCTACAAAATTCAAGGGAATATTATCAAAACAAGATCCTCTTGGTAGCTTATAATATTGTCAAAGGAGAATGAGACAATAACAACTCACCTCTAAGATAACTAAGAAAGATGACACTTATTTATAAACACATAACTTAAGATTTAAAGTTCTATAAACAAACTTCTAACACAAAGGAATTATCAAGCAAAACAATAACACTCTACTAAGAAGATTCCCACAACCCTACGTGGTACTAAACTAAAAATGGTCTTATAATATTTTCCATTCCTAGGATTTATATTAATAAGACACAAAATTAAAGCATACATATTTAATTGATAATCATCTTGTGCTAAATAAACACTCACAACACAAAACACCAATAACAAATGTGACTTGATTACCAAGAATGATGTAATCATACTTGAGGTGTTCAATCTAAGTGACCAACCCATGGTATAAATATATTATACATAACTCATGAACTATGCTATATACTCACCTACCCATAACCTCATATTCAATCATCACAATTGGGATACTTGATAACCAACACTTTAAAAACCCTAATAGGGTATAAGTGTTCCTAAGGGTACACACTCAATGTTCCCCACTCTTATTACATGAATGTCTTATACAAAAGGATCTATCAAGTCTCAAAACCCCAATCATGGTGTAACATGGTTCCATAGTGAGGCACTAAAAATCCAAAATAGTAGTGCAATACTTCATGTCACTAGGTTCATACTAGTGAACATAAAGACATGAAAAATACCAATCGACTCATCAGTTCCTAGAATTTAAGGCACAACTTTGATACCACATGTAACAACCTTGTTGTGGTCAATGAGAAATACATGAAAACTTTTATTTTTAATTAAACAAATATACTATAAATACATTAAACTATGAGAATCTACAGATATGATATGAAATACACAAAGCGTGATAATAGTAATATGCATAATACATCACATATGATTGATCTCTAATATCATGAGAGCACATCAAAATACAAATATAAAAAATAACTATACTAACTCAACCATAATTGATACAAGTCTATAGCCACTGCTATCAATATATAATAATAAGTAATTAAAATTCACATTACAATAAATATTACATATAATACAAGGTACATATAAGATACATGGCTCCCCCAGAGCATAATTCTAAAACTCAAGTATCTGTGTAATCTCAAGTGTCATCTCCATAAGTAGTATTGTTATGGGGAGGGAGAACATTATCTAAGTGATTTTCTACACCAACCATAGACGAATTATCCCCCACACTAATCCTATCAATAAATGGCCCTTCATTCATAGATGAGTAGATAATGATAGTACAAGAATCTAGTGAGACAAACAAGTACCCGTGTGTTGTATGATTTCTAAACTAAACATGCAGTGTATCATAGAAAACCATTTTATTGCTAAATATCACAAAAACATTTAAATCATAATCATGAAGTGACAATGTCTCACAAACATACATTATCTCAAAGATTTATGAATAATAAATAAAAATTATCTATATAACAATCAATTCCATATGTACCACTTGATCGGACTGCCTTTATCTATCATTGTGATACTAATAAGCCAATGAAGTCCATCTAACTTCTTACTCTGAATCATCAATGTAGATTGGTCAAATACAATTCAACCACAAGATTCATTTAATTTAGATCATACTAGTAAACATAACATGTTACATGCTAAACATAAGAATAACCAAAGCATATATTTATTCCATCAAATGTATGAATGAATCTTACATTACTTTATCTCATAATAGAATTAATGACTACAATTTATATCACTTGGGTAAATACATATTTAGCTGCATATTTTCACTACCATGATTAGTTTCCAAACATACTAGACCCTATAATAACCCATGTTACTATAGTCTAGTATTCTATGACATAACTACTATTTCCTCACAATCAATCATATAAAGTAGTCTTAAATACATGGAAACATAAACTTCTATTCAACTAACTATATATAATGAAGTAAGTCATAGTTTCCACATAACATAATAACATAAATCGCTAAACTCTCAAGGTTTTATTCATTCATATAAAAAGTCCTACTAACTGTCATAATGTACTATTCATAACAATAACCAATATGGATACAATAAATCAGTTAAACATAGATGTGAGTCTAGACATAACAATTACATTATGTACCATTCAGATATAACATACATTTATACTGTAGTATTCTATGATATCCCATACTATCATAGTTCAGAACTACATAAATATATATAATCAAATATAAGATTTCAAAAATCTAATGACCCACATACATAATAATAATCAAGTATAAGATTATGTCATCTAGATACACCTTAAGTTTAAACTACATTCTAACATTCAAATAAATATAACTTATAAGCATGCATCACTATGCAACATTATATGCTATATATAACCAAACATTTATATATATTATCACTCTCATAAAATATATGACACATAAGTATACAATACTAATTGTATATAGTTAACAGTCAATCATTCTTTTGTAGAGAACTCATAAAACCATTATGACAATCATCTAAAAAACTTATTTCATTTTTAGGAGACTGGTCAAAAAGGTTATAGTTTCTTATTTCTAAGAAACTTAATGACTTACTCAAACCATCTATTAAACTCTAGGTACAGTCCTTATGTATGATCACTTGTATATTATGTGCTACATGTAGTTATTCCCATGCTATGCAAATACTAAACATGTGTTCATTTATAATTTAAGTTAAGAGCTCCCTAGAGTCATTATAATTCTAACTAAGGATCTCATGACACATAGCTTATCTTAAGATAATGAAGACCCATGTTGAGTTATAAATATGCATCTATCTTTAAATGCTAGGTTGGGGGATTAGATCTCTATTTGACTTAGTTTCTCAACTCTCAATTTTTGTGGCCAAATTATTATATGTTATACTCACAACCACTCATATGTCCTTCAAATAACAATGTTCCCTGTAAATATATTCAATAATAAACATATAATTATGGTTTAATGTGTCAATTAACTCATAAATCAATCATAAGATTCTTGTTAACAATCCATGTCAAACATAAGAACAAGATTATCTACATTAACATGTATGCATATGTCATACATAAATTTCTAAATAAAGTTATGTGGTTTATAATCACCAACAAAACCATAGTTAGAGGATCAGACCCTTATTCAAGTTATATAGGTATCATAATAAGTGATCCAAAGCATATAAGTTATCTCCAAATATTAAAAGAATACATATAGTTAATTATACTCCTTATACCATAATAAGCACTAGTTTTAGGATTCAGGCAAGTTATAATTATAGTATTTTCAACATAACTTACCAATTTTGGGATAACTCCTAATCATGTATTAATTAATGTTTTTTGAATAAAAAGGTATATACCTAGTTGATTTAGTATTCATATGACCCTAGTATATTTTCCCACCATGCATTCTTAATCTATTTAAAAATATAGAATGGAACATAAAATTATGACGACTTATCTCCCATACACACATGGGGGTGAATTGAGTCACTTACAATCTCAAAATAGAAAAATATAAAGATCAAGGAATAGAAGTTGGCAATGTTTACATGAACAAATCCAAAATAACAATGACTTGGGAATAGATTTTCCACACAATTCACTTATAGGCAGAATGGAGATACCAAGTCTTGGAAGTAATTATTCCAGTCAAATACAGTTTAAAAACTTGGATATTTTATATACTACAATTATTATCATTCAAGATAAAATATTATAAATCGCATCAATGGTACTTTAGTCTCCTATAAATATAAAATAAAGATTGGCATACATGATAAATATGGAATGTTCAAGTTTTTAGAGGATTAAAAGTCAACTATGCTAGCAGAATTGTTGTATATATATGATAAATTATCAGTTATACCATATTATTGATTATACCAATCGTTGGTTATATCAAAAGTATTTCTAGGTAGATTATATGTCTTAGGTATAATAATCACTAATATGATCAATTAAATTGTTACATAAGTCAATGGAGCATTTATTTTATCATCTATCATCATTAGCAAAGTAAATTTATACCAAGGATTAAATTGAATCATATATTTTTAATAAATATTTGGGAATAATATAGCAGGATTTGGGAAACACTTATTCATTAGGGTATTATATAACCATTATGAGTCACTTATTAAAGTAACATGGTCTATTACAAGAACATTTAGTTAATTAATAAACATCTTCTGACCAAAAACTAAGAACACATATGATTAAATCACTGGATTTCCCAATTATTTAAGTCATTGCTACTTAACCCACTGCTAATCACATTGAGGCATTATAGTTTGTTATCATTCACACTTAAGTTGCTACAGCTCATGTAAGTCGCCATTACACAAAAACTTCATAATGTCATGGTTAGAGATTCATTTATTCACTCAATTAATCCCTTTAATGCATAAATACAATAGTAAGTTATAGGGTGGGCAATGGGTATTCTTGTGAAACAATCAGAGCTCACTAACAACCCATAATACTAATGAGTCCCTTACTGAATATAATTAGATGAGCTCATAATAGCATGATGCTATTATAAAATAGTAAGGGATAAACCATAATTCCCTATAATATTAATATGTTAATAAAATAATATATAACCAATGTCATATAAATAATTATCAGAGTCTGATAATATAAACCATGAGTCTCATAATGGAAAATTTTATGAGTATAATTGGATGAGCTTACTTAAATTAGATATGGTGTATAATCATATGATCTCATAATTATTGTTATATCTTAATTCCAAAATTATATTGCCTTCTATAGTTCTCTCTCTCTTAATGAGTCTAGAATTGTTATACAGGTTGAAATCTAAATATATAAACAATCATATATAATGATCTAAGTATAAATAAAATTATCGTAATAATATTATAATTTTTTCCCATAATCTTATAATCAAATTTTAAAACATTATCTGCCTAGAAAATAGGTTAAAAAACCTACTTCCATGCTTCCTTTTTCTCCTCTAGACAACACCTTTGTGTTGTCTTCCCTTCCTCGTTTCTCCCAAATGATATGTGTGTGTGTGTATCTATATGTATATACATATATGCATATAAGTATATATACATATATACACACACACACATATATACATATACATATATATTCTTTCTTAATTTTCTACCCCCTAACATATGCTTAGTCCTTTGTTTTAAAGATATATTTTTAAAAATAAAATAAAATGATGCTTGCCCAACATATTTTTTATTTATTCTTGTCTTCTTTTCTTAGTTTATTTTTAATGACTATCTCTCTCTCTCTCTTTATATGTATGTGTCTATATATGTATATACATATATATGTATGTACACACACACACACACACACACACACACACACACACACACACACACACACACACACACACACACACACACACACACACACACACACACACACACACACACATGCATATACATACATACATATTCCTTCTTACTTTTATACCCCCTAACATAAGCATGCACGCGCGCGCGCACACACACACACACACACACACACACACACACACACACACACACACACACACACACACACACACACACACACACACACACACACACACACACACACACACATGCATATACATACATACTTACATACATACATATTCATTCTTAATTTTATACCCCCTAACATAAGCTTAGTCCTTTATTTTAAAGACATCTTTAAAATAAATAAATAAAGCAATGTTTTCCCAACATATATTTTTTATTTATTCTTATCTGCTTTTCTTACTTTATTTTTAATGACTATCTCTCTATTTTTTCTCCCCTTTTAGATATAAGTATGTGTTTTTTAAAAAATATTTAATGGATTTATTTCTTCTTTTCTACTTTATATCAAAAATGGTAAATTCCTAAATTTTATTCATCTTTATATTAATTATAAAAATATGTAATTTCACTAAGTAACATCCTTCTAATGTTATGATGGATAAAATCAACAAGTCTAAATTAAATCAAAGTTTGATAATCTCCAAAACATTAATGGGTCACAGACAAATTATAATAGCTGGAATCTACAAAAATATTAAAATATGCTAACAAACTATGAGCAACAATCATTTAATGCAAGCAAAATTAAACATACATGCTAACCATTCATTATGCACCTAACATGTGCTATCTATTTGTAGTGTGTATGTGCAGGGTTCCATCTAATTTATTTATAATTCTCTAATATATTCATCTACATCACCCTCTCGAATGATGCTCTCCCTTCATCACATTCTGAGGGATGAGTTTTCCTGCATCAACCTCACAACAAAATAAGTAGTTAGATCATAAAAATCATGATATATATATATATATATATATCATAAAATATAGTTGAAATAATAAATCAACATGATCTTAAAGTAAACATATACTTACAGTTAACTCATAGTAGTGTGATCATGTAACCTAAACATTATCATATTGCTCCATAACAGTATGTATCTCGTAGCTTAGTTTAAAATATCCAAATCTAAATTTGTCAACAATAGATATCCACAGAAAATCCAAAAAAATTATCTAGAGAGGAATCAAGATGTAACACTTATTATGGGTATATTATACTTAATCTTAAATAATTTGTAGCATAGAATCATATGGATAAACATATTATTAATATATACATGTCCAAGGCTATATCATTATATGTCATAAATAAATGATTTAAGCCTCTATCTTACACAAGGTGCATTTAACTACTTTCATTTGATATATGTGTCTAAAACATTCATCCTAAACCTAAAAGTGGTGGACTATATCCCACTCACTATATTCATCATGACTCCTCCAACTACTATGAGGTGAGACAAAAAGAACCACACCTTCTTTTATATAATAAGGCACTCATATTCACTCACTCCCACAAGGGAATGTATTTACAACATGTCACCTATTTTTACAAAGTGATATATTTAGGATATTGCTTAAAATATGCTTCAAGGTGTTCTTTACTCATAATTTTTATAAATGTATTTTAAGACTATGCTCATAAATGTATGCAAGATTGGACACAATTTAGAGAAACTTAGATCAAAATAGATATTAGACTTGGGTCACAACATGATGGTGTTTCCCACTTTTTGGCATAAACTCTAAACTTTCACCTTAAAAATTTGAGTTCAGTTCACTAAAATTAGTGTGTACCTTATATTATATTTACAAAGACAAAGAGCATCCTCATTTTTCTCTAAGAATAAAGTATGTTATATTTTTTTTACGATTTATTTTTTTATTTTTACAAATATTTTTTGGCAACCTTGTGGAACACAATATTATTCTTTAAAATAAATACAAATATGTATATTATTCCCTTATTTTTATTAGATTATTAATATGGTTGTCACTCACCTATGTGTAAAAAATGACATTCATTACTTTAGGATTCTCACTCACATTGAAATTTATTTTAGAGCTCTAGACACACAAAATTGCATTCCATATATATTTTTTTACATATAAATACAATAAAAGGGGAAATATAAACACCTAAAATGTTCTTCATGTGTTGACTAGTTATAAAATTTTATAATTATAGAATTCATGTATACTTTTTAATTATTGATTCACCTTAATCATTATTTGCATGATTTGATGTCTTTTAATAATCTTAACTCCTCTCTCAATCAACTCTAACTACCTTTTTCTCTCTTAAATTATTTTTATTGACTTATAACCATTTGCTTGAAGCGTGTGTATGTTTCTAGGTCCTATTCAAGATGCTTTTATGCTCTAGAAACTCTTTTTACTATATCCCTTTGGCTCAAGTCCCTGCTTTCATTATTTATGTCCTTTTGAAATTTTTATTGTTATAAATCAGTGTTAACATTAATAAGGTCTTAAGTTGAATTCATTTTATTTTTAAATATATATGCATTTTATTTCATTTGAGCATCCATTATCTATTTAAAGGTAATCAAGAAAAATCTAAATGAAATCAAAATAATATATTATTCACATGTATTTATTGAAGAATTCTAATCATTTTAAAAAAGAACAAACATTCATTAAAACACTTAAATCAATTTTACAAATATTACATAAATTGATTTGCATAATTAAATTATTATAATTAATAATATGTGTGATTTTCCATATTATTAATAACAAATATTAAAATGATTTAATTATTCTCTTACTTAAAATAAGCTCAAAACACATTTTATTTTCCTTATAGTTTTATAAAGATCTATGCTTAATTAGAGAAAGAATCAGCATATCTGTTTTAAAGATGATAGAACGAAGGCACAAAATTATAAATGAGGTTTTCAAATTTCAGAATTAGGTGAACACATGCATCAAAAAGTTCAGACATGGCTACAATTGTGCCCAGAGCGTTCGTAAGGTCCAGATACTGCCTAAAGCCTCTGCATTGTCCAGACAATATTCTCTGTTTCACACATATTTTCGGGTTCATCTCTATCTTACTTCGGGATGCACATTTTTCCCTTTTGATCCTAACATTTGTTTTCAAATCACAGAAATCAGGTAAGCGTAAACCTTGCATATTGCATATATTACTTCTGTCTTTACTTCTGAAAAAATAATTAATTAGATTAAGTATTATTTTATGCATATATATTTTATCATTTAATGTTACGATTGCATTTTAATTGAAATCCATTTATCCATATTACACAAAATTAACTTTGAGCACGTACTAAGTCATAACGAATAATGACAAGAACACTCCTTGCTTTCTAACATAAGCCCATTCAATGGAAAAAGCATAAATTTATCTTTGTTGTGGCTTTGTACTGAGCTATTTTAAAAGTCTGATCTGATGGCAATGGCCTGTGTACAACCACATCAATAATCAGATTGATTCGAAACGAATGGTTAAGTTTTCCTAATCATTCTAAACCTCTTCTAAAGACTTTCTGCACACCTCTGCATCGTAAGTTAACCATTCCAAGAAAAGCAGTGGTTCACTACTTGCTGGTTAGTCACAGGGTTGAGTCACATGCTGCCTCCCCAATAAATCTGGCTGCACCTCAAAACATTCTTAATGAAGCCAAGAAAAAAGAGGGCAGGGGTTTATCATAAGTAAGAATAATTTTCTCTTAACAAGTGCGCAACTTAGAAAAGGAATAGGTTCCACCTTTTACCCAAAGATTTGCATGATTAGGTTAGCATATAGGACACACATCAGTGTTGTGATACGAGTATTTTTATGCAATGGAAAGAGCAGGTTCCATCTTTGCTGCATAACTGAATTTTTGGGAGGAGTATTTTTGGTGAACAGAGGGTAGCCGGTCTTCTCCTTCATTCGTATAAAAGCCCACCATCAACTTGGCACATTCTCTGCACAATAAGATGACGACGCCAAACATTGAGTGAACAATAATATATCGAAGCAAAAGCTGAGTTAAGCAACTGAAAAAAACACACTCATTCATCAACAAATGCCGACATACATAAGCTGATCTTCGGTTTATGAAGTCTTGAACTCCATTGTGCTGTTCCAAGATGGAACCCTTACGAGGATGCACTGCGCGGTGTATAATGCTGCAGCTGCTATCATTGGTGGTGGGTACTTCAACATAACACTCTCCACCAAGCACAGTTCCAAGAGCAAAGAGGAAACCATTTCTAACTAATAAGACAGAGGTGAGTTCAATCAGAATTGAATTAAATTGAATATGAAAAGTCGAATCTATTCGTAACTATCCTGTAATACTTACACCCTTATCAGATCCATCTGACTCAAGAAATTTCTCCATGAAGACATAAGGAGTTTTAACAACAATATCGAATCTTAATTTGTTGAGAATTGATTTCTCCTGTAATCAGCAATGACAAGTCTCTATAATCCAATTAACACTTAACATAGGCAAAGGGTTATATGATTACTTGTTTCAAACCAAAAAACATTTGATAAATGTATTTTCAAACCATTTTCAGATCATCTGCCTTTGTGTAAGCATTGTTAGTTATGTCCAGAAAATCCTCAATGATAGGAGCAAATATACAGGTTTCCTCATATTTGCATGCCAAAAACACAGTAGTGAACCCGAGAAGCAGCAATGAATTTGGCATTACAGTTTGACTCGAGAGATATCTATCAAGAATGTTGATTGCCAGGAACAAAGTCTTGTGCATGAAATCGCATTTCAAATGAAGCTGTACACAGTAAGAGAAACGGAAGTGATTAGTATATGAAAAATCGAATGCGGGGACGACAAATATATTTGTAATTCAGATAATGATAGAATGAAGACCTCAATGATCCAGTCTACTAAAAGAGCTCTCATTTTCTGGGTAATGTGGCATTTCTGAGGAGGGGCACATGTAAGGAGGACCTGTCATGACCTTAAGATCGTTAGTTGCTTGTCATACATTATATGCAAAGCCACATCACTTGGAATGAAGTAAATAATAACAATAATATTAATGGACCACTCACTATTTGTGATAATTAAGATCACAATGATCTGGAACCCTATTAAACCTAACTTGAGCTATACCAACCAAACAATAAAACAGTGATCACACTGTTAGAAGCTATGGATATACCAAACAAAAGATAACAGTGTGAAAATCCTCAAAGCATATAAGATTCAGCAGACCTCATCTTTGTCTCTGAAATCTGTTATATTGGAATCAGTCTCACATGTTTCTTGACAGTGTGAGATAATTTCATGTTTGTATAACACATTTTCCATTGGATTCCAATCTTGCACACGAACATCAAAATTCTTGACAACATTCTTGATGTGATTTCTCTCCCTTGCACTAGTTGGTATCCTTCCTTTTGTCTTGACTTCCCATTTCAACCGCCCCTCAGCATTCTCTGCTTTGGCTACTTTTGCATTACTGACTTTACCTTTGGTAGAGAGAACTTTCATAAAATTTCCCAAATCTTTGAAGGCTTTCCGCTTATGTGTGTGCGTCATCTTCATATATTGTCTCTTCTCTGTAAGGATGTGTCCACCAAATAAGAAGAATTCCACCACATAAAAGGTGTAATTTGTTGAGCTAAATAAGATGAAACCATGTTCTAACCGACTACTATCGGAACTGCTAAATTTTCTAGAGAAATGAAGAGACTGTGTTATTCATGTACAAAGACAGACAAGTTTAAAACAGCTGGATGAATTTCTTGCTTAAGTTTGAAGTCAATACAACTTACTAGTTTAAAAAGATTAAAGAATTGAGTTTTTTTCCGAAAATTAGTAACATATTTTTGGGGAAACACTGCATTGTTACCCAGGTCCCAAATACAGAGTTCACAAATAACATTGCGGGTAGAAAATACTACTGATTGCATAAGAGTCAAGACAACGAAACTTCTAATGGATGTGAGTTTGTGCCTCTACTTCCTCTAACGGCTACTTGTTCAGCAGAAATACAATTTGGACCGTTACATTAGGGACGGTCAAGAATGATTTAAAAAAATGAAACGGACCAATGAACTATGCCAAACTCGAGTCTATGTTCAATAAAATAACGAATAATAATGAAAACATTAAAGTTTGAGCTTCATGCGATTAACAACATTATTCGTGTATATGTATATGCTTTGAATTTTCAAACTTGAGGTGCGTTATAATTCAAAAATAAGCAACCCCTAATCAAAGATTAATATCATGCTATAAAATTCAAATTTTTCAATTCAATTTGTCATTTGATTTTTACTTTAAAAGATGTTCACTTGTTGGATTGAGCCCTCCATTTCATATCTAATCGATGGTCTATATTAGAAGTTGGAGAATGAATATGATCACATTTCTTTTTTGTTGACACATGAATTGTGTTGGTGAGATTGCATCACAAGGCTTGAGGGTCATTGTGGGGATGCTTTGGCCCATCAACAACCAAGGAAAAATGTAGAAAGTTGATAGGGCAATAATTTAATCAATGAAATTTATTTTGTATTTCCATCGCTGGTAAGGCTACTGTGCAAAAGATTAATTAAAAAAAAATAACGAAACACACAACAAAACATTGAGTTTGTTTATTTAGTGGGACAATAAAGGCTTTTATTTTTTTATGGTTCAGTGCATATAATGCAAAGATTGGGCATGCAACCATTGTCAAATGGGTTAAGCTTGAATCAATTTCTCTCCCTGAAAGTGACAATATTTTGTTTGATAAATTTTTATTGATGACACTGATATAAGTTTTTTTATTAATAAGATTTATGGTAAAAAGTATTTGTGGATAGTTGTCTCTATTCTCATGGTGAAAAGCACTAGTTTGCAACGTTAATAGCCATAAACCTTGAAATAATCCCTGGTTGTTATTTGGTTTTTTAGGAATTGGTAATGCAATGTTTTTTATTCCTTAAGATGATAGTTGAGGTTGAAAAAAGGTTTCAGATAGTTTTTCACGTCTTATTAGATATATACAACATTTATGGCTCTTCTCAAGGTTTATGTAAAAATAGGTCATGTGTATGAAATGTCATTTAGTTTTGATAGCTTGACACAAATAGACAAAATTTTGGGCATGCAACCATTATAAAGACATTTTTTTAAAATAAGGTATGTGACAGAAAATATCTATGTATATTTGACTCTCACATTGTGGGAAAAATGGTTTAATTTGCAATGTTGAGAGGCATAATCATTAAAATAGTTTGTGGTTATAATTTGTTTTTCTTATCATTTGTAATATAGTATTTTGATTATTTAAGATGGCATTGAAGATTAATTATGGGGTTTATATAGTTTTTTCATGCCTTTTTGAATAAATAGAGCATTTTTTCCTCTTTTAAAGATTTATGTAAGAATAGGTTGCAGGTTTGAAACATTGTGTAATTTTGAGATCTCATCATGCATAGACTAGAGATTGGGCATGCATGTTAGGCCCCTAACCTATCACATGTATTGGGATAGGAATAACCAAATTTTGGCTTAATTGTCCCTCTTTGACGTTATTTCACATTTCTATATGCATTCATTTGGTTATTAGGTCTGCCTATGGAGTAACCATGGCCTAGATAGACTATAAATAGGAGGTCGTGGGTAGTTGTTTATCACCATATTGTGAATTTTACTCTTATTGAATCTTAGGGAGGTTCCCCCTCGAAGTGACTTGCATTTTATTCATATATTCTTCTATATTTTGGTTATATTGTGACATATTATTATTATTCTACTTTATTATTAAAATAATTTCATTACAAGTGGTATTAGAGCTATAATTTGGGCAATCTTGTGGGTGAAACCTAATTTTAGATATTTTATTATACCTTTCAATCCACTACAAATTTTAGTTGAACATTTTTACTGAAGTTGGAGAATCAGTTAAGGACATCACAAACAAAAATTAGATTTTGGAGTTGGTTTTATGTGATTTATTTTGATTTTAGTGTTTTTCATAAATTCAATCTTTAGTGCATAATTCAAAGAATGTTTCTGATTTCTTTACATTTTTGGAAATTTTAGAAAACTATATTTGGGGTATGTTCTTTGTTTTTTCTAATTTAAGGCTGACATAAGTACAAAAATGCTTGGTCAAATTTGGGTCAAAATTGTCAATCAAGATCGACTGTGTCAAGCCCTTTTATGGAAAGATCAAAAACTAGGGGCTAGGGAAAGGCTGCCTAAACTCCAAGTGAAACTCCTCACAAGGAAGATATGGAGTCATAAGGGGGGTTTAGTAGATCATTTGTACTTGGATTCTCTGAGATAGATCACAAAGTGAGTTAGCTTGACTACAATGTGCAAGGTATTCAAAGTGAAATGCAAGCCATACAATCTAAGATGGAAGCTATAAAAATTAGTTTGTAAAATATCATGATGGATTTACAAAATGATCATCCAAATCATCCATCTATCACTATTGTACAACCCCACCATGGTGGACCTCCCAACCTGCCTAATCTAAATCCAATTACCTTGCAATAAAGGAAGCTATTACCAAAGGTAGATATGTGTAAATTTGATGGAAAATATCCACTCAATTGGATCAACCAAATAGAGATTTTTTTTTTAATCTACATCAGATCCCATGTTGATAAAAGGTTACCATGGCATCCTTGTATCTAGAACTTGAACAATTTATTTGGTATCGATGGTTGTGTTCTTAAAAGAAAAAATTGACTCTCGGTATCACTTAGTTTTTACAGAGGAGTTAGAATTACACTATAGTAATAGTGTGACCAAGAATTCATTCATCCAACTAAAAAAATTACAACATATTGACTCAATCAAGGATTATATTCATCATTTTTAGAACCTATTTTTTCATGTAGAGACAATTCATAATGAGAACCTAAATGTCCTATTTTTGGGTGGCCTTAAGGACCACATTCAACATGAGTTACACCTGTATAATTCACTTAAATTTTCTAAATCTATTATAATGGCACATATGGATGAGTAAATTTTCATATCTAATAAGAAGCAACCATTTTCTTACTTGAAAGATCATATCATATTGACACCATCATTTCCTCCACTTACCAGATTGACCTCTTAATAAATTGAAGAGAAGCATGTAAAAGGATTTTGTTTTGGATGTGATATTAAGTGGAGAAAAGGACATGAATGTGTTGAGAGGAAGATAGTATACACTAATGGATCTAATGAAGATGATGAAGAGGATGTTAGCTCTAATGATGGTGAGGAAGAGATAGAGAATGTAGCTAAAGATTCCCAACCTACAATCTCTTGTCATGCACTTTTGGGTATTAGCACTCCTCAATCACTTAAGGTGGTGGGTTTACTCAATAAATAGAAGGTGACAGTGTTGATTGACTCAGGGAGCACACATAACTTTATTAATTTTAATTTGGCCACTCGATTGAAGTATCTCATTTACCCAGCATCAAAATTTTAGGTCATGATTGTAGATGGTGGCATAGTCAATTATTGAGGGAAATACCATAGTATTAAGCTTGATATGGATGAGTATAACTTGATTCTTCTATGTTTTTTTATTCCCATGGGTGGTGGATACATTTTTTTGGGAGACTAATGGCTCACAACCTTGGGTATAATTGGAATGAACTTTCAGAAACTATTCATACGCTTTCATTCTAAAAGAATGAAAATTGAACTATGTGGATTATAGGAAAATATCTATAATTGGTTAGTTTAAATTAGATGACAAATATGATAAAATGGGGAAGAAGAATTTATAGCATGATTATGTTCCATAAAAGTTTAACCCATAAATCCACCTACACATGTTGATCTACAAATGATTCTTGATGACCACTCGTCTATTTCGGGGCCATGCCAAAAGGAATACCACCAAAAAGAGAACATGGTCATGCCATTCAACTACTTCCATGGAGTCAACCACCAAATATGAGACCATATAGATATCCATATATAAAGAAGAGTGAGATCAAAAATATGGTCCATTAGATGATAGAGGCAGGGATCATCATAAACAGTAAGAGTGCATATTTCTCACTAGTGGTCATGGTGCATAATAAGGATGAAACATGGAGGATGTGACAAGATTATATAGAACTCAATAAATACACCATCAAAGATAAGTTTCCTATTATAATAATTGATTATTTGCATGGTGTTGCTTATTTCACAAAATTGGATCTTCATTCGGGGTATCATCAAATTAGAATCAACAATTAAGATGTTTATAAAACTAATTTTAGAACTCATGAGGACCATTATGAGTTTTTGGTAATGTACTTTGGTCTTACAAATGCACCATCTACCTTTTAAAGCTTGATGAACACTATTTTTAGGAATTTTTTAAGGAAGTTTGTGTTAGTTTACTTTGGTGACATATTGAATTATAGTAAGACATGGGAAGCACACTTAAAAGATGTGAAACTTATGTTGATAGTTTTGGAGTAGCATCAACTTTATGCAAATCCATCCAAATGTGATTTTGGAATACAAGAGGTAGAGTACCTGGGTCACATTGTATCTTATGAAGGTTTCAAATTTGATCCTCAGAAGATCAAAACTATGTTGGAATGGTCAATCCCAAAAACTCTCAAAAATATCTGAGGGTTCTTAAGACTAACAGGTTACTAATGAAGATTTGTGAAAGGTTATTTTAGCATAACAACTCCACTCACTGCATTACTAAATATGGATGACTTCCAATATAGTGATTCGACCACTCCAGACTTCCTAAAGATGTTCATTATTGAATTTGATGATTCCAAATCGAGGATAGGATCAGTTTTAATATAAGAAGGAATACCCCTTTCATTTTATATTTATCAATTCAAAGGTAAGAATCTATAAAAACATGTCTATGAGAAATAAATGATGCTTATTCTTCATATAGTCAAACAATGGAGGCCCTATCTGATGGATAGACACTTTAAGGTGAAAATGAATCATGATAGTCTCAAATACTTTTTAGATCAAAGATTACCATCTAAGCAACAATAAAAACTAGTAAAAAAATGTTGGATTATGATTTTTAAATCATATACAAGAAAGGTAAATATAGTCTAGTAGCAGATGCACTATCCAGATGAGATACATCCATAGAAACATTACTTTGTTCAATGTCCATGTTGCAAGAAGATTGGGTGGATGAAGCTAGGATAGAGTCAGAGAAGGACAAGGATAGATATGTTATGGTTTAAAATATACATAAATGCTATATATACTATAAAAAATTTGAATGTAAAGGTGATTCCCTATGGTATAAGTATAGGTTATACTTGTGTAATGATTCAGATCTAAATCATAAGATTATTTTAGAGATGCATGCTTCTCTAACTAGGTGACACTCTAGGTTCTTGAAACCTTATCACATAATCAAGTGAGAATTATTTTGGGGAGTACTCAAGGGAGATCTATAATATTTTATGGTAGAATGTTTGATATTTCTATAAAACAAAGGTGAGATAGTTAAGACCCCAAGTATGTTACAACCTTTAGCAATCCCTTATCAAAGGTGGGAGGAGGTTTCCATGGATTTCATCATAGGGTTACCTTGTTTTGAAGGTAATAATGTTATCCTGGTAAGTGTGGGTAGGATTTAAAAATATGCCTATTTATGTGCCCTCTCACACCCATTTATATCAAGTACAATAATGACTATGTTTATTGAGGTAGTTCTAAAACTACGTGGAACCCCAATAATAATTGTAAGTGATCATGATCCTATTTTCACTAGTAATTTTTGGACTAAATTATTTCTTGTTTGGGTACTCAGTTAGCTCATAACATCTGATGGATAAATAAAAGTGGTCAATAAATATTTAGAGGGGTATCTCCATTGTTTTAGATTAGCTATGTAATAATGTTGGGTTAAATGGTTACCACTTACAAAATGGTGATATAACACATCTTTCCATACCTCTTATAAAATATCCCTATTTATATCACTATATGGTTTCTATCTGCCTTTAATTACTTCTTCCTTAAGGGTGAAAACCAAGGTTTGAGATGTAAAGGAGCACATTCAACATCAACAAGAGGTTTTGATTGGTTTAAGAGAGAATTTAGCCTTGGTAAAAAATAGGATGAAGAAACAAGCATATCAACATCATAGTGAGTGACATTTTGACATGGTTAACTAGGTCTTTGTAAATTTTAAGCCTTACAATAAGATGATTTTGAAGCAACATTAAAAGGACAACAAACTTTTTCCTAAGTATTATGACCCTTATCAGGTTATATAGAAAATTAGAAGTATGGCTTACAAGTTATAGTTCCTCATTCGTCTCACATACACCTACTATTTCATGTTTCTTGCTTGAAGAAGGTCATTGGACAAAAAAATAGCCCAAATAGAGCTACTAGAATTAAATGAATAAGGATGAGTATTTTTGGAACTAGAGAAGATCCTAAAAGCACATGTTGAGAGGCTAAGAACCAGAGAGATTAAGGAATATCTGATCAAGTGGAAGAACATGAGTAGTGAGGATGCAACTTGGGAGGGTGGAGATTTTATGTAGCAACATCTAGAGTTGTTTAATGTTGAGGACAATATTTGTTTGAAGGGGAAGGGAATTATATGCCCTAAGATATTGCATGTACTGGGATAGGAATATCAAACTTATGGCTTAATTGTCCCTCTTTGATGTTATTTCATATTTTTCTTTACATTCATTTAGTTAGTAGGTCAACCTATGGAGTAACCATGACCTAAGTAGACTATAAATAGGAGGTTGTGGGTGTTGTTTTATCATCATATTATGAATTATTCTCTTATTAAATGTTATGGAGGTTTCCCATTTGAAGTGGCTTGTCTTTCATTCATATATTATGCTATATTTCTATCATATTATGATATATATTTTTTATTATACTTTTCTTTTGAATTAATTTCATTACAATGCACCCATTCTCAAGTGATTGTAGTTAGGATATTATGTTTAATTTATGACACTAATATCAATTTTTTAATAAGTTTTATAATGGAAATATATGTAGATAGTTGGGTTTATCCTTATATGTCGCAAAAATATTTCATTCGTAACGGTGAGATTCATAAACCTCAAAATTAAAAAAAATCATCAGTGGTAAGTCTAATATGTAAAATTTATATTATTATTTTTATTTTTTCATAGAGATACATTCATTTTATTTATTCAGTGGGATAATAAAGACTTGGGTTTTTTGATAGTGTAGGTACTCAAATATGACATTATATGTTAAACTAGTCTTGTAAATTTGTAAAATATTAGTCATGACTCTACCCTTCATTTCTTGACCTATCTTATAATTAAAAAGATTACATTTTCCATCTCACTATTCCTAAATACTTATCTTATAGTCTAACCCTAATATTCTGGCTACCTAAATTACTCATAGCCTAGAGTATGTAAGGAACCTGATATATATCCTTCACTATCAATTACATAATTTTAACTAATTTATATTTTCTTTGACATTTACATTAAGACTTGGAAACTAACATCGATGCTAGTGTTCCTTCTCTAAGACAAATGTTTGCACCTTACAAACCTTGAATTTACAAATTTAGGATTTGTATAGGTTGACCTATTTTTTACTTTAACCCTTATATGATAAACATTTCAAAAGGTGTGGCATAAATACACGTTAAATCCTACTCATTATTCATCTAACAATCACATCTCAAGATTACACCACACTACTAAAAATTAATTACAAAAGTAAGATATTATGTCTGATCTAGGTAGATCCATGTACCATTCCATTTTAAAAGTCTTCAAGTTCTAGTCGAACCATTTTCACATTGAATAATTCATCGAGAGATTTCTAGCGCTTCTTCTAGAATGAAAATTGGAGTCCGGATGCTCGAGATATAGCTAGTTGAAGAAATCTTGCGACAGGCGAATAATGGGTGTCGAAAGTGACATGGCACTATTTAAATATGCCAAGTGGTCTAATAGCCATTTGACATGTGGAAATATGAATTTGTGGAAAAAAAAATTGGGTTGGTGTTTATTTTTAACCTCCGGTCTTCAATAGGCAGTCATATGAGGATCCGTGGGCCTCGCTATTTGCTCGCTGGGGGCCCTCAGCGAGGGTCGACACATTCTTGTGGAGGGGTGCCTTGGCCTCTTAATTTTCATATATTATTGTTTGAGAAATTGTATTTAATTTTTAAATATTGCTCAAACCCCACCAATGTGGGATAATTATTGATCACCTTGTAATAAGAAGCCACCAACCAACACGCATCAGCTGCCACGTCATCAAACCATCACCACACAAATAAGGACCAAGTCCAAACTGACTATTTCTCTAATGATGGCCTAAGCTAGCACCTAAATCTCCTACAAAGTAGATGTCAGCATTTGAAAGGAAGCCGGCCAACCTATTTTAAGCATGTAATCGGTTATTCCCCAACAAATATGGGATAAAGATGAGTGAAGGTACCAAAAGAGGAGGTCGATGGTTTCCAAAGTGCCAAAAGATGAGGCCAACGATTTGAATCGTGCACCTATGGTGCAAAAGGAATAGATTTTGATCGCTTGTGCTATGGAGGTGCAAGTGTTATTTAAGGAATGAAATTCCATTTGAAGAGTAGAAGAAAGCCAAATGTGTAAAGAAAATTAAGAAGTTTAGAGTCTTATTCTTGGTTTGTACGTCCTTGGGACATTATTTTATGGTCTGAGAGATATTATTACAGACAAGCAAAGATTAGAGAAGGTGAATTGAAGACTTGTATTGATTTTGAAAGCCATTTGTTGCATAAAATTAATGGAAACGGTCCTCACTTCGAATGGACCCAGAGACGTAGGCTATTGAAGCCGAACTCTGTTATCAATTTACTGGTGAATTCTTATGATTTTCTCTAATTTTTATTTAATTATAATCTTCATTTTAATTTTGATCTTCATTTTAATTCTTGTTTTAATTTCTTTAAACAAAATTAAACAAAAAAATGAGAAATTGAAGGATCTCTTAAACACAAAAGAGTGTTTTTCGGATGTACTACACTTGTGTTTTCATTTTACAGATCATATTTTTGGTATCAGAGCAATTGTTATTTAATAGTGATTTTTAGTGTATGTTGACAAGGTCTAAATCCCAAAAGGGTGAAGGAAAACTCATTGAGTATAATCCAGAGATTGGTTCAAGGCGTGCTTCAAGGATGGCCGAAGAAGATATGGAATCTGAACAAGCTTTCCACCGAGCTTTCATGGATATGAGAAGCATGGTTGAAGAACTATACCATGATAAACAAAGGAAATCCAAGAATGAAGAAGAAGGTGATTCACAAGAATCGAAAGGTAAAGAAACCGAAAAACCTTCTTCATCAGATGGTAAAAAAATTGTGGAATCTTTCCCTTCACTAAAATTGGATATTATGTTTGAATTAGCAATGTTTAATGGTGAATTTAATGCCAAAAAGTTTTATAATTGGGTCAAGCAGATTAAAGTTTATTACAGGGTCCAAAAGATTGTAGGGGATGAGTCAAAAATTCATTTGGCTACTCTTCGTATGGGAGGCATAGCTCTCATCTGGTGGGAGATTAAGTTGAAGGAAGCCGAGCTTCAAAAAGGTAACGTGATTTCTACTTGAAATGAATTTATTGAAGAACTCAGAAAGCAATTTTAACCTTTAGGCTATATGTAACAAGCCATGATGGATTGGCAAATTTTCAGACAAGGAAAAGGCCAAAATGTTCAAGATTATACACAAGAATTTAGGAAAAAAGCTTTACTTTTGAATGTTCTTCTATACACAAAAGAAACACTGCTAAAATATATAGGTGGGCTACATAGTTACTTAATACATATGATTCTTATGTTCAATCCCACTAATTTAGATGCAGTATGTGTTCAAGCCACTCATTTAGATGCTAGAGGAAAACAATCAAAAGAATCTTTTCCTAAATTTAAAAGTAAGCAATATAGTGTCAAGCAATCCAAAGGGGAAAGTTCATCAAGAAAGGGTAAACAAAAATCCACTTTTATTGTTAAAAAGAAGAAGGAAAACCATTTTGTAATCATTGCAAGAAAAATCATGATGAGTCTAAGTATTGGAAACTACACCCTGAGTTAAGGCCTAAGAGGTTTCAAAAGAAATAAAAGAAGGCTAATGCTATGGTTTAGGACTTAGGTTCATATTCAAGTGATGAAACTAAGATCACAACTATGGGATTACATAACGATTTTTCTCTTTTAGTTTCTAGCACTAAATCATCAAATGATGCATCTTCTTCTAAACAGAATTTTGTGCATGTTGATAAGAAAAGAAATGAATTGTTCCACATTAGAGTTGTTTCAAAACATACTAAGATTAACACTCTATTTGATAGTGGTTCACAAGAAAATTTAATTTCTAAAGAGGTTGTTAAGGAGCTAGGCTTACAAACCAATCCCCATCTGAAGCCTTATCCACTAAGTTGGGTGTGTGACAATGAGAAGCTACAAATCTAACAAACTTGTAGACTGAGGTTTGCCATCACATCCAAGTTCGTAGATGAGGTTGAGTTGGATGTTGTCCCATTGGACATATGTGGGATTGTTTTGGGAAGCCCATATCTTTATGATATAAAAGCAATTTTTTATAGAGAGGAGAATAAGTACTTGCTTGTTAAGGATGGTATTGAATATATAGTTAGAGCACATCACATTAGAAAAAGTCTTTCCTTGGTTACAATAGGGTCAATGAAAAGACTAGTTAATTTAAGCAACACTTTTTGTCTTATGTTGATTAAGTCTAAGGAAAAATTTTGATCCTAGACACAAGAATGAATTGGTTGAAATCATTTCTATTTATGATGATGTATTTCAAGATCCTAAGGGCTTGCTCCCTAAAAGGGGAGTTCAACATGAAATTTAGCTATTGTAGTATTCTCCTCTCCCTAACATTGGCATGTACAGGTTATTAGTGGTGGAAAATGAGGAAATCAAAAAATAGGTAATGGATCTACTAGATAGAGGTGTTATTCATCCAAGTTCATCTCCTATTGGTTCGCCAATTATTTTGGTTCCAAAGAAAGATGGCACTTGGTGAATGTGTGTTGATTTTCATGCCTTAAATAAAATTACTATTAAGAATCATTACCCTCTTCCTCATATTGATGATTTTTTGGATCAATTAAAACATGTTATTTATTTCACTAAGCTAGATTTGAGAAGTGGCTATCATCAAGCAAGAATTAATGAAGGTGATGTGTGGAAAACCGCCTTCAAAAAAAAGTAGGGATTGTTTGAATGGCTTGGTATGCCTTTTGGGTTGTATAATGCCCTGGCTACATTCATGAGATTGATGAGTGATGTTTTTAGATAGTTCCTTGATGATTTTGTTATAGTTTACTTAGATGATATATTGATTTTCAGCAAGTCTTTGGAAGAGCATGTGATCCACATTAAGAAAGTCATGGATGCATTACGAAGGGAAAAAAATTATCTAAAAATGTCAAAATGTGAATTTGGCAAGACCTCTTTGATATACTTGGGTTACATTGTAGGACATGGTGAATTGAAAATTCATCCTACAAAAGTGGTAGTCATTGTTAATTGGCCTACACCCACTAACACAACTGAGGTTAGAAGTTTTCTTGGTGCAGTATAGTTTTCGTGAAATTTTATTGCTCAATTTTCATATATTGCATCACCTTTGCATTCTTTGACAAGTGTGAAACAGGTCTTTCAGTGGGGAGGCAAACATCAAAAAGCCTTTGACACTTTGAAAGAAAAGATAAGTATTGCTCTAGTCTTCGTACTTCCTGATATACAACAACTATTTGAGATCGAGATGGATGCAAGTAAGTATGCTATGGGAGCTTATTTAATGTAAGGTAAGAAACCGGTTTGTTATCATTCTGAAACCTTTACAAGTGCAGTAAGAAAATATCCAACTTATGATAAGGAATTGTATGCATTGGTTCAAAGTGTTAAAAAATGGAAACATTATTTAATGGTCAAAGAAACAATAATACATATAGATCATTAGCCCTTACAATATCTTCAATCACAAACCAAACTACAATAGTCTAGACATTTTTGTTGGATGGGTTTCTTACAAAAATTTCATCTTGTGATCAAGTATAAAAAAGGTATTCAGAATAAGGTTACAGATATGCTATCTAGGCTTCCTATGGTTGTTGAATCTATTCTTTTACAACATGGTTATTTGTCTCATGAAATTTATAAAGAACAATATGTTAATGATCTTGATTTTCAGGATGTTTATAAAGACTTGATGAGTAGTAGACAAGTAGAAGAATTGGACTATCATGTACACAATGATCTTTTGTATCATTTGGGTAAGCTATGTATTCCTCAAAATGAGAGGGTGCACATGATTAGAGAAGCACATACTTCTCTTTTTTATGGTCATTTTGGAGTTGCTAAAATGGTTGCACATTTGAAAATGTATTGTAACTGGCCCCATATGTAGGAAAATGTTGCTAAATATAGTAAGGGATGTAATCTTTCTGCCACAAGTAAACCTAGCAACAGGAAACTAGGACTTTACACTCCTCTACTTGTTCCTACTTGCCCCTGGGAAAGTATCTCCATGGATTTTGTGGGGGGGTTGCCTATGCCACAAAGAAAATGTGACTATTTATATGTGGTTGTGGATAGATTTAGAAAAATGTGTGTTTTGATTCCTTAAACTAAGCAAATTACTGGCGAAGGCACTGCACACTTATTCTTTAAACATGTATGGGTTCATTTTGGTTTGCCTACTTCAATTATTTATGATCAATATTCTCAATTTATTGGGGAGTTTTGGTCAACTTTGTGGGGACTAATGGACACTAAATTAAAAAAAGAGCACTGCATTTCATCACAAACCGATGAGCAAACAGAGGTTGTGAGCTGAAATGTGGTACATTTGCTTAGGGATTATAGCAATAAATATCTAAAGTTATGGGATGAACAATTGTGATACATACATCATGCATATAACCGGGCACTTCATTCTTCTAATATGAAATCTCCATTCAAAGTTTGTTATGGATACTTGCCTAAATCTCCTCTAGATGTTTGCTATGGACAGGATACAGCTGTTGGTGAACCAAAAGAAGCCATTCGAGCTAACAAGTTTATTGAACAAATATAGCTCATACATTAGACTGATCATACTCAATTGGAGAAAAGTCAAGCCAAGTATAAATCTAGACATGACAAACATCGTATTGATCAACAATTTGTTGTAGGTGATATGGTATGGCTTCACATCAGTAAGTAAATATTGATAGGTGGAGGTAAAAAGTTGAAACCAATCCGGTATGTTCCTTTTTGGATAACGGAAAAAATTGGCACAAATGCTTTTCGGTTAGATTTACCATCTTACATGAAGATTTATTCAGTTGTAAATGTGGAAAATCTGAAATTGTATGAGCCTCCAATGATAATTGATCATGATGAAAGTGTATCCATTCTTTCTATTGATATTTTTCTCCTAAATATCTAATAGAATTGTAGGAAGATATTATTCTTGATAGGAATATGTGGACATCATGAAGAGGTAATGTTGAATATCTTCGTGTTGGTCTCAAAGGGATGCACCCAAATAAGGCCAAATGGATGGAAGTTGGAAAGGTGAGGGAAAAATACCCTCACCTCATTACCAAATAATTTCAAATTTTGGAGGTCCAAAAGTTCCCAATGGGGAGGAATGATTTAGGTAGATCTATGTACCATTCTATTTTAAAAGTATTCAAATTATGGTCAAACCATTTTCACATTGAATAATTTGTCGAGAGCTTTCTATCACTTCTTTTGGAATGAAAAATGGAGTTTGAATGCTCGAGATATAGCTAGTTGAAGAAATCTTGTGACAGGCGAATAATGGGTGTCAAAAGTGATGTGGCACTATTTAAATATGCCAAGTGGTCTAATAGCCATTTGACATGTGGAAATATGAATTAATGCAAAAATAAAAATAAAAAATTTGGTTTGGTGTTTGTTTTTAACCTCCAGTCTTCGACATGCGGTCATATGAGGATCCGTGGGCCCCGTTATTTACTCGTTGGAGGCCCTCAGTGAGGGTCGACACACTCTTTTGGAGGGTTGCCTTGGCCTCCTAATTTTCATATATTATTGTTTGAGAAATTGTATTTAAGTTTCAAATGTCGCACAAACCCCACCAATGTGGGATAATTATTTATCACCTTGTAATAAGAAGCCACCAACCAACATGCATCAGATACCACATCATCAAACCATCACCACACAAACAAGGACCAAGTCCAAATTGACTATTTCTCTAACAGTGGCCTAAGCTAGCACCTAAGTCTCCTATAAAGTAGACGTCGGCATTTGAAAGGAAGCTGACCAACCTATTTTAAGCATGTAATCGGTTATTCCCTAACAAATATGGGATAAAGATGAGTCAAGGTGCCAAAAGAGGAGGCTGATGGTTCCCAAAGTGCCAAAAGAGGAGGCCGATGGTTTGAACTATGCACCTATGGCACAAAAGGAATAGCCTTTGACCACTTGTGCTACAGAGCTGCAAGTGCTATTTAAGGAATGAAATTCCATTTGAAAAGCAAAAGAAAGCCGACAGTGTAAAGAAAATTAAGAAGGTTAGAGTCTTATTATTGCTTGTACGACTTTGGGCCATTATTTTCTGGTCTAAGAGATATTATTACAGACAAGCAGAGATCAGAAAAGGTGAATTGAAGACTTGTATTGATTTTGGAAGCCATTTGTTGCATAAAATTAATGGAAATAATCCTCACTTCGAATAGACCCAGAGACGTAGGCTATTGAAGCCGAACTCCATTATCAATTTGCTGGTGAATTCTTATGATTTTCTCTAATTTTTATTTAATTATGATCTTCATTTTAATTCTGGTTTTAATTTCTTTATACAAAATTAAACAAAAAATTTGAGAAATTGAAGGATCTCTTAAACATGAAAGAGTGTTTTTTGGATGTACTACACTTGTGTTTTTAGTTTAAAAATCAATGTCCAATTCTTTTATATTTCTAATTTAGTCATGGGATGAATATTACCTATCTGAAGCATCAAGATAACAACTCATATGTATTACTTGACAAGTTACAAGCTAGGTCACTATGTACACTTTCATATAACATATTACACAATTGTTTACATGCAATCCCACATAAGGGGGAGAACTACATTAGTCTGAATCCCTCTTCATATCATATGGCAATGTATATAGTGATAACTAATATAGGCATTATTGATATCATCTTGACTTCAATTGAGCCTATTAACCCTTATTTTACATTATCGCATGCCCTCGATGGAGGACATATATCAAAGACTTTTGTGAGAGATACAAAAAGGTAATATTTAACCCTAATATGTGCAAACAAAATTTTAAGAAAAGATTCAAAATTATTTAATGGACACTAGTGGCACACTCAGGACACTAGTGTTGATACTACTGTGCACATAGTGACACAAGCATTTAGGTTAATAGAAAAAATATCAAAACTCTGATGACACAATACAAATATTATGATAGTTCACTTATGCACTTGAACTAATCACACGTTATTTCACATCATTGCATAATCTAAGTACAATTTATCTTATGCATTTATTTTATCAAAATATTGAATATTGTAGTTTCCATATTTGGCATATGCTAAAATTCAACATATCTTATCACAATATCAATAGAATGTAAATTCATCTAGTTGGGATAATTTTTATAGTAACTTAATCCTTGGTTTTTTATGATACTATTTTCATGTTAATCCTTATTTCTAAAAAGGGTTAAACATTTGGTGAATCTGACCTCTAAGTCTTCTTATGAAAAAAAGTAGCTTGCCCTAATGGCCTCTACTTTTCTAATTTTTAAATTGTTAAATTTTTTGAAATAATAAGTTTATTCAAGTCCTAAACAATTCATCATGTTTAATATGGATACATCTGGTGCTTATTTTAATGCACAATACATGATGATAGTCATTTATTGTCATCTTATATACATTGCTAGATCAATCAATGATATAATTAAATGGAGTTAAAATTGTGGTACAAACAAAGAGAGTGATATCATACAAGATAAAAATTTAATCCCTCCTTATAACTCTTATTTATATAACATTGAACCCTTATCTATCTTATCTATGCACCAATGTGTGTGTTCTCAACCTTTTGCCTCAACTAGATCCTATTCAAGTGAGAACTATCATCTTATCCCAATTATTCACCCATGGAATATATTCGATTCCATGGTCCACAATGTCACTACATAAAAAGGAAAGGGTGCCCAACTTGTTCAACAACCTGTTAATATACAATATGTTCCTCTTGAATCTAAGTTAACTAGTAATAAAATCTAAAAGGTATGATATGATTGAATAATTAGGTAATACCCATCCTAAGATATCAATCCATGAGACTTTGACAAATTTAGCTATCTATAAGGATATTTTATATGAAGACCTTTTTGAAACTCAAGTACCAAGTGATGTAGAGATGATTTGTTTTATGAATGTTATGAAATATCTCAAACTCATCACTTTTGATCTCACATATTTAAAATCAAAGGATATTATTGATCAATAATTTCCTTTATACATGTAAGTCAACATTCAGAATAAGGGAATCAAGAAACCACTAAACAAATTAGTTATAAACATTTGAAGTAAATAATTCTTAAAAATAATGGCTATTAGCGATGATTTCCTTAAAAAATTAGTCATGCATATCAAAGGATTTAATAATGCATGAAACCCGCCAATTGGCCAAATCACATCAGGGGTGACATTGCGTCTAAAAACAATAAAATATGCATTCTAACTAATTTCTCAATCATTTAATTTTAACTTACTTTTGGGGCAACCTTTGATACACATTAAGGAAGTTTTACCATCTACATTACATCAACTTTTAAAATTCATATATGTTGGGACATTATGGAAAATTCCTGTAGATGATGAACCCTTTAAAGTTTTTAAAATGTTACATTACGACATAGAATGGGTTCCTTAAATGGTGCAGCCTAAGTAGTTTATTCCAATCAACAATATATTAAATTATGAGATAGATGAATCAAATAAGATAAATCATATATACTCAATATGTTCATAAGGCACTAACATCTGAGGTACAAATGCGTAAAAACAAGGACAAGGAGATAGAGAAACTTCCATTTCAAAAGGAACTAAAGATACTACCAAATCAAGAAAACCAAATATTTGATAATCCTTTATTGATAAATTCATAGCAACAAGATGACATGATTTATAATTACTATGATAGTGATGATGATCTTCTTTACAATATGATAGATGAATAGTTACACAAATGAGTAGTTTTGATCCACTTGAGCATCTATCCCATAATTTATTCACACCTACAGGGCCTAGAACATGCAACCTAAATCTATCACCAAAGGAGGAAAAACTAGCCTCATATAAAGGCATAGAAGATGAACATGTGAATGGTTGTTATTCAATACATCCCTATTGGTTACAAGCATAAAGTCAACTTTATAAGGGATAACTGAAAATAATTGGATGAGCTTACTTAAACTACATATGGTGTATAATCAGATGATCTCATAATTATTGTTATATGTTAATTCCAAAATTATATTTCCTTCTATAGTTCTCTCTCTCTTAATGAGTCTAGAATTGCTATACAGGTTGAAATCTAAATATATAAACAATCATATATAATGATCTAAATATAAATAAAATTATCGTAATAATATTATATATTTTTCCCATAATCTTATAATCAAATTTTAAAACATTGTCTGCCTAGAAAATAGGTTAAAAAACCTACTTCCATGCTTCCTTTTTCTCCTCTAGACAACACCTTTGTGTTGTCTTCCCTTCCTCATTTCTTCCAAATAATATGTGTGTGTGTGTATCTATATGTATATACATATATGCATATAAGTATATATACATATATCTATATGTATATATACATACATATACACACACACACACATATATACATATACATATATATTCTTTCTTAATTTTCTACCCCCTAACATATGCTTAGTCCTTTGTTTTAAAGATATATTTTAAAAAATAAAATAAAATGATGCTTGCCCAACATATATTTTTTTTATTCTTGTCTTCTTTTCTTAGTTTATTTTTAATGACTATCTCTCTCTCTCTTTATATGTATGTATGCATGTATGTATATATGTATATACATATATATGTATGTACACACACACACACACACACACACACATGCATATACATACATACATATTCCTTCTTACTTTTATACCCCCTACCATAAGCATGCAAACGCGCGCGCACGCACCCACACACACACTCGCACACACACACACACACACACACACACACACACACACACACACACACACACACACACACACACACACACACACACACACACACATACATATTCATTCTTAATTTTATACCCCCTAACATAAGCATAGTCCTTTATTTTAAAGATATCTTTAAAATAAATAAATAAAGCAATGTTTTCCCAACATATATTTTTTATTTATTCTTAACTCCTTTTCTTAGTTTATTTTTAATGACTATCTCTCTATTTTTTCTCCCCTTTTAGATATATGTATGTGTTTTTAAAAAAATATTTAATGGATTTATTTCTTCTTTTCTACTTTATATCAAAAATGGTAAATTCCTAAATTTTATTCATTTTTATATTAATTATAAAAATATGTAATTTCACTAAGTAACATCCTCCTAATGTTGTGATGGATAAAATCAACAACTCTGAATTAAATCAAATTTTGATATTCTCCAAAACATTAATGGGTCACACACAAATTATAATAGCTGGAATCTACAAAAATATTAAAATATGCTAACAAACTATGAGCAAAAATCATTTAATGCAAGTAAAATTAAACATACATGCTAACCATTCATTATGCACCTAACATGTGCTATCTATTTGTAGTGTGTATGTGTAGGGTTCCATCTAATTTATTTATAATTCTCTAATATATTCATCTACATCACCCTCTCGAATGATGCTCTCCCTCCATCACATTCTGAGGGATGAGTTTTCCTGCATCAACCTCACAACAAAATAAGTAGTTAGATCATAAAAATCATGATATACATATATCATAAAATATAGTTGAAATAATATATCAACATGATCTTAAAGTAAACATATACTTATAGTTAACTCATAGTAGTGTGATCATGTAACCTAAGGAATATCATATTGCTCCATAACAGTATGTATCTCATAGCTTAGTTTAAAATATCCAAATCTAAATTCGTCAACAATAGATATCCATAAAAAATCCAAAAAAATTATCTAGAGAGGAATCAAGATGTAACACTTATTATGGGTATATTATACTTAATCTTAAATAATTTGTAGCATAGAATCATATGAATAAACACATTATTAATATATACATGTCCAAGGCTATATCATTATATGTCATAAATAAATGATTTAAGCCTCTATCTTACACAAGGTGCATTTAACTACTTTCATTTGATATATGTGTCTAAAACGTTCATCCTAAACCTAAAAGTGGTGGACTATATCCCACTCACTATATTCATCATGACTCCTCCAACTACTATGAGGTGAGACAAAAAGAACCACACTTTCTCTTATATAATAAGGCACTCATGTTCGCTCACTCCCACAAGGGAATGTATTTACAACATGTCACCTATTTTTACAAAGTGATATATTTAGGATATTTCTTTAAATATGCTTGAAGGTGTTCTTTACTTATAATTTTTATAAATGTATATTAAGACTATGCTCATAGATGTATGCAAGATTGGACACAATTTAGAGAAACTTAGATCAAAATAGATATTAGACTTGGGTCACAACATGATGGTGTTTCCCACTTTTTGGCATAAACTCTAAATTTTCACCTTAAAAATTTGAGTTCAGTTCACTAAAATTAGTGTGTACCTTATATTATATTTACAAAGACAAAGAGCATCCCCATTTTTATCTAAGAATAAAGTATGTTATATTTTTTTTACGATTTATTTTTTTATTTTTACAAATATTTTTTGGCAACCTTGTGGAACACAATATTATTCTTTAAAATAAATACAAATATGTATATTATTCCCTTATTTTTATTAGATTATTAATATGGTTGTCACTCACCTATGTGTATAAAATGACATTCATTTCTTTAGGATTCTCACTCACATTGAAATTTACTTTAGAGCTCTAGACACACAAAATTGCATTCCATATATATTTTTTTACATATAAATACAATAAAAGGGGAAATATAAACCCCTAAAATGTTCTTCATGTGTTGACTAGTTATAAAATTTTATAATTATAGAATTCATGTATACTTTTTAATTATTGATTCACCTTAATCATTATTTGCATGATTTGATGTCTTTTAATAATCTTAACTCCTCTCTCAATCAACTCTAACTACCCTTTCCTCTCTTAAATTATTTTTATTGACTTAGAACCATTTGCTTGAAGCGTGTGTATGTTTCTAGGTCCTATTCAAGATGCTTTTATGCTCTAGAAACTCTTTTTACTATATCCCTTTGGCTCAAGTTCCTGCTTTCATTATTTATGCCCTTTTGAAATTTTTATTGTTATAAATCAGTGTTAACATTAATAAGGTTTTAAGTTGAATTCATTTTATCTTTAAATATATATGCATTTTATTTCATTTGAGCATCCATTATCTATTTAAAGGTAATTAAGAAAAATCTAAATGAAATCAAAATAATATATTATTCACATGTATTTATTGAAGAATTCTAATCATTTTAAAAAAGAGCAAACATTCATTAAAACACTTAAATCAATTTTACAAATATTACATAAATTGATTTGCATAATTAAATTATTAAAATTAATAATATATGTGATTTTCCATATTATTAATAACAAATATTAAAATGATTTAATTTTTCTCTTACTTAAAATAAGCTCAAAACACATTTTATTTTCCTTATAGTTTTATAAAGATCTATGCTTAATTAGAGAAAGAATCAGCATATCTGTTTTAAAGATGATAGAACGAAGGCACAAAATTATAAATGAGGTTTTCAAATTTCAGAATTAGGTGAACACATGCATCAAAAAGTTCAGACATGGCTACAATTGTGCCCAGAGCGTTCGTAAGGTCCAGATACTGCCTAAAGCCTCTGCATTGTCCAGACAATATTCTCTGTTTCACACATATTTTCAGGGTCATCTCTATCTTACTTCGGGATGCACATTTTTCCCTTTTGATCCTAACATTTGTTTTCAAATCACAGAAATCAGGTAAGCGTAAACCTTGCATATTGCATATATTACTTCTGTCTTTACTTTTGAAAAAATAATTAATTAGATTAAGTACTATTTTATGCATATATATTTTATCATTTAGTGTTACGGTTGCATTTTAATTGAAATCCATTTATCCATATTACACAAAATAATTGAAATCCATTTATCCATATTACACAAAATTAACTTTGAGCACGTACTAAGTCATAACGAATAATGACAAGAACACTCCTTGCTTTCTAACATAAGCCCATTCAATGGAAAAAGCATAAATTTATCTTTGTTGTGGCTTTGTACTGAGCTATTTTAAAAGTCTGATCTGATGGCAATGGCCTGTGTACCACCACATCAATAATCAGATTGATTGGAAACGAATGGTTAAGTTTTCTTAATCATTCTAAACCTCTTCTAAAGACTTTCTGCACACCTCTGCATCGTAAGTTAACCATTCCAAGAAAAGCAGTGGTTCACTACTTGCTGGTTAGTCACAGGGTTGAGTCACATGCTGCCTCCCCAATAAATCTGGCTGCACCTCAAAACATTCTTAATGAAGCCAAGAAAAAAGAGGGCAGGGGTTTATCATAAGTAAGAATAATTTTCTCTTAACAAGTGCGCAACTTAGAAAAGGAATAGGTTCCACCTTTTACCCAAAGATTTGCATGATTAGGTTAGCGTATAGGACACACATCAGTGTTGTGATACGAGTATTTTTATGCAATGGAAAGAGCAGGTTCCATCTTTGCTGCATAACTGAATTTTTGGGAGGAGTATTTTTGGTGAACAGAGGGTAGCCGGTCTTCTCCTTCATTCGTATAAAAGCCCACCATCAACTTGGCACATTCTCTGCACAATAAGATGACGACGCCAAACATTGAGTGAACAATAATATATCGAAGCAAAAGCTGAGTTAAGCAACTGAAAAAAACACACTCATTCATCAACAAATGCCTACATACATAAGCTGATCTTCGGTATATGAAGTCTTGAACTCCATTGTGCTGTTCCAAGATGGAACCCTTAGGAGGATGCACTGCGCGGTGTATAATGCTGCAGCTGCTATCATTGGTGGTGGGTACTTCAACATAACACTCTCCACCAAGCACAGTTCCAAGAGAAAAGAGGAAACCATTTCTAACTAATAAGACAGAGGTGAGTTCAATCAGAATTGAATTAAATTGAATATGAAAAGTCGAATCTATTCGTAACTATCATGTAATACTTACACCCTTATCAGATCCATCTGACTCAAGAAATTTCTCCATGAAGACATAAGGAGTTTTAACAACAATATCGAATCTTAATTTGTTGAGAATTGATTTCTCCTGTAATCAGCAATGACAAGTCTCTATAATCCAATTAACACTTAATATAGGCAAAGGGTTATATGATTACTTGTTTCAAACCAAAAAACATTTGATAAATGTATTTTCAAACCATTTTCAGAACATCTGCCCTTGTGTAAGCATTGTTAGTTATGTCCAGAAAATCCTCAATGATAGGAGCAAATATACAGGTTTCCTCATATTTGCATGCCAAAAACACAGTAGTGAACCCGAGAAGCAGCAATGAATTTGGCATTACAGTTTGACTCGAGAGATATCTATCAAGAATGTTGATTGCCAGGAACAAAGTCTTGTGCATGAAATCGCATTTCAAATGAAGCTGTACACAGTAAGAGAAACGGAAGTGATTAGTATATGAAAAATCGAATGCGGGGACGACAAATATATTTGTAATTCAGATAATGATAGAATGAAGACCTCAATGATCCAGTCTACTAAAAGAGCTCTCATTTTCTGGGTAATGTGGCATTTCTGAGGAGGGACACATTTAAGGAGGACCTGTCATGACCTTAAGATCGTTAGTTGCTTGTCATACATTATATGCAAAGCCACATCACTTGGAATGAAGTAAATAATAACAATAATATTAATGGACCACTCACTATTTGTGATAATTAAGATCACAATGATCTGGAACCCTATTAAACCTAACTTGAGCTATACCAACCAAACAATAAAACAGTGATCACACTGTTAGAAGCTATAGATATACCAAACAAAAGATAACAGTGTGAAAATCCTCAAAGCATATAAGATTCAGCAGACCTCATCTTTGTCTCTGAAATCTGTTATATTGGAATCAGTCTCACATGTTTCTTGACAGTGTGAGATAATTTCATGTTTGTATAACACATTTTCCATTGGATTCCAATCTTGCACACGAACATCAAAATTCTTGACAACATTCTTGATGTGATTTCTTTCCCTTGCACTAGTTGGTATCCTTCCTCTTATCTTGACTTCCCATTTCAACTGCCCCTCAGCATTCTCTGCTTTGGCTACTTTTGCATTACTGACTCTACCTTTGGTAGAGAGAACTTTCATAAAATTTCCCAAATCTTTGAAGGCTTTCCGCTTATGTGTGTGCGTCATCGTCATATATTGTCTCTTCTCTGTAAGGATGTGTCCACCAAATAAGAAGAATTCCACCACATAAAATGTGTAATTTGTTGAGCTAAATAAGAAGAAACCATGTTCTAACCGACTACTATCGGAACTGCTAAATTTTCTAGAGAAATGAAGAGACTGTGTTATTCATGTACAAAGACAGACAAGTTTAAAACAGCTGGATGAATTTCTTGCTTAAGTTTGAAGTCAATACAACTTACTAGTTTAAAAAGATTAAAGAATTGAGTTTTTTTCCGAAAATTAGTAACATATTTTTGGGGAAACACTGCATTGTTACCCAGGTCCCAAATACAGAGTTCACAAATAACATTGCGGGTAGAAAATACTACTGATTGCATAAGAGTCAAGACAACGAAACTTCTAATGGACGTGAGTTTGTGCCTCTACTTCCTCTAACGGCTACTTGTTCAGCAGAAATACAATTTGGACCGTTACATTAGGGACGGTCAAGAATGATTTAAAAAAATGAAACGGACCAATGAACTATGCCAAACTCGAGTCTATGTTCAATAAAATAACGAATAATAATGAAAACATTAAAGTTTGAGCTTCATGCGATTAACAACATTATTCGTGTATATGTATATGCTTTGAATTTTCAAACTTGAGGTGCGTTATAATTCAAAAATAAGCAACCCCTAATCAAAGATTAATATCACGCTATAAAATTCAAATGTTTCAATTCAAATTGTCATTTGATTTTTACTTTAAAAGATGTTCACTTGTTGGATTGAGCCCTCCATTTCATATCTAATCGATGGTCTATATTAGAAGTTGGAGGATGAATATGATCACATTTCTTTTTTGTTGACACATGAATTGTGTTGGTGAGATTGCATCACAAGGCTTGAGGGTCATTGTGGGGATGCTTTGACCCATCAACAACCAAGAAAAAATGTAGAAAGTTGATAGGGCAATAATTTAATCAATGAAATTTATTGTGTATTTCCATCGGTGGTAAGGCTACTGTGCAAAAGATTAATTAAAATTGGATGAGTATAATTAGATGAGCTTACTTCAATTAGATATGGTGTATAATCAGATGATGATCTTCTTTACAATATGATAAATGAATAGTTACACAAATGAGTAGTTTTGATCCACTTGAGCATCTATCCCATAATTTATTCACACCTACAGGGCCTAGTAGATGCAACCTAAATCTATCACCAAAGGAGGAAAAACTAGCCTCATATAAAGGCATAGAAGATGAACATGTGAATGGTTGTTATTCAATACATCCCTATTGGTTACAAGCATAAAGTCAAATTTATAAGGGATAACTGAAAATAAATTACATGAATAATGTGGAATCCCTCATATAATTTACCATAACATATTTTATATATCATAATTGCATAAACTACTCCACAAAAAATCATTTATATGTTCCTCGATCACAAGATGTTATTTTTACCACCTAGTAGACATAAGTCATGGGAAAGTTAGTCCATACAAAAGTATCAAAAATATTATAATTATCACATAATCATAGGTCATCATATAAATAATTATGAAGATAATGAAAATAGTTTCAAAACTATAAAAGTGAAGGGTATATACAAATTATGAAATAAAAATTACCAATATCCTTGATATCCAACACTATAAAATTAAAAACTACAAGAGAGAATACTCAAAAAAACCCATGATAAGAGGATCTAACCATCACTAAAAATATTAGTGGGATTATTCGTATCATCTCAAGATTGATATTAATAATTGGAACATAATTTGTAGTGTTTCTTGTTTACAATAGTTAGGGCATATGAAAGAGGAGTTAAATCATTGTCCACTCTCTACAAAATATCTTAGATAAAATATGTTACCCATCACATTTGGACCAAAATTGGTCTCTATGGTCATATGGATATTGGATAAGGAGCCACATTTGACATTCTATTTTGGGCATCATTGGCTGGGCGATATGAGTGCAACAATAGATACTAAAATAATGTGCCTCACCTTCCATTTTTATAATAAGTATGCTTTCAACCAACATGATGGATATGGGGATAAATGAATACCAATGGATTCTGGTAGCCAATTACAAGAGGACATTGAAGAGGTGGTAATGATTCACTATAAAAAATAGTTGATAAGATCATCAATTATTCCTGCACCCTTTTATGATGAATACTTCTTGGATAATTCCACTCTAAAATTGAAAAGTAAATAAAGAAAATACAAATGTCAAATATCAAATAAAATAAAAAAATATAAATAAAGCAAAAATACAAAAATATTTAGCATTTCACATGTTTATTTGCTTTTGCACATGTTTTTTATGTTATGTTAGTAAATATCATTTCATTTATATACACACATGTTTCATAGTTACTTGAGTGTGATACATGCATACATTAGACCCATGATACAAGAGCATGAAAATGTTGGACCTTTCTTATTCCCAAGTGACACACTACATTGGGGGTATCTTACTTCTATTTGATCATGATTGACATAGGTTGTGTTATTTTATGATCATTTTCCATTATCAAATTGAGCTTATATACTAACATGCACATGTGCATATATGCATGCTACTATATTACACATTGTACTTGATATGTGATTCTAAATGACATTTTTCTAACATATGTATATAGGGACTAGTATGACATGATTATGCTAGTTTTCTTATATTTTACTTACTTCATATCTTTATATGAATTACTTGAGTGTAATTCTTATTTTTTTCATTTTCTTGATTGTGGAACATTTTAAAATGTTCCTTGCTTGTTGGCCCCTATTCCCTAATTTTTTTATTTTTTCTTTGGTTTGTGGACATTTAAACATGTCCTCCCTTTTGAGTGTGTGACATTTGAACTTTTACCTTGTTTGTATTCTTTTTCAACCTATATTTGAGTTCCATTAAGTGATCTTATGTGTGGGATTGATTATTTTCTGAGATTGTTACTTCTAAACATTACCATGATCCATTTCATGAAAATTAGGGATTGTTATATTAGATACTACAATATTTATCGATACATCTACTTAGACATGTTGCCACCATATGCTTATTTTATACATGATTAATACACATATAACATTTTTATGTTATCCTTTTGAGATAAGGCGACTATTAATTTTCATTCCACTCTCCCCAAGAGTGGGGGGCATATCATTGGAGGGATGTCATAGAGACATGACTTCACACACATGTAATTGGGAAAATTGGCATTATTTGATACAGTTTACATGATTTAAATATACACTTGAAAATTAATATTATACATTTTCCACATATTTAGAACATAATTTTTCATATTTGTGACACATATTATCTATAATTTATAGATCAAAGTTACATTTTGGCAAATATTTGAACTTGAGAGACATTTGAGGTGTAAATGCCATGAAAATGCACCAAATTATAGATATATTATTAAGCACCGACCTTACCAAGATATATTATATAAGCATTTTTTTATTGTATAAGTTGGCTCCTTTTAGTAGTGCAATCAAAACTCAGTGATCTATATTGACTTGGCACTAATTCTATTTATAGTGAGTTTATATGGTTACACCATTTGACTCGAGAAAGCTTTGATAGTTTATGTTTACACATGAGTTATGTGATTGAGATTCAATGATCTAGATTGACTTATCATAACTCAACTTCATACCAGATTAGGGTCAGGATCACCCTCTTATTCCCATATTCATAAATCTAAGGTTCCATTGTGAAACTCTCTCCAATGCTTTAGATAAGAATCATAATTACCAAAGTAAACTATCATAGGGAAACACACTTGCATTGACACAGATGTGTACTCCCTCCTTACTCTCTTTTATCTTAAGCAAATTAAATTATTCATTTTCATATTATATGAACTAATTACACCTATAACATGCTCTTGGGTATAGGTCATACACATGCATCAAGTTTAAACATGGCTCAAATCAAAGCAAGTTATCTTTTACACACCATAATATGTATTTATTTCCTTTAACCTAATAATTTCACCATTATGCATTATTGTATTAAAGGTGTACATGGGATAATATGATGAATCAAGGGAATGGAAAATAATACATAGGCATTGTATAAATCCTTAGTATAAATGATACATCATTAACCAAATATTTCCTTTTTAAGAATTGTTGAACAATAAAAACCTAAGATACTCTAACTTTTAGATGAAAATCTTGGGATAACAAGTGAATTACATAGATCATCCCATGAATGTTGTATGTGCATAAAAAAATAAAAGTATCATACCTTCTCATAACATTTTCCCCAATCCTTAGGATCCCTTGTAGAGTTATTGGTCTACTATGAATATTGTGTATTTGTATGAGAAATTAGGTGACACTAAATACTATAATGAGACCTATTATTATAGTCTACTAGCCTATCGTAACCTAATGGACCCATGTTTGAGAGTTCATAAGATAAAGACAAGGGTTTTTGGATAAGGCCTTAGTTTATGAACAATTTATAATTATATTTATGGTATAAATGTGATAAAGGTACATAAATTATGAAAATAACACCTTTTATGAGTTATATTAATTGGATTATCATTACATTTTTGGAATGATAGTTTTTTAATATACTAGAAATATTATTGGAGATTTTCTTAACATTGATGTTATCACTAAGAAGAAAACCCTAACCATCTATACATGGATATGTATTAAAATATATCTCTCCAAACCTCTTTCAACAACATTTATTTTTTTATCATTTTTTTCTTATACATGAGAACATAACATCAAGAAGTATATTATGAATTGTTTCTTTTAAGGAAAAATATTTGTCATGAATTAGGGAATTTGGTAAGCTTTTCATAGAAATATAAGCTAATAAAATAATCAATAATAGAAAATATGATCATATTCTTTAGTGGTAATCTCTTAGTATTAGAATCCTTAATGAAGGTAATTTCAAAATAAAATTAGAAACATGGATGAGAACATGATGAAATGGATTAATAAATAGTTATTAGGATAAGAGAAAAATTAAGAAATGAATCATATGTGTTTTGGGGCACTAAATCAAAATACATTATTGAATATGATGTAGAAACAAATAGGTTCATAAATAATATTTCATCAAACAAAAACATGTGTTGGGTTTTTGTGCATGTTTTTGCATGTGTATATGTTTTTATGATTTGTTATCATTGTAAAAAATGTTGTGCTTGAATAATAATATCAATAAAAATCGAAATAACATCATCAATAGTCCAATATGTTATAAAATGAAATTAAATATGATTGTATTCACCCTCTAAGTTCAAATGATCCATATTTAGGATGGTAACAAAATCACCGCATAATGTAGGTGGTTGTTCTGAAATCATCAACATGCGTTATCTAGTGGTTACAAACCTATCATCTTGTAAGAGTCAATGGTTTCACTAGGGTAAATTTTAGTGGTGATTTTTCTTTAATTCATGAATATTTCAATTTTAGAAATTGGCATTTGATGATTTTAGGGGGTGGTAAACAATGTGGATTTGCCTGAATTATCTGGGTGTAAGTTAGTTTTCCAGGTTAGGTCACCTATTATCTAAAATAAATTTCATACGTGTAAATATAATTCACCACTCTATTGAAATTCAATATGAAATTATTCATCATTATATGTTATATATAATCATTTGGGTACCAAAACTCTAAATCATATCAACAAAGCTATAATCTATAGATGCTTATCTCACTTACTCGCATAACTATCAGCTGACCAAAACATTGTCACCTATCACAACATGTGTCGACTACCAAAAATACTACTGTTTGATAGCATCTAAGTCAAATTTCATTAATCCCATCTCGAATCAACATCAGTGTCATTTGGCATCATTGGTGTCACCCAACAGCATCAATGTCACCTGACAACATTATTATCACCTGATAGCATCAGTATTATACAAGAACATTTATGTCTCTTGACAAAGCTAAAAAACACCTAAAAATATTTGTGTTTGCATTATAATATACCAGTTACAAGTCATCTATTGGAAATGATAATGAGGTGAGACAATTAGCCAATAAAAACCCCTATTATCTTATTTTAGTCAACCAAAAAACTCTCCAAGAAATCAACATCCATACCAAATTCAGCCATAAGTTTTATACTAGACAATGAAATGTATTTTTGTTTATTTTTAGTTTCATATTAAGGTTCAATAAAAATTTAAGGGTAAACCCTCTTAAATCCAAAACCCATAGATAATGGTATTCTGACTGAATGATTTAATCACATGTCACCATTTGAAGATATCATTGATGATAACATGTTATCACTTGAAGACATTCCTAAGTATAAGTATCCAATGTCTCAAGTGGAGGAAAATTATAAACAATATGACTTGGATGATGTAAAAATACAAGAATAGACTTTTATATCTCATGAAACACCAACTTCAGTTAAAGATTCAACTCAGAATTCTATGTGAAGGAAGAGGAAACTAGATGATATTACTGATAATGAGATATAAATATTAGATGAGATTTGTACTCATCAAACAGTAACTTCAGTTGAAGACCACACTAATAAAATGATTTGAAATAATAAAAGTACATGGACAATTGGAAGGTCTTCTAAGTTTGACTAGGTAGCTAAATATCCATTCATTGAATGAGTCAAACCAAAAAATTAAAATGATACTCCAACAGAATGTAGATGTATAATATATAGTTGGAAACTAGGAAATGACCATAAAATTTTTAGCATATTATTGTAATAACTTAGGCTATTTTCTAATGTATAGTCCCTATACATGTGGTTATTGTGGTTTTAACCACTTAGGTAAATAAGTTACATGGGCCTAGCTATTTTATGTTACCTGATGTTTATGGTTCCACCCACCTCCTTATATTTTGGGTGTTTTTTTTATGTCTATATAATAAGCTTCTACATATTATTTATGTATACTGGTTAATTCATTTCTTCATCTCTTTACTGAATCTAATGAAAATGAAACTTAATTTGGACACAATTGAAAAACATTATGAAAAAATATATATGTTGGTAAACAAAAATGGATAAACACAAAAAACATAGAGATGAAAAGATGTAAAAGAATGCATGCATGTAAGGTATGTAGTACATTATTAAGATCATTATAAACACCTAAAAAGTATCATTGATAAAGGAAGAATAATAATATATTAGTAATTAAATGTTATTCAAACTAATCTCCATGCCAAAAATATAGAATTCTCTACCATCTATCACATTGTGGAAAAAGGTAGACCTATATCATATTTTTTAGATTATAAGATTTTATTCCAAAATAATGGATTTCATAACATTTCAAAATCCCATTGGTTAGATAGGAGTGATTGGAAAATTATAAAATGTATCACCATGATTGATAAGGAGGATTTGAAAGAAAAAGTAACAAATGCACGATTTATCTCACTATCAATTGAAGAGGTCATAACAATTAATAACACATCATTGGTTTGCATTCATTTGTATACTTTTCATAACCATTCAAGGCAACCTCATCTATTAGTTTTACATTAAAATCACTAAAAATTTTAATGCCAAAAACCTTAACATATTCGTTAATTCCAATTTGAAGGATATAGTTGGGATGGATGAATACTTTATAGTTATAAATTTAATCTGTGTTGGTGTTGATGGTGCATCTTTAATGCAAAGGAAAATAATTGGTCTTTGTGTTTGACTAAAAATAAAAACTACCCCACATATTATTCTAATTCATCTCATGTCTCATAGAATGACTCTTTCTTACAATGTTGTTAACACATTTGAAAATGTCACAAAAGCAAAGGAGCTTATTTGTGACTTATATGCATACATGTCAAGTAGTCTAAAAATATGTTTAGAGTCTTAAAAAAATTTAATTGGAGTGACTAATGGTAAAAATCATTTGAAATATGTCAATACAAGATGGATTTCTATGTATGAGGCAACATGTAAATTTTTTGAAGAATATCTATCTTTATTAGGTTTTATGTTTAAATACAAAATGGAAGTTAACAAGGCAAGCGATTTCTTATACCATTTAATAGATTTATAAACTTTTTTGACATTATGTGGTATTCTACCTATGTTGAGAGAAATGCAATATTTGATGAAACATGCACAAGAGAGATCTATATATATCATTGACTTCATTCTGTTGAGAAAATAGGTTTGTCAATCTCTAGATATGTTATACTTATCACAAGACTATTTCAAGGGCCCTGTATTTGGAAGTTAGTATATTTTAATTGATATTAAGGACCCTAATATCTATTTAAACTTTAATATTAATGATCAACTATGTATCATTATTAATGGAAAGGAGATACCAATGCACACATTCCAAAGACGTGTTGATTTTATAAGAACATAAATTGAATAAATCATTGTAACACAAACACTATATGATACTGTTATTTATGAGACACAACTAAAATTAACAAATATTTTAGAGAGCTTATCTGCTAAAATTTGATATTGTTTTAAAAGGTATGACTTGCTTGAAGCTATGCGAGTGATTAATCCAATATTTTGTAACACCATTAATGGTGAAGAAATAACAAGTAATTTATTTATCAAATAGATGGGTAGTCTTATTAAGCATTTCAAAAAGTTTATGGAGATCAATGGATTTTAAATTAAAGTTATTTTGTAAAAGGATTTATTGATGTCTCAGCCAATAAATTTTGGAATTGCAATGATTGATCAATATTGGTTTTAAACAAACCAAGAGAAATTGGTGCTATTATGAGGTTATATAAAAAAACTTTACCCCAATAACATCCTACAGGAAAATATTAGTGAACATTTTTGATTGTATGAACTCTACCAAATAATGATTTTTGGATCTATGGAATATTAAATGGTATTCATGAATTATATTTTGTTAAATCTAAACTTCAAAATAGATTGGACAAAAATCTATAAACTTGTTTGAGGTTGTATGTTTCTCATTATCCCATAGATGGGTTTCCTTATGAACGAGCGCTTGTAATTTAGAGTTAACTAAATGAAATAAGAGGTGTCATTATTATAGACACTAATAAAGATGATGTTAATTTTGATGTTCAAAATGCCTCTAAGAATATAGATACAAATTATAACTTTAAAAAACAAGCTACAAAAGGACTATTTTAGCTACATGAGTTTTAGATCTAAATGTATTCTAAATCAAAACTTTTCAATCTAATTCATTAAAAATTGTGATATTTTTTTTATTTTTTATTAAATATTATCTATGATAATTCTGGTATTGTAAAATTTATCACATTATAATATTAGAAGCACAATATTAGTTATTCATAGTCAAATTATTTATATGCAAGGAGAAAAATCAAATAGTAATTATAAATCAACCATATCATAGGTACAATATGGTATTTTATTACTAAATTTTTTCCACTTGTCATGTGGTTGATATTTAAATGTTATCTCATGTTAATCACACTAATAAGAGATTAATATAGGATTATTGATTAACAAGAATGCAAATAAACACACAACAATAATCTCATGTTCAATAGCCATGTTTATTAAAAACTCCATAAAGAGAATTGAGAAGATTGGTTTCATCCCTTAATAACTTTAACAATTATCTATTTTCATTTCAAATAAATAACTATAGTGTTTATATTAATCAAATTGTATTATTTTTCCAAAATCTAGTCATAAAAACATGTCTACTGCAAATCAACACTTTTATAATTAAAATTGAAAATAAACACTCACATTTAAAAACATATATCATACATATATAGTAGCTAAACTATTTTTAAAAAAATTAAACATTATATTTAATGATAATATCTAACACGTCAATAACTACAATCCATCTAAGAATTCAATGTATTTTTGAAAAACCATAAATACCATATATATTAAAGTTTGAAACTGATTGTTTAGAATAGTATAATATTTCCACTATAAATAAATGTTACAACTGATATTGACTCATTGTTTTTGAGTTTCATGTGGAGTGTTTATCTTATTTTTTATTGCAAAAGACACTCCCTCTCCATGGATTGTATCATCTTTTAGGTTTCCTAATTGGAGAAGATCCTTAGCTGCAACATTAATATTTTCAAGATTTTCCCTTTCATCCTTTGTCGCATTTCCTTCAAAATCAATGAGGGATCCACATCATTTTTCTGATTGAGAAAAATTTATAGATTCAATCCATTATCCTTGATGATTTTATTCAATGTATTATTTTGTTTATCCAACAAAATGATTTTTTATTTCAAGGAAATAGCTACATTTGAATTTTTTTATGTCATTTGGAGGTACAATTTGAATACCTTCACTTGATTCTTCAAATTATCATATTTTCACTACAATTAAATGATGAATATTATTTAAGTAAAAAAAAAGAAGATTTAAAAACAAAAAACAAAAAACTTAGAATGAGTATAACTTACCATAACTTTCCCATTTTCTGCATTAGTAATGCCTTGAAGGGTTTTGTCTTTTGCCCATTTATTTTAGTACACCTGGGCCTATACATTTAAATTATCAAGTTTTTTTAGCATAATGTCTAAAACTTTATCATTATAATCACTAGTAACAATTATTACTCTATATATACCCTAATTTAATAAAACATTAGTTGTTACTAATTGATTTTCAACTAATTTGAATAATTGGTTACATTGGGAGTGATTATTAAACTGGGCATTTATTTACTAGATCAAAACTTTAGCCCTTACCTTCCATATTCTCAAACACTCAAGTTCACCAAGAATAATTTATTTTACATATGTAGTGGTATTATCTGCTAATAAATTATCTAAAGTAAAATTGATAATCTCATCATCAGTCTTAGGAATATCAGGATCAAAAGAGGGAGGGGTTGAGTTAGACAATAGAGAGTTGAGTGTCAGTAGATATTTAGAATCATCCTTTGCCCCTCGACTGTGATCCTTGAGTAATATCATGAGGATTGAAAAAAATATATTGATCCCCACTCTCCATCCACAAAAACTTATCATCAATATCTATAAGTTATAAAATAGCATTCCCTGAGCTAGGGAGACTCCCAAGAGAGAGGTTTAGAAACTATGACATGATCAAATGGATAGTATCATTGCTCAGGGCCAGATGTGATAAATGTTTTCCCCTAGTTACAACTTGGAAAGCTAGCAATGGTGGCATCAAATGTTTCCTTCAATAAGGGTTATCTGTAAATTGAAAAAGAGATCAGGTAACTATTAAATGAGAATAAATTTAATATTTAATAATTATATTATTAAAAAATTGATAAGTGCATACCTTTTTGTTGAAGACATCTTTAAGATCTCTATTTCAATTGAATACTTGGAGTTTTTTGTTGGGAATATTGGGGGAAGATTCAAATGATGTTTTAAAAATAACATGAATCGAATTAAACACAACATCTACAATGTCTAATGAAATTATTAATAATATGAACAAGACAATGGTATTACTAGGAACATGAGAGTAGGTTTGAGTTTGCTTCAATGCAACGAGATTGGTGTGGATGGCCTAGAGGCATACTATAACTCCACAATATTATTTTTTTAGTCAATGGAAGAGGAGATGATTATGGTTCTGTGTCTGATTCTCTAGAGGCCTCAAGGGGTTTTTGATCTCTTACTTCCAATTTTCTTCTTGAAACTAGTTGCAAAATTATTTTATATGAGGAGAATAGAATTACTTCAATCAAATAGAGAATATTAAATAATTTTTCAATAATTTAAAATGCATTTGCAAACATTAATTTACTTCTTGTTCTGAAATTGAAAGAGAGGTGATATATATTTTTTATTTAATATCAGTTGGAATATTCATTCTCTCCATTTGAATTGGTGAAATGCATACAAAGAAACAATATAATTGGAACATGTAAAAGTACAACTATCAATGGTAAGAGAAAAATTTAAAGTATTGATAAAAACATTTTATAGATAAGAAGACCAATCAAATTTTTGGCCACTCAAAGTATGCAAGATGTAGACCATAGCCTAAATTGATATCTCATATGCTTTATCATGGCCAGAAGAAAATGTTTTTTAACAGATTGTATAGGGAGTCCCCTATTGGATTTGTGATTCTACCAACCTATAACAAAATCAAATATACTAGTTTAGAGCAAATTGAACATTTAATTGATGATGGTACTTCGTGTCTTATTAAGAATATTTAGTATATGTATAAATTTTAAAACAAACTTTAAATGAAAATAATATTAATTCAATTAAATAGCATGAACCTTTGATTGATAGGTTGAATTAAGACTCTAGATACTTCTTATCATGATCTATCAGTGAGGCATGGGTGGTCATAGGGTTAGAATTTGTGAGGGGGGGCATGTTAAATGATGGATGTCTTTTACGCTGACCCTAAATCATAAAACCCATTATTTCACCTTCATTATGAACATGAAATCCACATGATTGTAGATCCTAATAAAATAAGTGAGTAAAGTGGGGTTTGTGTCAAATTGGATCATTTTGACAAGCCCTTCCAAATTGCATTTCTCAACCCAGACCATGTTTATATCTTCTTGTTCCATTAGTTGAAGTATCTATGGGTACATGAGGTTATTTTATAATATTTTGGATGAGGATAAACTTTAGGCAGTCTTTGTGTTATAGGTGTCTTTAGGTTGTCTCTATGGGGTAATTTTATTTATAAAAATGGAGTCTCTAGGAGGTTAGAGTGGAAGATTCAAGGCTCAAAAGTGGAATATAAAGTGAAATGATAGTATTTATAAGTAATTATTGTCTTTGAACTAAAATTTGGTGAATAATAATAGCTACCATCATATATATTTATAGAAAACATATCTACCATCCTACTGCTAGATAGAACAACCACCATTTGATATTATAATGGTCACTAAATAGGACAATTATTTCTCGATAGGATGGCTAACATAGGAGATTCCTATTGTTGAGGGGAAAATATGATGGATGTCTTTTAGGCTGATCCTAAATCATAAAACTCATTATTTCACCTTCATTATGAACATGAAATCCACATGATTGTAGATCCTAATAAAATAAGTGAGTAAAGTGGTGTTTGTGTCAAATTGGATCATTTTGACAAGCCCTTCCAAATTGCATTTCTCAACCCAAACCATGTTTATATCTTCTTGTTCCATTAGTTGAAGTATCTATGGGTACATGAGGTTATTTTATAATATTTTGGATGAGGATAAACTTTAGGCAGTCATTGTGTTATAGGTGGTCTTTAGGTTGTCTCTATGGGGTAATTTTATTTATAAAAATGGAGTCTCTAGGAGGTTAGAGTGGAAGATTCAAGGTTCAAAAGCGGAATATAAAGTGATATGATAGTGTTTATAAGTAATTATTGTCTTTGAACTAAAATTTGGTGAATAATAATAGCTACCATCATATATATTTATAGAAAACATATCTACCATCCTACTGCTAGATAGAACAACCACCATTTGATATTATAATGGTCACTAAATAGGACAATTATTTCTCGATAGGATGGCTAACATAGGAGATTCCTATTGTTGAGGGAAAAATATGATGGATGTCTTTTAGGCTGACCCTAAATCATAAAACCCATTATTTCACCTTCATTATGAACATGAAATCCACATGATTGTAGATCCTAATAAAATAAGTGAGTAAAGTGGTGTTTGTGTCAAATTGGATCATTTTGACAAGCCCTTCCAAATTGTATTTCTCAACCCAGACCATGTTTATATCTTGTTGTTCCATTAGTTGAAGTATCTATGGGTACATGAGGTTATTTTATAATATTTTGGATGAGGATAAACTTTAGGCAGTCATTGTGTTATAGGTGGTCTTTAGGTTGTCTCTATGGGGTAATTTTATTTATAAAAATGGAGTCTCTAGGAGGTTAGAGTGGAAGATTCAAGGCTCAAAAGTGGAATATAAAGTGATATGATAGTATTTATAAGTAATTATTGTCTTTGAACTGAAATTTGGTGAATAATAATAGCTACCATCATATATATTTATAGAAAACATATCTACCATCCTACTGCTAGATAGAACAACCACCATTTGATATTATAATGGTCACTAAATAGGACAATTATTTCTCGATAGGATGGCTAACATAGGAGATTCCTATTGTTGAGGGAAAAATATGCTACCATCTAACATCAACACTTGTTGAAAGCACAACCATGGAGAGGTGGGGTGAATTAGTGTCCTTATAAAATTTAACTTTTACTCCATTAGTCATTCATCAAAGAAACTCATCAATTAAGCAATATCAACTAGTCTTAGTAATTATAGTAATGAGAATATTCATAAAGAGATCTTAAAACATATCAACACATCATATAGGTGGTAAACCCTCATGGGGAATAAAAAACACTAATACAAAGATTAGACTACTTGTCCTATAAATCATGAATCAATTTTAGTTTAGCATCAAACCAAAAAGGAGCACCAACTCTTTGAATTTATCTAGCACCAACTAGACTTTAGCAACCAACCACTTACAAGGAGGTTACAACCCCCTAGATAACCAAGTACCAACTCAACCACCTCTTGACCAAGCACCCACTCAGCCAATTACTCTAATTCCACATTGATCTTGTTATCTTCTACAACTAATGATGGACACTTTACAATCTTTCATGATCAGATCTGCCTCTCACATAAGCACACAATGCCCTTCTTCTTCTTCACTCAACTAGCCCTCATAATATTCAACATGTATCAACACAATATGATACCAAACCTCACTAGAACTTAAAGACCTAAAACACATTAGGAACACATAAATGATCATCTATGATAATCTCATGAATATCTCATAGGTCACTACTTACTACCCTTATTCTACTCATGTCTTCAATCTTAAGCTCTCTTAGACATACCTCTCACACTTTACCTTTCTCAATATTACCAAATAAAAACCTAATTTCAGACCTTCTAATGATGTATCATCATCTCATGAATACATGGCATGGCTTGATGGCCATCCTTACCCACAATTATACTCCTTTTGATTGATATTCAATCAAATTCTTTGCACAAGCATATCTAGATAAATAGGCCTAATAACCTTGAATTGATATAAGTTACTTTCTCATCACCTTCAAAATTAATATTAGACCTTCATGACCTATTCAACATAATTTTTTGATGGTCTTCATTACCTTTCCCTTCTCATCAATCATATCTATACTTTGCTTCAATATTCAATTCTCTAACTAGCCAAAATAGGCCAAAATAACCTTTTACTTATACATGACTCTTACTGAACATATCATAGATAGCCATAAACACTATTTATACTTGGATCATTACTAAAAGATCAAATAAGACACATTACATACAAGTAATAGCCACTCTCTAGGTTGGCCATACTTCAAATGGCTCAAACTAACTTTTTATGCCTAAGATAAACCTAAAACATTAGCCCTTCTTTAACATGTTACAATTCATTTATTTGCAACACTATATCCCTCCATAAGCAAATGAACCTTTCAAAATAATGATTTAATATGTCCTCCATACCGTTTCAATGTTTTTAAGTCATAACTCATTTGCTCACCTTATGAATGCTTCATTAGGCCTCACACCAACAATAGGTCTGTAATCATATAAAATGTTAAATTTGGTGGCTTGAGATTGGCTTATGACACCTAATCCATAGGTTCATATTTCATGCTCTCATGACCCTTATATCCATATTTTTGCTAATTCCCAGTCATCCATAGGCTTTTAAGACCTCATTCCAGCTTACCCAAGACCTTTCTTCCATGCTTATTCCATCCCCCATGTCCCATACCCTAAGGACAATAGCACCCAAGTTGGACTATAGCAGTGGACCCTAGGGTGTACCCTTTCCAAAACTCATATCGAATGATATTTTAAGCCCAAGCGACCATTTTTATCAATTCCTCTTCTTCATTGTGTCAGCCTAGTGTGATTGCATTTAACCCATGACCAATAGATCTCTATAAAATCCCATTCAAAGTTCATTTAGAAGGGTTGGAAATTATTTTCAAAATTAAGCAAGACCACTAAGTAGATATTCCCTATTATCTATAATATCCATCCAATACAACTATAATCTCTTTCAAACCCTTACACCAGTCCCTAGACACCTTAAACACACCTAATTTAGCATTTTTTATCTTTATTACACTATTTCACAAAGCACATCAAGTGGCAGAACTACATATGGTTTGATCCCTCTTTGAATTATTGGTATGTAGGTGGTGTGCCAACATAAGGGGTGTGGATACATGTTCAATGCATCTTACACACACTAACACCCCCTTCTTTCTCTAAGTTTTCATTCAAGTTCAAGCATAAGGAAGACCTAGGGTTGGAAATTAAATTAGATATAAAAATAACCTTCATCAACATTCAAGATCTAAAATTTCATAGACATACTAATATAGGGACAGTGAACAAAACCCAAAAAACTCAGACCTCTATGACCAGTTTGGACAATAGCGACAAGAACTAGACTATAGCACTAGACACTAAGGTGTCCTATTTTTGGTGCTCCTATCCTTTCACTAAATGAAAGCTAGATCTTGATTTGTGATAGTGTCTCAGTCTTGTACAACTAGTATTAGCTTTTGTCTTAGCCATCTTAGTCTTGTTTAAGCTAAGTTACATTTCTCCTCACTTATTAATATTTTTAGAAAGATTTAAATTATAATCAAATTATATAAATCAGTAGCTTAATTATTGAAATATTATTCACTGGTTTAATTAGCTTAGAATTTTAAGTAAATTAGGAATAATACTCTAATATTCCCAAAATTATTAAATCATTTGGTGAACTTGACTTACTTCGTTTGCGCATAAAAATCTTAGAAACCCTAAGGTAAATTCCTTGCTAATTTTTATAATATTTTTTTGATTTTTTATTTGCTTATTTAAATCAAAAATTTAATTTAAATTTTAAAATTCCATAGTAATTTTTAAAAATTATTTTTCTTCCAAACCCTAGTTGAATACACTAGGTTATTTCAAATCAATAATTTTTCAATTTTTTTACTTGCATATTTAAATTAAAAATTCATGTCAAATTTTAAAATTTTAGAGTAATTTTACAAATATCAATTTTCAAAACCCTAGCTACATATAATATGTCTCATTGATTTTTTAGGTATCACCTTACATGTTTGTGACCATTCATATTCTTTTTATGTATAATCTAATTTGCTATTTATATTACATTTCTTTAATTTTTTATTCCATTATTCAAGTTGTTTTCCTTATGCCACCTAAACTCCTTGCATATATTATTTTGAGATGAAGTGAAATACTTAGTGGTAACCCTTTTGAACTCACCCAAATTCCTTCAACTTGACCATATACCATGGATAAACAACCAGCTTAGGGTCCTGTTATAGATCCTACATATCTAGATTACACCAATTTCCATGAGGATACTTGTGATAATGAGTAGTATGAGAATAAAAATGATGATATAAACATTGATGTTTATAATCCACTACATCAGACTCTTGATCCACTTCCACCTACCATTGATAATGAATTTTTCCTCAATAAATATTTGATCCTATAAATTTTTCATGAAAGACTCGGGGACAACTTCGAGATCATACTCTTATCTTACAATCTATCATGGAAATTAAAAAGGCTAAGTAAGTTAAGAATTCCACTCCTTCAAAGCATATATTTGTAAATGACACTATAGGGGCAACTTGATCTCAACAACCTCCTATATATGCCCAACCTACCTCTTTGCCACCACCATCTACAGCTAGTACATCTTTGTCTCCTGATGTAATAGCCCTTGTGAAAGAGATAAAATATCTTCAATCCAAGGTGCGACATCTTGAGCAAGGTACATCTAGACCTACATAAGATTTAGATTATTTTTCTTTATTTCATACACCGTTGGCATGACATATTGATTCTTCACCCTTGCCACAAGGTTTTGTTCAACCCAAGCTCACTCTATTTGCTGGAAAGGGTGATCCATAAACACACTTGAGAGATTTTCATGTAGCATGCTTGGACTATGTGCCAAATGATTGGATACTAACCAAGCTATTTCCATGGAGTCTAAAGGATTATGCTTTACAATGGTTCTATAGTCTACCAAATTAGTTAGTCAATGTATTTAATCCTTAAGCTGATATGTTCCTAGCTCATTTTATCATTAAAATTGGTGATAAGGTTTCATATGCCCAAGTTACACAAAAAAAACAAAGATCAAATGATCATCTCATAGATTATGTTCTTTGATATAAGACCATCTTGGTTAAGATGACTATCCCCATGGCTAATAAAGAGTTAAAATATCTCTTCAAGTAGAGTCTTCTACTAGCTTTGCATAAATAAATAATGTTCAAAATATTATCTTCTTTCACTGAGTTATGTCATACACTAAAGGAAAGAGAAGTCAAACTAATCTCAATGGATAAACTCAATTACATGAGCATATCAGAGACAACAAACAAGAGTAACAACAAAGTCCCATATAAAGTCAAGGTCAATGATAGAGAGATTCAAAATCAACCAACAGTTAATGTGGCTTTAGTTCCCCCTCAACAAGTGGTTTTATCTACACCTCCTCGATAAACATTTTCTAATCTACCATTATCTCCATCTAGAGTCTTACAATAGTTATTAGAATGCAATATCATATCTCTCCCTCCTATTTGGGAAGTTGACCCAACAAAGCCTCTTCTATGGGGATATGATCAAAAGGCATTTTGAAATTTTCATAAGGCACTAGGACATACAACAAATAGATGTATCAGTTTGAAACATAAGATACAGGACTTGATAGATGACAACATTATTGATCTTGACACTTTAGTTGAGCCTCCTCAGACAAAGCAAACATAGGATAAATCTTTGAAAATATTTTTAGATCCTTTCCCACAACATTTTAAACAAGAGACAGGGATACATCAAGTATTCACCATGCATATCATGCACATCCTCCATCAGCTACATACCAGGCACCTTCAGTTGAGACACATCCTTTAAGTAACATGATTGGTGTGTATAATTCTAGAGTTCCATCTAGACCTTAGATCTCCTTCTCAGAACAAGATATCATTGAGGATGATTTAGATTATCATGTACTCTTTATCAGAGCTTACATTCATAATCATCATATTCATATTATTCTCATAGACATTAGATCTAGGGTGAACATGTGAACTATGAAATTACTATAGCATTTAGGATATTCAAAGTAGGATATTACCTCAATGGACATAGTTATCAATGGATTCAGTGGGCACATAAAAATTTCATTGGGTGAGAATGTACTTCCTCTACAAGTTGTTTCAACATATGTGGCCACACTATATACTATTATTCCTAGTGCAAGATTTTTTGATATGTTACTTGGTAGACCATGGATTTAGAAACTTTGAGCAGTACCTTTTATAGTTCATAGATGCATGAAATTCATTCATGCTAATCAAGTTGTTATAGTTGGTAGAGTTTTTTATGAGTTACCACTCCTCACTTTAGATCCATCTACTACTTTGTAGTCACCAGTTTCAACTCATCCACTACTTTTAGTTCTACCACTAGTTTAGATTCAAACATAGTCAGGGTCTCCATTGCTAGCAAAAAGATTTCATACACTTCCATAGAGGTCTATTTTAGATCAACCATAGTTTTATAATTATAGATAGATTTTATCTATAGTGTTCACACCCAGGGTAGTCTTACTGAGGTATCATGCCTCTACACACAAAGCACACATTTAGAGATCTTCTCCTACTACAAGATGGGTTCCAAATATCCCTACAATTGCATCCACTTCTTAGAGTTACATGAGGACCCCATAGTCGGTTTCTAATTTAGATATTTTAGAGCATTTACAGAGTATATAACTTTCATATCCATAGTCTTAGCCCTTCTATTTTTCTTCATGATCATGCATGATCCCTCTCCTTGATATAGGACACCATGATAGGGAGTCTCCCATGAGACTCATCGTTTAGTATCATTTCTTCTCAATTTTAAAAGTACATAGTTTCTCAATTTTTATTATACATAGTATTCTTATGATTGATTTTACATAGCTTATTTCAAAATATAAAAACATTCAATTATTTCAAAATACCAAAAACATTCAAATATTTCAAAATACAAAAATATTCATAAATTCAAAAACATTTTAATTGTATGCATTATCCATGCTTTACATTTTTACTACCATGTTAGACTTACATTTATTGTTCGATGTTATTATTTGTCAATTTATCTACATTACCATGCTTCAATTAATCTTCTTTGAGTGTGTGTAGTGACTTCCAAATCCATGATTACTTCACTCTACCTATCGAGGGGGAATCCTACTTCTACATTTGAGACATACATCGATATATTTACCCACTAGGGGCATCTTCTACATGACTACACCATCTAGGTTATGTAATGCCTACACCACACACTCTTATTATCATGTTGATATACATTACTTATTATCTTACACAGATTACTCTATCGACATTAACTAGTATATAACACTTGTGTATTTTTTAGCATCTACGTAGTCTTTTAATCCATGTCTTGCATACTTTAAATTCTTGCTTTGATTAGTTAGATGTGATTGTATTTTTATTATTTGCATGCCTTCCTTTATTTCTTTGCATAAATAGATTTGATTGCATTTCTTAGTTCTTATTTTGTCTCCTATATGTGTCGTAGGACATTTTACAATGTCCTTTGCTTCTATTTTTGTGTGTGCCTTAGGACATTTACCAATGTCCTTTACTTTTATTCCTCTATCTGCCTGTGGCCTTTGTACCAACCTTGCTTATTTTCAATTGTTTGTGTATATAGCATTTGAACATGCCTTGTATGCCCACTTTTTAGTCTGAGTGATATGTGTCTATGTCCCTTATTTTCTTGTCCCCTTGGCCATTATTGTATGCTTCTTGCTTCTTACCTTGTGTGCTTGTTTTTTGTTTGCTTCTCACTATTTTCAATGCCATGATCCACATCATGCATTATCTTGCTTTTTTGGATGCCATGATGGGCATCATGCTCCATCCCTCCATGATAACTAACAACTAACACTTAAAGTTCTAGTTCAATATATTACACATACTATTAAATTGTTATATCTATTAAGGCATACCCTTATTGATCTAACAATCTCCAATATAAACTATGTTATATCTTGAGACATCATTTCAATTATCATTGTTATATCATGTATTTCATAGCATAACACACTTGCAAGGCTCTTTATTCTGAGGGTGGTCATTGTAGGGAATTCATTCCTACCCTCAAAATAGGGGGAAACAAACAAGGGTTTTATCATGTAGATTAGCACTCCTACCAGTCAAAAAAATAGTTTCTAGAAAACTTAGAATAGTAATCAAAGGTCAAACTAGGCAAAGTAGACCAAAAAATAGTGACGATTCTAGAAAAGTTTCCAATTTCAATAAAGGACAACAACACCAGACATGGGTAATAGCACTGAACATTAGGGTGTCCTATTTTTAGTGCTCATGTCCAAATAGAAAAAAACTAGATTTTTTAGAAACAAGTAGAAAAATTCAACTACAATTTTGTCACATACATACCATTTCAGATTTAATAGTTTTAGTATAATTTTTCTCAAAGAATCCAGATATAGGGGGCATCACACATGGCATGATGGCTCTGGCCTCTAGTTTTAGATAGGGAAATTGGTATAACTTCTAGATCAGAATCCATGTTACAAACACCAGTGATTGGGGATAATGTGCATGGCACATTGGTCTTTTTTTTTTCTAAGTTCAACATATTACCCAAGCATTCTTAGTAGTTATGTGCCTTATTCCATTTTTAGGTGTTTGGCATCATTTTTAAGTGGCTTACACATAACCCTATTACCCAATTTTGAAGTGGTTTTCATACAAGATTAATCTCGACCTTTTCTGAGTGGCCAAGAGTGGCCTAGTTTCTAGAATACATTCAACTTCATGGGATTTAGGAGCCACCTCATATGACACACATTTATAATGGTATTAATGTATAGCTTCACTTCATGGGGCAATTATGGATCCAAAATACTAGCTAGCCTTTGTGTTCTTGAGCCACCTACTTAGAGGGATTAGACACATAGTCCAAACATTGATTAGCACATGCAAGATCATCTAGCTTTACTTAGTTAGTTTTGATGGATATAAAGGGCCAGCCTTTGCATTCTTGAGCCACTCCTAGGGAATTGAGCACTTAGCTCTGTTCATGATATTACTCTTGATACAACACATACCCAACATATGTAGCACATCCAGCATCACTCAACATCTTAACAGGTTTTGTATTAATTTGTGTACCTGATGAGGTGTATTAGTTCCTTTTTCTTCCTCTCTCTTTTACCCAACTTTTATTCATTCTTATTTTATATATAGCATATCTAGTAAAAACTAATCTAATCCTATTTTTATCTTGTAGATTTACACTTCACAATGTGCTCTCTCTACACACACCCAACATCACACATCTTCATAGGCTTTACCCTTGTAGGTAAGTTCAGGTATGCTTTCTATTTTTCCGTTGTCCTAGTATTTCACTTTTCTACATCACTATAATAGGGGGGATGTATTCATATAAAATGTTAAATTTGGTAGCTTGAGTGCAGCTTATGACACCCAATCCATAGGTCCATCTTGCATGCTCTCATGACCCTTCTAAGCATCTTTTCACTAATTCCCATTCATCGATAGACTTTTAAGACCTCATTCTAGCTTATCCAGGACCATTTCTCCATGCTTATTCCATCCTCCCAATTCCCATAACCTAAGGGTAATAGCACCCAAGTTGGAATATAGCACTAGACCCTAGGGTGTCCTCTTTCTAATGCTCCTATCTAATCACATTTTGAGCCTAGGAGACCATTTTTCCTTTATTCTTCTTCTTCATTAAGTTAACCTAGTGAAATTGCATTTAACTTATGACCAACAGATCTCTATAAAATCCCATTCAAAGTTTATTTAGAAGGGTTATCAATTATTTTCAAAATTAATCAAGAATACAAGAAAGATCTCTAAGGCAATCTTCCCTATTCTCTACATATAGCCAACCAATACAACTATAATCTCATTTAAACTCTTACACCAATCCCTAGCCACTTCAATCACACCTAGTTTATCATTTTTGAATCTTCATTACACTATTTCACAAATAAAATCAAGTGGAAGAACTGCATATGGATTGATCCCTCTTTTGAGTATTGGTATGTAGGTAGTGTGCCCACACAAGGGGTGTGGATACACATTCAGTGCATCTTACACACATTAACCCCACCTCTTTTTCAAAGTTTTCATTCAAGTTAAAACACAAAGAATACCTAGGGTTGGAGATTAAATAATCTCTAAAATGAGCTTCATTTATAGTCAATATCTAAATTTCATAGGCAGACTAATACAGGGATAATGAGTAAAACATAGAAAACTCAAACCTCTATGACCATTTTGGATGATAGCAGCAGGAACTAGACTATAGAATCAGACACTAGGGTGTCCTATTTTTAGTGATCTTATCCTTTCATCAAAATAAATCTATATATTTATTTTTGAGTTTCTGAGTCCTACACGACTAGTATTAGCTTTTGTCTCAATCGTCTTAGTTCTGTTTAAGCTAAGTTACATTTCTCCTCACTTATTACTATTTTTTAGAAAGGTTTAAATTACAATAAAATTATAAAAATTAGTAGATTAATTACTTTAATATTATTTACTTATTTAATTATCTTATACCTTTACCTAAATTATGAATAATACTCCAAAATTCCCAAAATTGTTAAATCAAGGTCCCGTGGAGACTTAATTCAAATAGATCCACTCCTTGATCAACACTAACTTCTTAGGCAAACAAGACCACATAAGATAAAAATAAAAAAATAAATATACTCCTCATAAAATCAAATAACTTCTCTTCAATAATCACAAGCCATCATGGCTCAAACCACTACAAGGCACCTTCTCGGTTAGCATACAATCATACTAGGTTTTCACACACATGGAAAACTACCTTGAACTCTTGAGGTATAAACATACTAAAATAGATTAACTATGATGAACCAATCACATTTAAATAACCTACATGACCTCAAAAACATCATCATATTCATTATAAATCACAACTCAAGGCATAAGGGCTCAAACTCACTCATATAGCTTGCTCACTCAGAACTACCAGCATACACCAAAACCCAATCATGAAGACTTGAAATTCTAACACTTGTGTGGACACTCACCATGAAGATTAATTCATGAAAATTATCTATAGGCATATCTATATAAATAAAAAACTCAACCTTCTTCTTAATACTAATAAATATTGGTCTTTTAAACCAATCTCTTGAAGCAACATACAACGGTCAAGTACTACCAATACATAGTCAAGAACATTTGACTTTTAACATATGAGATAGTGATTTCTAAGCCTCCTACTATATTAAAAATGTCCTTAATATACCCTAGAGAAACCTCCATCATAACTATTTTATTAATTCATGTGATGATTAAAATAACATGATCACCTTCATATCTTTTGTAAATACTTACAAAGCACATACAACATGTCAACTTACTCTTTAGATCATCTCTAGGCCTTGAGCTCAAACATATATTTCAATCATGATATTTAAAGAATAAAACTTTGTGCTCAATCCATCTAACACAAACTAAAATCCATAGGTCATGATAGTGTCATTTTATTTATGAAAGCATACTTAGGTTTTATAGTCACAAAATAACTTGAAACCCTCATACTTCTATTTTTTTAAATTTGAGATTGATCTTCACATATAAGATAATTATGATCATATATAATGGATCTAAAGTATCAAAAAGACCTTAAGAACATTACCAAGCACTTTGAACAACCTCCTTGAGTGACAAAAAACACTAAAAAACTCACCAAGATACCCCTATCTACCATTTTCAATAAATATTCAACTTTGAATATAAATAAATGCACTTGTATGGATTTTTGAGACAAACTACCACCTAGAGGAATATCTTCATGGAGTCTACTTCAACTTTTCTTTTTACTCCAAAATTGATTTGACTAATATCCTACCTTATATAATCACTTCTTTTCTCTTGGGTCCAATGCACACATAGTCCATTTGAACTCTAACAGCTAGATTTTTGAACTACAACAATTATTTCTAGAGGCTTAAACTTGATGGCCTATAACACATCACTACACAAAGAACCAACTTTAGAATCTCATAACTTGAGCTAGGAAACACTTCAAGGCACAAAACTTCTATAGTATCTTCTTGGGACATCAGAAAACATTTTCATGAAACTTTTGACTAGATTTTGACTTTCCATTACACAATAAATGCACCAACATACTAGACTAATCATACCTTCATGATATGATAGGATAGCCTAGTTTCTTCTAGGCTAGAATGATGCATTCTTCTCTATCCAAATGGCCAAATGACACACCATAACTTCACCAAGTCATATATGGATGCCTCACAACCTATTATTTATCCTCACTAACATTCGTGTATGTCATATACTCTCTAAGTTATCGAACACAAATTATTTATCATTAATTTACTAGTACCTCATGATATTCTTGACATCAATGGCCATGCTCAACAATCTCCCCATTTTTATTAATGGAAAACCATTCTCAAATTGTCTTCACTCCTAATCTATACTTCTCCTTCATTCTGATATTTCTCCCCCTTTGACATTAATTACAAAGGACCATACATACTCTCATAGGGTCACCCGTACATAGACTTTTGATCCTAAGACTTGACCACTCATAGAGATAGTAAGTTCCCCCTTAATATTTAAAACATATACACCTCAATTGAATTTTCACATCTACTTTTGTCCTTCAAATCACAAATCTCACAATTTCCCTCTATCACCATGCTTATCTACATCTCTTTGTCTTTGATATGAGATCGTGAACTATCCCTTGACCTTACTAGGACATCATCATATGAAGAAACCTTAGAGCATCATAAATAAATTCTCCCTCTATGTCTATACTTCACCATAAATACATGCACATATTTCACAAGATTAATATACCTTGATTAAATACATCTTCATCCATACATGATCTGCCACTAATAATCAACATACTTCATGAAACCTCTAACATCAAACACTATCAAAAACCAAATATAGACAAGTTGACCTATAACACCTGTAGAGTTAATTTCCATGACCTATAAATTATACACATGATCCTATGGAACCTTAAATACTATCTACAAACACAAATGTCATATTATCTAATGCATAAAATTGGTCTTTCAGACCAATCTTCAGATCTTGATCAACACGGTCATGATTGAGACTAATAGTCACCTCTTATATGCAAAATTTCCTTCATATCATCATATTATCTAAGATTATTAAGGGCATGAATATGATCTAATAGACTCATACAAAACCTCCATGCACTTTTTCTCAAAATTATTATACCTTTATTTTATCTAGCACTTGTTTTATATTAAAAAACACTCATTTTTCTTCAACGGGCTAATTAGATTCTAGTATCCTTATCTTAGTACAAATCCTCTTTCATATAATAGATTACAAATAATCTAAGAAAAATAAGGACATTTATAACAACTTATTAGGACATACTTCCTCTTTAAAAAAATTTAGTAGAGGTTCCTTTGGGTGGTCTCCATTTTCTAAGCACAACTAGACCTCAAATTAGGCCTAATTAGGTCTTTAAGGCATCTCCTAGCTTTCCTACACCAAATATATACCTGTACAGTTGTATCTCTATCCAAGGACTTCATAAACACTTAAGGCATATTTCATAGGATAGGAACATAAACTTATATCACTTACCAATGATTCAAACTTCAAGATATGGCAATTCTTATCCAAACCTTAAAATAGGGTTACACACATAGGTTTGAGTGACCTAAGAGCACAAACAATGTTTCTCCATCTCTTGTAGAGTGAAAAATAACATCTTGAGAACCTTGGGAGCTCTACCCTATCATTACACAACCTTGATTATTTTAGAACATTTAGAGTTCCTCTTTGCGACCATTGGATCACCTCTTACTCAATGAAGTATTCATATTCAATGAGCAACACCATTATCTCATGTATATATACTCTTAAATACAATTGTAGACCTTATGATATTTATGATTTACCAATTCATATTTCATAGATATTCAATTATTTCATGCTTTATATGAATCATTTTCTTACCAAATTAACTCAATGCATATACGCTCAACAAATATAGACAAGGACACAAGCTCATACCTTGACAAGCCACCACTCACTTCTTTGCATGATGAATGCCTCTATTAATATTTATATAGAGACACATTAATTCATATCTATTTAGATCAATGTGTAACTAGGATAACCCCATTCCTCTACTTTTTATTTGATCCTCATGATCTTCTTATTGATTAGAAGCTTTATAGACTTGCTATCCTCTTTTGACTCAATATCTTCCTTCTTTTTTGTTATCTAAGCTGAGACATAGACCTCTTACACACCTTTATGATTATTCACAACACATGTTGATAAAATGTATTCCTTTCCCATTTTAGCAAATAATTCACTTTGATTCATGGTCTCAATGTGACTAGATATTACTTCCTTATCATCCTTCCTTTTGACTACCATCTTTCTTTCTTATGTATCATCAATAGATGATGGTAAAGAGGATATCGATCAATCTTATTAAATGATCCTTTCTAAAATTATGTAAACAAAACATTTTTACTAATAGGCTAAACATTCTTAGTGCCAACTTCCTTTGGTCTCCATACCTTTTTAGGGTCATCAGTCATCTTGTTATGACTAGAGGATTTATCCAATCTAATCTTACATAAACCTACAATGTGACCAACCTGTTGACAACTAGAACAAACAACCTTACTCACTCATTTTACCTTATGTAGATTATAATCTTTATTTGACTAATTTCTTCTCCTCCTACAATCTCTTGCTTTATGACCAAACTATTTACATGAATATCAGTGACCATTAAAATAATTAGCATACAGTATGGCATTAGGCTGTTTGATTGATATTTTCATATTGATCTTCATGTTGGCACACTCATTGAATTGATCTAAATTCTCTTGATATTTCTCAAATTTGTTCATCTTGTCTATGATCTGATCATGCACAACCTTCAAAGAACCTAGTTTTGTCTTCAATTAAAAAAGCTCAACTAACTTTGATTTCAAACTTGTGGTTGAAACCTATAACTAATTCATGATATCTTTGAAGGTATTTTCATTCCTTTTATCCTCTTTGGTCATGTCATTCTTTAAATTACAAATCATCTCCTCAAGATCCTTGATCATATATTTCAAATCTCTATTTTATTCCTTAATTGCTTAGTAATATTGTGCTTCTAGGACCACCTTCAAGTTGTCAATCCTACTCCAAAGGACCACCTTTGATTCTAATTATTAGAAGTACATCCATTGAAAGGTGGAAGTGAATTAGTATCATTATAAACTTTAAATTTTACTCAATTTTTCATTCATAAAATCAACTCATCAATCAAGCAATATCAACTATTCTTAGAAATTATAACAATGAGAACATCCATAAAGAGAGCTTGAAACATATCAAAACATCATATAGGTGGTAAACACTCATGGGGAAAAAAATCATTCATAAAAATATTGGAAAACTTTTATGATAAACCATGAATCAATTTTAATTGAGAACGAACCCAAAAAAGGAACACTAACTCCTAGAATTTATCTAGAACCAACTAGACTTTAACAAGCACCCACTTACAAGTAGACTAAAACCCTCTAGATAACCAAGCACCAAATTAGTAACCTCTTGACCAAGAACCCATTCAACTAAGTAATCTACTTCCACCTTGATCTTTTTGTCTTATATAATTTATTATGGACACCTTACAATCTTTCACACTCAAATCTACCTCTCGCATAAGCACACAACTGTCCTTCTTTTTATACACTCAACTAGCCCTCATAATTTGTAACATGGATCAACAAAACATAATATCAAAACTCACTAGCACTTGTAAACCTAAAACACACCAGGAACACATCACTGATCATCTATGATAAGCTCATAAATCTCTCATTGGTCACTACTTTCTTCCATTCTTCTACTCATGTCTTCAATCTTAAGCACTCTTAGACATACCTATAACACTCTACCTTTATCAATAGAAACTTAGATACAAACCTACTTGAAGACCTTATTATTATTTATAATCATCTCATTAACACATTTCATGCTTTATGTCCATCCTTATCCCTCTATTATTCTCCTTTTGATTTATATTCAATCAAATCCTTTACACAAGCATGTTTAGATAAATAGGCCTAATAGCCTTGAATTGATACAAGTTACTTGCTCATAACCTTCAAAACTACTATTATACTATCATGACCTTTCCCTTCTTATCAATCCTTTATATACTTTGCTTCAATATTCAATTCCCTAACTAGACAAAATAGGCCAAAATAGCCTTCTACTTATACATGACTCTTAATGAACATATCATAATCTACCATAAACACTATACATACTTGGATCATTATTAAAATATCAACTATGACACATTACATATAAGTAACAACCAATCTCTAGGTTATCCATACTTCAAATGGCTCAAACCAACTCTTTAGGCTTACGATAGACCTAGAGCATTAGCCCTTCTTTAACAACACATTACACTTTGTTTCTTTGCAAAACTATAGCCCTATATAAGCACATCAACCCTTTAAATATAATGATTTAATAGGTCCTCCATAAATTTTCAATTTTTTTAAGTCACAACTCATTCACTCACCTTATGAATGCTTCATTAGACTTCATACAAATAATAGGTCCCATGGAGACCTAATTCAAATAGATGCACTACATATTGCTCAACACTAATTTTTTGGGATAAAAATACCACATAAAATAGGAATTAAAAACTCCATATACTCCTAATATCATTGAATAACTTATCTTCAATCATCACAATCCATCATGGCTCAAACCACAACAAGGCACCTTCTTGGTTAATGCACAATCATACTAGGTTTTCACACACATAAAAAACTACCTTGAACTTTTGAGTCATAAACATACTGAAATAGCTTAACTATGATGAAAAAATAACATTTATATAACACCCATTACCTAAAAAACATGATCATATGCAATAGACATCACAACTCAAGGCATAAGGGCTCAAACGCACTCCTATAGCTTGTTCACTCAAAACTACCAGCATACACCAAAACCCAGTCATGAAGACTTGAACTTATAACACCTATGTGGGTACTCACCATGAATATTAATGAATTAAAATTATCTATATTGATATATAAATCAACCATAAACTCAACCTTATTTTAAATACTGAGTATTATTGGACTTTTAGACTAATCTCCTGAAGTAACATACAATGGTGAAATACTACCAATGCATAGTCAAGAAATTTAACTTTTAACATATGAGATAGAGATTTCTAAGACTTCTAATATATCCAAAAGGCCCTTAATAGACCTTATATAAACCTCCATCATAATTATTTCATGAATTCATGTGATTCTTACAATAAAATGATCACCTTCAGATCTTTTTTGTATACTTGCAAAGCACACACAACATGTCAACTTACTCTTTAAATCATCTCCAGCCCTTGATATCAAACATATACTTCAAGCATGATATCTACTGAAGAAATTTTTTCACCCAATCCCTATAACACAAAATTAACTCCATAGGTCATGATAAAGTCATTTGTTTCATGAAAGCACACTTAGGTTTTGCAATTACAAAATAACTTGAAACCCTCCTACTTCTATTTTTAAAACTTTGAGATTGATATTCATGTCTAAGATAAATATTATCATATATAATGGATATATAGTATAAAAAATGCATTTAACATTAAAAATAACTTTTAACAACCTCATTGAGTGACAAAAAACACTACACAACTCATCAAGATACCCCTATCTACCATTCTCAAGAAATAGTCAACTTTGAACAATAATAAATGCACTTGTATGAACTTTTGAGATAAACTACCACATAGAGGATAATATTCATGGAGTATACTTAAAATTTTATTTTTAATCCAACTTCATTTTACCAATATACTTCCTTATACAAGCACTTCTTTGTTCTCAGGCCCAATGCATACACATAGTCAATTTGAACTCTAACGGTTAAATTTTTGAACTACAACAATTATTTTTTGAGGCTTAAACTTGATGGCCTCTAGCATGTCACTAAAAAATAACCAACTTTTGAATATTATAACTTGATCTAGGAAAAACTTCAAGGCACAAAACCTCCCAAGGATCTTCTTGGGACATCAGACAACATCTTCATGAAACCTTTGACCAGAGTTTGACTTTCCATTACACATAATAAATGTACCAACATACTGGATTAATCATACCTTCATGATAGGTTTGGATATTCTAGTTTATTATAGGCTATAATTATGCATTATTATCTCTCCAAATGGTCAAATGACACACCATAACTTCACCAAGACATCTATGAATGCCTCACAACCTCTTCTCTGTCCTCACTAACCTACACATATGTCATATACTTTCCAAGATATCAAACACAAATTTCTTTGTCCTTAATTCACTATTACCTCATGCTCTTATTGACATGAATGAAAACCTAATACATAAGTGACCATGCTCAACAACACTTTTGATCAATAGTGTGTAACATCGAATAATAGAAATACTACTGAATGATAGCTATGTTATGAAAGGAAGGAATAGCTATTGGATAATGGCTATGTTGTTGAGTGACAACATACATGTTTAATTATATCAAATCCATTAAGTGGAATCAAGACCTTTGAGTGGTGGTGAAGCTGTCAAGTGATAGTGTCGTTCCCTAGTGGTAGAGTGGTCACTAGGTATGGAGTTGGGGTTTGTTTCCTTCTTGTTTAGATTGAAGATGGGTATTTTTGTGTGGTTTTTTCATTATTTGAGGGTAGTTTTTGGTCATTATTTAAGCTGGGTTTATAATTAGGCAATGTTTTCATATTTTAGGTGTTGATGCAAGAGAAGAACCTATGAAAAGTTAAGGTTATTTTAACTAGATTGAAAATGGGTTTTATTGGATATATTCATATTGATGGATTATTTTATCGATCTATGAATTCATAGATTATTTGTGAAGTCTTTTTTTCTAGGTCTATAATAATGGCATCCTAATATCTTTATAGATTAATAAGTATTATAGTTTATATTAAAAATGTAAACATAACAACATCATTATCAGAGTGATATAGAATTTATTCCTTCAAATTTTATAATAATTCAAAAGTAGGTTTCCATATCAGTACTCTTCATACCATTAATATGAATACCAATAGAGTAATTACATAATTTTGAAATAAATACTCATATAATATTCTGACCAATACATCGACAAATTTCAAATGTTGAGTGGTTTTGAATATCAATGCACAAATACTCTAAGGAGATAGCTGCCTCTAATTCATGTATAAAAATGCTACAAAATTTTGATAAATTAGTCTTATAAACTTAGTTCCAGGTAACAACTAACTATCATACTCAAGCATAAGTTAGATGCAATAATTATTGAGATGAATCACTTATTTTCTAATTAATTTAATAATGTATAAATTATTCAAATGAATTATGCATGACTTCACATCTAATTACATTAAATTATACCATTTTAAATAATAAAATAACCATTATATAAACAAAACTAAGTAAAATATGCATACATCTCACTCCTAAACTAATGAGTGATACAATTCTTTGTATAGTAATAAAATTATTATGTAACTACTTTGAAATAAGTTCCATGTTAATATAAAACTAATTATAAATATAAACATATATATTCAATCAAAATACTAATAACTAATATATAACTCTATCCAAAGGATTTTAGTTTCTTCATATATCATTGGAAAGTATCTAAAGCCCATATTGTCGAATATAATCCCAACCATTGCTAGTCGAGAGAGAGATCAAAATACTAATAACTAATATATAACTCTATCCAAAGGATTTTAGTTTCTTCATATATCATTGGAAAGTATCTAAAGCCCATATTGTCTAATATAATCCCAACCATTGCTGGTCAAGATGTTGGCCCTATCAACCCCAACCATCATCTTGGTTGTGGGAAACACTCACAATAGGAAAATGTAACCAATGAAGAGAGAGAGAGAGAGAGAGAGAGAGAGAGAGAGGGGGGGGAGAGATTTATTGGATTCAGGATAATACTAAGATTTTAAGTATTAACAAGAGTTATTTATTACATTAATCCATTTAAATTCACATTACTAATTAATAAACTGATGTTTGTTAAAACATCATCACATTTTGGTTGTATATTGTTATTTTATATGAAGGTCTTATTTATTAGAGTATTATAAGTTGTACACAACCTAGTCTTTCTTCTAATAGAAAGGTTTCTTTTTTAGATTTCATGAATTTCCTTATTGAGCTTAAAATTTGGTGGCATGGTATTAGATATTACCATAGGTTGTTTTCAATACATTTTTATTTTATCCTTTGCTCATTTTAGAACATTAACCAATCTTTAACTAACCCTTAACCTAGACTTATTTTCTTTGCCACCATAGGTCTTATGGTGAACTTAGATAATTAAGAAATAGGTTTTATAAAACCTTTAATACACTTTTTATTATCTTATGTTTATAACATCTTAATCTATTTCCAACATTATTTTCAAGCTTATAAATTCTAAATTCATGTTTACCACCTAATTTTAATTAGTGAGCTTACAAGTAGGATTTCACATTTACTTGCTAACCCTAGGAAATTTTATATTTTTATTTATAAGTGTTAAAGGTGTAAACATCTCATAATCATCTTGTTAATAATCAACTAATACCCATAAAGGTACCTTTTTTAAGTTTCATGATTAGGTTTTTCCCTAATTTGCCTTTTAGGTTCACAACTCAGCTAATACCTTTATACATTTCAATGGCCAGCTTAAAATCACCTTACCATAGTAGAATAATAATGCAAGGATTTATGTAAATGATAAGTATAATTTACCTAAAAAATACCAATAAAAAAAACCATAGAACCACATAATGCAATCCTTTTTAAAATTTGATATAGCCATATTGCATTTAAAGCAAAAATAATAAATCAAAATTAGCTTATACAAGGGTCTCAATTACTTACTTTCCCAACTCAATGGTGTCCCACATTGACCTAGATTCATTACTTGAACTCATTTCCTCTCGTATTTCCAATATATATACTATATTCTATAGGATGTCTTTAAATTCTCATTTTTATCTTTTTATTCATTTTTCCTAGTCTTCAAATGCTAAAAACCATGAAGCTTGCATGATTCATATATGCAAAATTCATTGTATTTATTCATGGGCATATAATAGCCTTTTAATTCCTTTCCATGGAATTATGTTTCATGTATTTACTTATACCATAAAACTACAATCAAACTTATGAACAATCATGGATTCTGTTATCTCCCTAATGATAATGTTGAGCTCTCATCTGCCACTCTCCAAAATGAAAACATATTCCCAATAAAACCCTAAGGGAATTTACCTCCCTAACCCCCTCATGGTTTTAAATAAACAATAATCAAGGTTAGAGTTTGGGTTAGGGTTATTTCCCAGCCAACTCTTTAGTCATCTATATTTTGTTTATGATATTAAATATTTATAAAATGGCTAATTATTATATGCTTCTGAGGGAAAACTAGATGTTTGAATAAAAATCATATCTATAATACACCCACCACATGGATTAATTTAGTTTTGATAAGGTATGCTATAAATACCAAAAAGAATCCCAACATAGTATAAAATGTTTGACATTATCTTCCACCTCTTTTTCTTGAATCTCATAAGAAGATTCTGATGTGGAGTGGATTTAAAATCAAACTATAATTATGGAAGCCTCTTCCTCTACCTCGACCTCTACCTATACATCTTATTCATTTATTGGTGATCTTTATTATTTATAAAATAATTTATATCGAGGTTCTAATGAAGAAATCTTGTTACAATGAGAAAAATTCAATGTGTTAGAAGACATTACTCTTGATCTCAACAACATTGACCAGTAGCTTCACATAGAAACTGAAGATAATCCTCCTCTTATCGATCTTTTCATTCCTCCTATAAATGACCAATGTTACAATGGGTTGGATTCAACATTTGATGATTCAGAATATCATGATTTATATTTATTGAATGAATTTGGGTAAGTGTTTGATATGGGTCATGTTAGTCCTATAATAGAATTATTTTCCTTTCTAGACTCTCTTGATATTCTAGATGAATATGATGCCAACCTAAACCTTTTTAACTATCTCTATTTAAGATAATGAGAACCAATCTCTTTTATTAGCTCAAATCAAAATAAATTTCACTATCTTGGTGGTCAAAATAATACAGACATGATTTTTTACTTATACTTTGTAACCACTAGGTCCTTGTGCCTTCAATTAGGTTTTCAATTTGTTTAAATAGGATTATATCAAGAATCTTGATTGTCTTCTTAATTTTCTTGAAAGAAACTCTCTTTTCATTATATTAATCTAAACCTTTCTATTAATTTGATCTTATTTCATATAATACAATTCAATTAGGCCTTTACTCAATAACTCCTAGTCCTCTCTAATGATATTAACCTTAACTCAAATGTTTAAGTATTTTATCAAAAAATTTACCTTCATTAGAATGTATACAATTACAATCAATGTTGAACAAAATACAAAACTCTATTTTAGATATAATATTTTTAGACCTATTATCAGACCTATATACTGATCAATTGCCCATAATCATATAGAGAGAGATAAATAAATCTTTAAAATACCTTTAATATTTGATACATATACTATATTATCCTTTTATGAAGTCTTAAATCTTCATTCTCAATCCTCTTTCTACTTTACTTTCTTTCTTATCTGTTAAAATAAGACTTCTAGACTATAACTCAGACTTATTGATATTAAATTCAAATACACAAGGACATATAGTATTAAATATAAATTTTTAATATGCATATAATATTTATTCAATTCATTTTATAAAGTTTTACCATTCTTCATACTTATTTTATATCATCTCACACAAACAGGGTTCTAATTTGAAACATTCAGGTCTGTAGATTGATATCTTAAGTTATCTCTATAGGAAAGATTCAAATTTAAAAAAAAATCATGCCTTATAAATATCTAAATATACTATAATACATGGTTTTATAAACTTACATAAGATTTATTGCATTTATGAGGACTGGTAAGTAGGTTTTTAGACCTATATACAGGTCTACAAACTATATTTTATTGATATATTGTAATGTTGTGTTAACTAATCCTTGAAATAACCTTAAACACAACATAATTAACTTGTTTCAAACATACACAAAGTTTAAACTACTTTTATTTAATCCTATTTAATGTATGCTCTTATTTTTAGTTTTTAAATAGGGTTTGAATGTGACATGCATGCCTAGTGACTGAGATTTGAGTGTTAATCTCTCAATATTCATTATTATTTCATGAAACCTTTTATAACACCTTGAAAAAAATTATATCATTATTATACAAATTTTTATTAAGTTTTTCTTTTTATAAATCAAGATATGAGGAATTTTATTTCATAAACCCTAAACTAGGGTTTAGTATGACTAGCATAGGCTAAGACCAAAGAAAAAGGTCAATTTCAATTTATAGAAACCAGAATTGATAATTTTTTAGTGGAATAATAATTTTTTGGTGGAATAACATAATTATATCTTCCCCTATCCTTATTAATTCATTTCCATGTTTTATCAATCTACAAACATCTAAAATATGAATGTTATAGGGAGACCTGATAATATAGACCCAATAGCATGTTTTTGACTCTTACACAAATACTAAAGCCTATCAAAGATTATTTTTGCATTAATTAACATCTACACAATATTATACTACTTTTACAATCATTCACTAGTGTATACATATAAATTTGTTTTCTTTATTTATCGTCACTAATATTACTATTAGTCGACACTAATTTCACTTATCTCATCAAATCTCATTTATCTCTTCTAATTTTATCCTAATATCACCCCTTCTAGTTATTTATCTAACACCCACTTTCATTTTTATTCCTCATGCTAAACTTATTCCTACCCCATAAATCAATTAATTCACCTACTTCCATATTATCCACTAATTAATACCATTTAACCATTTTTTGTAATTTAATATTCCAATCCCACCTACCCTAGCCTATTCCTAGGCTCTCCTACATCCTCAGTCCCTAATCATCTATCTAATCACCTCATTTAATCATTTAATAATATTATTTATTCTCTTAATGGACTTTATAATTATCTAATTGTAGAATACTCTCTATCTTAGCTTACCTCTCTAGAAGCCTCTAATTCTAAAGGATTCCAAAGAATATTTAATTCCTTTTAAATCTACTACCCCTCCATTATCAAATGAACTTTGGAAAGCATAAATAAGATCTATCAGCCTTCATGCTCCCTTGCATCCATATACCATTTTATACATAGATTCATTAACCTATTCATACTCATTTAAAATCTTGAATCTACAATTATCAATAAAATCAACAAGAAATCCAAAATCCTTGATGAATCTGTTTAAAGATCTTGGAGCGAAGACAAAAGGAGCAAAGTGATGTTAAGAATCCATTTGTAATTATGATTTATTTTATATTCTCTAACTTTGATTTTTTTTAATATTTAAGTTAAGTTATTATTTTTATTATATTTAATCCATATCTCAAATTTATAAGCATACAACTAGATCCACATATTCAAAAAAAATCATAAAAAATCACTCTCTTTCTCAGACTATCTCACTGCAAAATAGGGGTCATATGCTCTATAGATCATAAACCACCACAAAATAATGAATTATGGTCAAAGTTCATTCAAAAAAGTCTTGTATTTATTCACATATCTTTAATATACACAAAATTATATTTATTAACTTCCACATATACCTACAACTTCTACCTTCTATAATCTCCTTACAGAGATCATTTCTTCCTATCTATGAGTTTTTCTTGGAGTCTTCTTGATCTATATATCCTTATACACAAATATATATTTATTTATCACAATATACCTCTTTAATACCAATATTTACAAAACTAAAAATTCTTAGTTGATGCACCTACATCAAAAAAGTTACTAGATGAAGACAAAAACATGCACAACTTTGATTTTGATTCAAGTCCTAAATCCATGAGTTGAAAAAACATTTGAAGATAATTTCAAATGGATTAGGATGATTTTTTAGGAGTGTAGTTTAATATATTAGTATATTAAATTAATTTATAATCATCCTACTCTCTAGAGATTACCCTTGAGCTCATGTGAGGTATATTGACCAAGGTAGCATTCCTTAGCTACGATGAATTGTTTAATTTTTAATATGTAGATTATGGGTTTTGGTTTGGATGGTAGTATATTTCAAATTAATAATATAATTGAGTGATAATTCATATTATATTTCCAATCAGTGACTTGGGGTTTTATTTTTTATTTAGAAACTCCATGTGATTGATTTTGCTTTTCTCTAAGAAGACCAAGAAATTGTACCATTAGGATTGAGCTGAGTCTAAGACCTATTATCTAGTTTTGTGTGGGGTATCAAATATTTATAATTTATAACAATGTTTGAATAAAATAAATGTGTGTGTGGTTAATTAAAATATTTTATTATCCATGAAAAATTATATACAATATGGATGACATATTATTAAGATTTGAAATTGTCACTTTTTACTTCTCTTTGTTATCTATAAGACTACAATAATGCTTTGATATTTTTTATTGTGTCATATAACCTTTTTTTAGATTGAATTGAATTTGTTATATTTTTATATTTTATCATATCACCTTGATGTATATTAAAAATTTTTTATTTTGTATGTGATCTAACACTTGGATAGTAGATCCAAAATAATATTTTGTAATTGTGACAAATAAAATATTTTATCAATTTATGATATTAATTTCAATTGGAAACTAAAATTTAATATTATGTTATGATATTAATGGTAAATATTAGTAGTGATGTTTCTATTTGAAATAGATTAACATACATTATTATTATATGCATGTCTTTATGGGCATGCTAAGTGTCAATGGGCTTGGTTCTCTTGGTCGCCAACAAAGATTCCAAATAAATGATCAATGTGAAAATGATTACAATATTTATTAATGTTTATGATATTTAAAATCTCTCCAAGGTTTCTAAAAAAAAATTAAAAAGTGATAGAAACATGAAAAAAATTAGAATAATGGTTTGAAAACTATATTTACATTATTTGTTTGTAAGGAAAATAAATACTTACTCTTTGCCCATGTTGAAATATAGACCATAAATATTTGAGCCTTTTTTGATGTAATATATCCATCTCTCCACTACTATGATCAAACACTATATTATCGAGTCTCACAAGGTGTACAGTTACATCTATTGACTTTATTTTCACATATTTTAACACCGCCTCCATAATTATATCTCAAATCTCTCCAAGGTATCTAGAATTTTTTTAAAATTTAATGTAAACATGATAAAAATCAAAATTATAGGTTTAAAACTATCTTTATATTATTCATTTGTAGTGCATATGAATACTTACTCTTTGCCCATGCTAAACACCAGGCCAAAAATCTCTATGGATTTTTAAGGGCATATATCCATTTCTCCACTACTGAGATGTCAACTCTATCCTTTATTTTATAATCCTTAAAATATTTTTAATAGTTTCTTTTATGAATATATCAAAGGTCTAAAGGATGGATATCATAAAATATCAGAATAATATTGGCAACACCTTGATAATTCAACATCCATAGCAGGTCATCCAAACACCATGGAGACTTGGCATATGTGTGAGATAAAATGAATATATTAACTAGATAACTAATAATGGAAATCATTATTTCAAGCTTTAACTAATCTCTTGTTTGAATTTCATGTTCATAGAGAAACGCACACATGCCAAGCTTATTGAGATTATGATAAATGAGGTTGGTGAGTTTTTTTATGTCAGGTCTTCCATGATTTATTAGTACATCATAGGTCAAAAACACATATTCCATAATGAAACATAGGACACAACATAAATAAAGGGTTGTGTCAAGCACCTATTAACTAAATAGATTATTGTTTATTAATAATGTCAATTGTAAAGAATGATAGAGAATAGGCATATTCCTTTGGAAGCTACGTAGCAATTCTTACAAATAATAAATGGGTGGTGTATGTTAATCATAAAGTTGTTAAATCCATTCTTTTGGAATTTGCATAACAGAAATTATAAAAAGTATATGTACACAAAAATTCAATAAATTAACCATCACTTATCAAATTCATTCCTTTGGAAGTTGCATAGCAATTCCTCTAAACAAGAAATGTGTTGTGCATGTTAGACTCATAAAGTTATCAAATAAATTTATTTGGAAGTTACATAGAAAAAAATCAATAAAATCATGGAATTAGGTGTGTGTTACTTTATGTATCATAAATTCATGGAATTAACATGCACCAAATTCAAGAAAAGTGATTGCCACTTGTAAAATCCTTGTGGTAGCTACGTTGTCATGCAACAATGATGTTATCATGAGACATCATAGCTATTATGTGAAATATTAGTTGTTATGTGATAGCATATCTATCATGTGGTAGTGTACTTGTTGTGCAATAGCATGGCTTCTATGCCCCATGACAATTTGCATGGTCACCTAAACACCATCTGTTAACTTTCACAAACTTTATAAATACATACTTAGATATTCACCAAAAAAACCCAAGTTTAATTCTATATCGGTTGTTAAATTTTACCCTAGTTTCATGTTAGTTAAAAGTAAAGGTGAAGTGACTACCCAAAATTGAATAATATGTGTTTAGATAATTTTCAAAGACAAAGGCAATTCAAAGATGCTTGTAGGGTGGCAATGTTAAGGAATAAATATTTGGATCCATTTTGGAATAAGAGTTGGAAATTTAGTTAAAGAGATCAAGTAATGGGAGGAGAGATAACTTCAACTTCGAGGTAGATAAAAGATGATACCAAACATAGTTTATTTATAGGAGAGAGAAAATCAAATCTAGAGAACTTAGAAATATGATATATTTTCATTGAAGCTAGTCCGTGTGACTAAGTGTAATGTCTTATTCATATTTTAGTGACATAAAGGGTATGAATATATGTGAATTTATGAACTACTATATATTAATCAATAATAAAAGTGGAGTTAGTTTAATTTTTAGAGTAAGAGTTGGAAAGTTAGTTAAAGAGATCAAGTAATGGGAGGAGAGATAACTTCAACTTCGAGGTAGATCAAAGATGATACCAAACATAGTTTATTTGTAGGAGAGAGAAAATAAAAGCTAGATAACCTAAAAATATGATATATTTTCATTGAAGCTAGTCCATGTGAGTTAGTTTCATTTTTAGAATAAGAGTTGGAAAGTTAGTTAAAGAGATCAAGTAATGGGAGGAGAGATAACTTCAACTTTGAGGTAGATCAAAGCTGATACCAAACATAGTTTATTTATAGGAGAGAGAAAATCAAAGCTAGAGAACCTAAAAATATGATATATTCTCATTAAATCTAGTCCATGTGACTAAGTGTAATGTCTTATTCATAGTTTAGTGACATAAAGGGTATGACTATATGTGAATTTATGAACTACTATATATTAATCAATAATAAAAGTTTAGTTAGTTTCATTTTTAGTTATTATTTATGTGTGGATGTCTATAAAAGATTAAGTGTAAATCTTGGTTTGAGACTAAGTTAGTCATTCATTTATCCCCCCATTTGTATCTATATTAATTTGTATCAGAGCATGGTTATCCTTTCTAGGTGGAGTGTGTGAAGCCCTTATTGAGTCAATTGTATGTTTTGAAAGAGAAGTATGTATTGTTGAGACGACATGGAAATGAAATGAATATCCCTTAATGGAGGATAGGCACCTACAATTTTAGACTTTAAAAAGATGTTAAGATGAATAAAAGTGAGATTCAATGCAATGGAGACTACACAAAGGATAGAAACTATAATTAGAGATGTCAGTGATGATAAATAAGTAATAACATAAGAATGTCAAATTTAAGAGTTTTTTAATGATCCATAAGATTAATTTATATAATCTATTTCAAACATTGGAGGAAATATAAATTTGGACACTACTATATATGGAGGAAGCTTATGCCCTGAGGATATTATTAATTTAATCATATATTTGGAGAATAAAGTTGACTATGATTTAATGAAGGGTCCAAGAGAGTGAATATTTATCACACCAAGTTCAAGGGTCATACATCCTTATAATTAGATCATGTGTAGATGGAAAGGGAAAGAAGATGAAAATATAAATTCAAAACTTAGGACAAAATGGTCATAAAGATGAAAGGTAAATTTATACCTTCTGATTATTAGTTGAGTTTGTTCAAATTTTGTATGATTTGAGACAATGATAAATGAGTGTGAAATAAAACATTGAGGATTGTTAAATATTATCATTAGAGTTGATCATGTGGAGGATGATCAAGAAAAGGAATCAAAGTATGTAAATGTACTTCATATTTATATTCCATTCAAGATGAGTTAGGAATGCTCAAATTAAATTTACTATAAGAAGATTATCAATATGCATTGAAGTCAAAACAAAATAAATTACATGGAAACAAAATACATATATAGGTATAATAAGGTTCTCAAGAGGGAGAGAGAAATAAAATGGTGGTAGAGAACAAATGTTGGTTTTTATGATATTTTTACTCATGTGCATTTAAGTCATCTAAGATGACCTCCATGAGTAATCATTAACCTAATTACATTTCATTCCTCATGTATTTTTGGTGATAATAACAAAGAAATGAGAAAAAATTAAAACAAATAACATATTTTTATTTACTACAATCCAAAAATAAAAAATTACCCTTCCAATGACATAATCCTTGGCACAAACATATTTTTATACCTAATGCAATATAAGACATAATTACGACAAGCATAAAAAAAAATTTAATAAGGGATGGAAAACTAAAACAAAAGAGGGGGAAGTCAATTTCATTTTTTTCCCAAAAATACATAAGGGGTCATAAAAATATTTTAGGTTTACATTTTAGTATCTTTTTCATTCTCAATAGCTCAATCTATCATTTTTATTATATTCCCCCAAAAACAAATTTAAAGCCAATGCTAGTGAAAAGAAGTTTTATAAGGGAAAAGGAAAGCTAAAATAAATTCAACTACCAAATCAACTACCAGATCAGGGACTAGATCATGAGGAATTATACATAAAACATGCCATGTCAATTGGTGCACAATAGTTTTCTAAACAAGATGAGAATATAGTAAGTTAATATTTTGATTTTGAAATATACTTATTATTTCATTTAGGATACTTTTATTTTACATTCTCAGTTTATTTTTATTTATTTTTTAGTGTAAGGCAATAATACTAAGGTTCTTATAGAAAATACTCAAACTCTCTTCAAATTAAAGGCAACTTATTTAATTGGAAATATATTAAATAAAAATGTGGTGAAGGTTTTCATACCATATGTTCTCCAAAATATATGGAGAGATAAAAAATATGTCCATATTTATTATGGCATGCCTCTTCACACCCCCACTATTCCCATATCCACACCTAATTGACCTATTGGCAAGCCCTTTTGATAATTCTCTCTAGACTATCCACAAATTTACAATATTGGCAAGGCAAGAATATAGACACAATTGAAGAGACTTAAAAAACTTCAAGATACTTTGACTAGTATTAAATTTTTGTTTCTATTATTATGATCTATAAATACATATCCAACCTTTATCTCAATATGGAAAATCAATCATTCTATTGGTATTATCTATTTGAAATCAAAAGACTCAAAGTCCTCTACAAACTAATTAAACATAAATGCATTTGATGGATCAAAACAATAAATATTTGAAAATAGGGGTATAGATCAATCTCAAGGACTTTATAAAAATATTTTTTAGGTGACTCAACACTTGCAACACCTCAGAAGGTCTAATACAAACAATTTTATCAAAGACCTCTCATAGACCTACGAGTCTTAATATTTCTCTAATAGGCCAAAACCTAATATGTATTTATGTGTTTTAAGAATTATCAATTATTAAATAAAAGGTTTCATTTTCCAATTCTAATATTTCACCCAAAAACTCAATAAACCCTATTTTAGTTTACTGGGCCTAATTAATGCTCTAGTAGGTCAAAACTCAAGATATAGTTTCCTTACACCAACTAAGCCTTATATGAGGTTTGTAAAAATGCATTACATGTTTATCAACATTAATTTGACTTTTATAGACTCAATTTTTAAATTTATAAGCCAATCTCTCTCTTCATTGTCAAAGAAACATAGAAAATAGGGTATCTCTCACACACAATCAGCTGGTATGCCATCCGTATGCCTCCAAATGAATTATTTTATTTGGTATCCCTCTCATTAATATTTTCACAAAAATATATATTTTTTAAGGGTTCAATCAAAAGTTATGGTCATTTTTGTGAGGAAAACCCTATAGCTAGGTTTTAGTAGAGTTTCTCAAATTGAGAGAAAATTTTTGATGGTTCATAAAGCTTAGTGAGTTTTTAATCAAACAAATGTCTACATAATATCTTAAACTCATTATGATACCATTTTAAACCTTTGTATTAAACTCATGCATTGAAAAAAATGTTAAATGAAGTGATTGTGTTCACATTTTTTTATACACAAGAATGGAGATTTATGAGTTTTGAGAGTCCAATCACAAGAATAAACATCTATACACATTACAAGACTGAAAATTCAATGTAATAAAATTAGAAACGTCAATTAACATATTTTAAAAAAATATTCTTAAATCATAATATAAAAATATACAAACAGTACTTAGACTTCATAAGACTATCATGGTAGTCTTTGTCTCCTTACTATGTCACCCCTTCTCTCACATACATTCAATTAACATATATTTTTTAAAAAATACTCTTAAATCATAATATAAAAAATATACAAATAGTACTCAAACTTCATAAGACTATAATGGTAGTCTTTGTCTCCTTACTGTGTCACCCCTTCTTTCAGATACATTTGCCCTTTTATGTGATAAAAAGTGTTTATATCTCTCCATAAGGTTAGGATCTTGAGCTTATCATGTTTCAAGAGAATCTATAGACTTAGATAAGTCACATATTCGACCAAACCTGTTGAAATTGCCCTATCCAATGTTAGGAAATGTAACAAAACAAGTTTATCTTACAATATCCCTTTGAATTACATAATTATAAATGACTCATTATTAAAAATAAAAGCATTATAAATACCTTGACAGCTCATAATGACTACTCAAACATTACAAATATTGAAGGATTATTACAATATGCATTTGAAAATTCAAATTTCAAATTTTGGAGGGGAACCTCCAAAGCCCATAAATGACCTAGAATGAACTCTTAATGCCTTAATGAGGCTTATTGTGACCATAACATCTTCCTAATACCTATAAGACACACCATAATAACTTATAGACACATTTTTATGATGCTCCCACATCACCCTTAATATCATCTATTCTCTTATGTAACCATTAACATACCAATTTGGTTCAATGAGGTGAGTGATTTTATAAGAAACTCAAATGGTTAATGTTTTATCAATTATATTTAATAGGTGATCAAACACCTTGTCAACACCAAATTCATAAACCACCTTTATTTGTGATTCTTTGAGAATGTCAATGAATGCATCCTATAAAAAAAATTAAAAATACCAAAACCCCAATGGAAATATATGTTCACCACCCATTATATCAAGGATGGGTGGAAAATATGATTTCAAAATAGAAAGGAATGTAAAAAGGGTTGGATAGATTTTTTTTTTTTAAAGTGAGTATCTCAAGGCTACCAAAAAAGGGTTTAAATGAACATGATACTCATCAAACTGGCCAAAAAGGCCTTAAATGAATGCTAAATAAAATTTTACGTCTTCTATCTTTTCTATTTATTTTCAATAATTTATTTTGAATTTGATATGTATTTATTGTTGAATTATTAATGTAATTTTTATTTAATTTATTTTATAACATATGTTGTTTTAACGTATACCAATTAAATAATATGTTGAATGCCTTAAAAATAATAGCTTATAATAACATATTGTCATCACATAGATAAGTGAATTAACATCATTTTACTTTTTAGATGTTAATCATTTTTTTATTTTGTGTTATTTCGTTATAATTGCTTATATCTTTTTAGGAAGACAATTCTAAAATCATGCCACCTGATAATCACATACAGTTGACAATGGAGGAAGGTTGGGTAGCACTTCTAAGCTACATTGATTTCATAGAAATAATCCAAATAATAAATTAATGGGGAATACTTTGATAATGGATAAGAATGCAACTTATTAAAAAATACCAAAATCTCAATGGAGATATATGCTCACCACCCATTATACCAGAGGGGAGGGGGGAAGAATATGATTGCAAAATGGAAAGGAAACAAAAAAAAGGTTGGAGATATTATTTTTTTTAAATATGGGCATATCACGGCCACCAAAAAGAGGTTTTAAATGAATCATCATACACTTCATACTAGCTAAAAAGGCCTTAAAGGAGTGCTACCTAAAATTTTAACTTTTCTATCTTTTCTCTTTATTTTCAATAATTTATTTTAAATTTGATATGTATTTATTGTTGAATGATTAACATAATTTATTTTTAATTGTTTTTAAAACATATAGTATTTGAGCATAGATCAATTGAATAAGATGTTAAATAACTTAAAAATAATAGTTTATAATAATATATTATCATGGTAGATGAGTGTGAATTAACATTATTTAATTTTTTAGATGTTACTTATCCTTTATTCTTTGTTATTTAGTTATAATTACTTATATCTTTCTAGGAAGCCATTTTTAAAATATTTTCATCTAATAATCGCATACATGTGGTAATGGAGGAAGGTTGGGAAACACTTTTGAGATACATCGATGTCACAGAAAGATTTCAAGTATTTATTAATTAGCTATGTTTCTAAATTTTTAATTAAATATTAAGTTAAAATTCTAAGATTATGTTTTAGTGATATTTTATTTAATTTATAAATATTTAAATTAGGTTATATTTTTAGAATAATAGCTCAAATATTTGTATTTTAAACATTATGCAGGGAACATTAGGTGCCTCTCAAAGTACACCTTATCGAGTATGTTATTTGTAAGATTATTGTATTTAAATTAATAATTTTAAATTTTAAGCTTGATTTATAATATAACTATTTTGTAGGCCATACAGAGATGTTAGACACATGAGGTCGATGAGAAAAATGATGATGAGGATGACAATGACAATGAGGATGATGTTGATTAGTGTGATGATGATGATGATGATGATGATGATGATGATGATGATGATGATGATGATGATGATGATGAAGAAGAAGAAGAAGAAGAAAAATATGAATATAATAAATATTTATCAATTATGTAATCGTATGATTCCATAAAAATATTCTCTAAACTATTATTTAATATTTTTAAATTTATTGATCATAATGATGATTGTGGATATTTTATGGATAATATAATTTTATTTAATGTTCATGATGAATATGAATTTGAATTTTATAAGAATTATTTTTATCATTAAATTGGGAGGACATAGGGTCCATAAAAATCTCTTAACACCATTTTCTCCCATGCACCTTCTCATTTAACTTCCAACATGAGGAAATTGACCATTCTTGACTTTGTCAGTTTGTTCTAATAGATCGAGGGATTATTTTGATCCAAAAGGTCATTAAAATGTTAGTGTTATAATTTGTAAATGTTATAAGAGTTTAAAAACACCTAATATGAATTTATCCAACACTTATCCAATTATTTTGACCTCTCAAAAGTCTTAAAGCCTAATTTGTCCCCTAATGAGGGTTTGAGAGCAAATAAGCCAATATGGCCCTACCATTCTTGTTTTGGTCTTCTCTTATTATTATATGAGATCCATATTATATGTAATCTTATAAAATTACCTTAAACACATCCCCTAATGATTAAAACCCCAATATTAATACAAACATTGCATATTCTCTTCATAACTTGAGAAAAAACATGTAGGTCTTTAATTAGGCCTACTACCTTACTAGGGTTTGAGAATATCTCTCTTGGATAATTATTCAATATATGGGATAAAATAAATTTAAAAATTCTATCTAATTTCCTCTCACAACTCAAAATATACTTATATATCATATTCAAAACACAAAGTGCATATGTATCTAAGTAGGTCTGTAAGTCTATGTTTAGGCTTTATGACTACAATTTTGAAGGTTACCTTTTTATTTTGGCCCTTTGGAACTTTGGTGATTCTAAAAAGTGTTGGATAGTTTATTAATTTTCCTCTTTACCTATATTTACCATAAAATACTTCATCTCAATTCAAATATTTCATATCCTCTTCATAACTTGATAACAAACTTGTAAGTACATGATAGTTTCTTGACTGTTAGGTTTGCCAAGCTGAGCTCCACAAAAAGTCTAGCCTTATTAGGTTTTTTTTTAAATATTTAAATTTAACTCACATTTATTTTTAACCCATTCAACTTATTATTTATATAAAACACTCATCATCAACACTTTTTTCTCCTACTACCTACTACAAGCTTGTATATGGTCATTAGGCCAAAAACCCTTCTTTTCTCTTATTTTACCCTCTTTGACCCTAATTTATCAATTAAAACATTATTTTTATATCTATTATATCAATCCATTGGGTTAAAATCACCTTGTATATCCACTTTAAACCCTCATAGTCCTCTTTTCAGGTTCACATAGTCCATTTGAGTTCCCACAATCCATTTGAGTTTACACAGTCCATTTGAAAGCAAAGTGAGTTGATATATAAGATTTCATATATGTTTTTTATGATTATATAACTCATTTATGTCCTTGATATTATTAAATTGAATTCTATTAAGACAAGATGGATTTTAGTTTCATGTAGAAACATAGGTTGTGTTTGCTTGCATTACCTTGAATGCATGTGGACCTCCTTCTCTCACTATTGACCTGAGAAAGATTGGGTTTAAAGTTTTTTATATATTTTTAAAATAAATATGACATAATATAATTCTTTCAAAATTCAATATACATTTTATATTAAAACCATTTGGTGCCAATATTGACCTACAGGTCTACAGACTTATAAGTTCATAATCTCCTTTTGAACTTGGCTTGAATAAAGACCCTTGTATTCTAGAGATTATTACATGAACATCCTTGAAAATTATATTAATGTATATATAAATATTTTATTTTTATTTAAGTATCATGGACAATGAAAACACATTCACATTTTATCAAGGTTATCTCCATCACGATTGCGAGTTCCAATAGTTTCAACTATGCATGCATAGTTATCCACATTCCTTAAATTATATTTATTAAATGATGTCTACATATGTATAATGGATATTTATTTGGTTTAATAAAATTAAAAACACCTCATTAATTCATTATATGCACCAAGATACCTCACAACTCTTTCAAACTATGACTGTCATATTTAAACTAGCAAATCAAGACTATTTAATACTCCTCCAAACATAGACATGAAGAACCTTGAGAGAACATGATATTACAAGGGTCAAAGAGTTTTAAATATTAATTTAAAAATAATATCCATGAATTCATTAAGCTTCATATATCTTCAATTGGAGAAAACTAACCCTAGTGGGATTTTGCATCCTTTTCTACATCCTTAACTTCTTAACGATTGTTCATAAAACTAAGGACCCTAACTAGACAACCAATGCCAAAAAGTGGAATGGAACTATGTTTCCATCCTCTACCCAACATATTTAAATATATCTTTCTCTCTCCTCATAGTACCATCCACAAACTAGTTGGGCTTTTGAGGTTGCCAAGAAGCTCAATGGAGAAATGAAGAATTTTTATACCTTGTTTGGCTCTATAAATCAACTTTTTGCATGTATTTGGGTCTATGAAAAACTTGGGAATCTTTGAGTATTTTATACATTTCCCATCAGTATAAAACCTTTGCAAAAGACCTCAAAAATCATGTTTTTTCAAGATTATACCTATTCTACCCTTTGGAACTATTGGAGATAGTAAACCAGGAGATTATCTAGCTTCCCTTGACTTGTATAGAGGTGGAGGAGTATGATAAAAAAATTCCCACTTATTTTTCCTTATAATTATTTCTATAACTCCTCATTTGGCCATTATAAATTATAAATGGGTAGTTACAAGGAGATTTCAATTTTGGAAAGTAATTTTTTAAGATATTTGAAATATATATAGGGACAAGTATGAGCATGATGTCATTTCTTAATGTTATATGATTTAAAAATACCCCTATTTCATGATTTAACCTTCACATTTTGTCTTTCCTATCAACTATCATCCCCATATTGGAATGTAAAATGAGACTAAATTAAATGAAATATCTTAATCTTATCAAAACTACCTTGATATCTCCAAATTGATTGAAAATACAATGTGATCGACCTACTATTTATTCTCTTTGGTCAATTTGGTCAACTTTAGATCATGGTTATCTTTGTAAGGGTCACCACTTTTCCTCCTTGAACATGATTACTTATTGAGTTAACTTTACACTTAACCTTAACTTTTTCAAACCTACCTTAAACAATGCTAAACACATGAATGGACTACAAGGAATGACCATTTGATGCCAAGATAAAATGACTTAACCCTATTACTCACTAGATCATCCTAGAGGAGCTTGTAAGATGCCAAGGAAGACACATTACCTATCATCTTAGATCATTAGTGACCAATACAACACCTTCATAATGGCTATCAAAAAAGTTAAGATCAAGTACATCAAAGTTTTAAATGATACTCAATCATGATGTTAAATTTTGGCTAACAATTATTTTAAACATTTTTTTTATTTATCAAAAAATCTAATATTTAAATTTTAATTAATAGTCATTAAAAAAATTCTATCAATTTAAG